>VZRU01001555.1:46362-56889 GCA_013398155.1 Pedionomus torquatus
GGAGGGTTTGTGTCCTTTAAAAAAAACAAGCCTATACCAAGTCTAGTGAAACTTGTAGCTTAAGAAGAAAGATGAATTAATGAACTAATATTCACTCTTTCAGACTGCAGTTGTGTTTTCCACTTTGGTAACAATATCCTCGAGTGTCTTTCTATGTGCAAAAAAACATGGAAGAAATAGATAGGTTTCTGGATGCAGCAGCCATTCTCCAGGTGATTGTGAGTAAGACTTGGTAGCCTAATAAATATCTACCTACCTTGTCTTACTGGTATCCTTGGATCCCTGTACTTTTCATAGAATCATAGAATGGTTTGGGTTGGAAGAGACCTTCAAGATCACCCAGTTGCAACCCCCTGCCATGGGCAGGGACACCTCCCACCAGACCAGGTTGCTCCAAGCCCCATCCAGTCTGGCATTGGACACCTTCAAGGATGGGGCATCCACAGCTTCTCTGGGCAACCTGTTCCAGTGTCTCACCACTCTCACAGTCAAGAGTTTCTTCCTTGTGGAGCTCTGCAGCAGTGAATACAGTTCATTATCGATGAACGTACACCCAATGTCGATGACATTTATCACTACCTCTTAATTTATTGTGTTCATATTCTACAGAGAGGTAACCAAAGCCCTGTAAGCTCCATGTGATGCTGCAGTGAACTTCTATACACTAGAGTTGGGTGTTTTGAGGGGTTATTTTTATTTTTTTGCTTTTCTCCTAGGGGAGGTGTTTTAGTATAAAGATTCTCAGTGTGTTATTTGGCTGCCCTTGAGCCTTTCAGCCCGTGTGGGAGTGGACTCTGCCCCTTGCCTCCCACTCTGGCAGACCGGCATGAAATGTTTGCTCTCCCACTTGCACATAGGGCAGGGTTGGTGCCCAGACAAGTTCCCTTTTCGTTGACAGATGAAATAACAATAGCTGGCATTAAGAGCCAGCCAGAGTGTTTTCTTTGGGTTTCCCTGAAGGGCCTCCTTTGTCTCCGCATCTCTCTGCTCAGGGAAACCCGTACACCTTGCTTAATCCCAAGGTGCTGTTGAGATGCTCTTGTTTCTGAAGCCCCAAGTAGGTCAGCATCCACATGGGAATCTCTGGCAGGAGATTTCTAGTCAGGCCTTGCAAATATCCCCCCCCTTTCAAGGCTGGTGTTGGCAATCCTGAGAGCCCAAAGTCCAAGGTGAAGTATCCACCTGGAAGGAGAGCAGAAGGAGGAGGTCCTGGTGGACCATTATATGCTTGGTGCTTATATGGCTGTATAAGTCAGAGGAGGAGCAGATAGTGGGTGGTTGGACGAGCCTGGACAGAGGTTTTTAAGAGTCTGGCGTCACGTTGTGTGTGGCCCTGGTCTGGCTGTGAGAACTCAGCAGCTCGCCTGGGCTGTAGGGCTGTCCTAATTAGCGGCATGTTCACAAGGCAGTTTAACCAGTTGAAAGACAGGATTTTAAGGTCTATTTTAAAGCAAAGACAGTATCTAACATACTAGGCACTATTAACATGAGAGGTTATTAAAAAGTAAATAAAAGGGAGTGAATTTTCTCCCTAGTTCAGTTTGAGAAAAGAGAATTAAAAGGGGCACATTCACCCACTTTCTGAAGTGGGGCTGAGAAAAGCTTTGAGGATATCGTCATAATTGATAAATTGTCACAATTTGGGTTAAAAAGCCATACTTTCTTGGTGTTACTGACTGAAACATCCTATGCAGTTACAGAGGAAAATGTTAGTTTTGTGAGAAGCTGCGGAGAAAAATAGCCATGAAGGGGTAAAGAGGGGGTAAATAGGGATCAAGAAGAAAGTAACTTCAGTCTCTGCAGTCTTAGATGCTCTAGAAACAAGTATATTTTTCAAACAGGAACCTTCAGACCAGATGTCACCCTTGTAGAGAAGCTTCCTTTACAAATATGAGCCTCTGGAAGGATGGGAGACTGAAAGAGAAGGGAGACTGGCCAGGTGTTTAGCGATATGAAGAGATATTCTTGGATGTGTGTTCCATATGGCAGGAGAGCGAGTCTGACAAGTGTCAGGTCTGCTCTCTTTTTATCAAAAGTGGAGACTTTAATAGTAGTTAATGGATTTTCTTAGGAGATCTAGCTGTGTGGTATCATCTCCATCTTTCAGATGACTGGGAGATGCCTCTGAGGTGGGGAAGGAAGAGCATAGGACTCATAGGGCTGCGAAGCCTTGCAGCTTTTATCAAAGAAATTTTGATTTCCTTCATATAGATGCATCTGTGAAGGTGTATATAGCATTTTAGGTGCTGTACAGAGGTTTGCCTTTACCTTGAGTGGTCTTGATTCAACAAGGCACAGATGCCCACATAGTAAATTAAGTCTGACTTTGGTGGGAGGGCTTGCATTTTTAAATACAGGCATGTTTTGTGGTCTTGCATTTGCTTGACTGTTGTTAAGAGATTCACCTGAGGAGTTAATCTGTGTGGTTAATTCCGGAGTGAATTGCTTCTGGCTAAGACAGGATACCTTTGACCGTTGAGCTTACAAAGCCAGGACTAGTATTCTTCATGTTTTTATTTTTGATGTGTACAATACGCAGAAGGGTTCATCCAGGGTCTGGAGGTGCCTTCAGGAAAAGTATGAAGAGGAAGTCATAATTAATACTTCTTCAGTAAAAGTACAAAGGAGAAATCTTAATTCGTACTTTGTCAATAAAGGTGAAGTCACAAGAAGTAGGCAGTTGGACCTACCATCATTCTGGTTCCTTTCCTTGGGTGGGAATTAGCGGCTATCATCTTGTCATTTTTCATTTATGGCAATGGCTTCTAGCCTTTAGTTTATAGATTTCTAACTGATTCAAGTCCTTTTTCTTTTGTTTCTGAGCTATTTCCTGCTTGTTAGTTTGTCTTTGTTAGAGGTGTACAGCTAGAGCTCCTCGGTGAAGCCAGTGCCAAGTAGCTGCTGGAAGATCTGCAGGGACTTGCTTCTTGGCTACCTTTCAAGCGTGGTGTGGCTGTGAAATGTTTCAGTGTCAGAATCACTGCATCTATCGTTCTGCTTTTCTCTGTCAATAGCTAGTCTCATTCAGTGACATACTTGATATCAAAGAGGGAAAGCAGATCTGTCGGTGTGTGCCAGTCTCTTTAATTTTTCTGCTCAGGTAACTGCTGGCCTTTGGGTTTTGGGGGTTACCTAAATTAATCCTAGTGCCGTCTTTCCAATCTCCTCAGTGTTTGTGTTGAGACAGAGGACAAAACTGATCCTGTCTGTTGGGAGCCACTAGACACCAGTCACCTTGCGAGATGGAAGGAAAGTGTTCTACAGGCTTCAGAGTTGATTTTTGTGATGAGTGATGGGGGTAGAAAGCAAATAATCTTGACAGAACTTTTTTTTTTTTTCTCCACTAGCTAGGAAAATTGTTGAGCAACTGGGACCTGCTATTTCAATTTTTTTTTTTCTCATTTCCATGCTGGCAAATGGAATTCTTCAGGATTTTCCATTGCTTTGGATCATTTACATTACCTCCTGTCCCTGGAAGTAATAACCCCCCAGTGTAATGGTTCCTCAGCTTTCTTTGGTTTGTGGATTGCTGACTTTCCAGGGGAAGTACAGCAAATGTGTCACTTTTCACCTCTACTTTTCTGTAGACCTTTTGGAAAGGAGTTTACTTGGGGTTCTGCAAACAGAATCACAGAATGATATGGGGTTAGAAGGGACCTCTGGAGATCATCTAGTCCAACCCCCCTGCCAAAGCAGGTCCACCCAGAGCAGGTTGCACAGGTTTCAACCCCAAGATGAAAACCACTGACCCCACCAATCCCAGTGTGCAGGGACCTGAACCTCAGTGCTCACTCTGCACCTTTTCCCCTTCTCCTTCTCTCTTGGAGGACACCTACGATGGTAACTTTTGGAGCAGATCCCCAAGCTGCGTACAGCAATGGCTGGCACTTCCAGGGCTGCCTGCTGGAAAAGGTTGGTCCAAACGTTGCTCCTTGTCTTGCATTTGACAGCCACAAGTCTTTTGGGGCAGAGAACTTGGTGGCTCTTTCAGATTGTTGTTGCTCTGGGCACTGCTGTGCTGACCTGAGGCTGAAGTCAGTAGGTGTTCTCACAGTGCAAACCTCTAAAAAGTGATACTCACGTACAGGGTTACTTGTGAATAAGAGGTAAGCTGTAAATAGGCAACCGGGCAGAGAATTCTTGCTCAAAACCTGCCTGGATTTGCTTTACCTGTTTTCTCACCACTTGGGCTGTAGTGGCACCCCACAGCCTGCTTCATTAATGAGTTGCCTGCATAAGTCTTTTTGAAAGCTTTAGTTAGAGTGATGGTGAGTTTGCAGTCACAGATACTCAGATGTGTGCTCAGCTTGAATCTGGAGCTGTGAACACGTAAGACTTCACGAATGGCTATCCTTGCTTGAATTTCAAGGGTTGTTGGCTCAGAAAATGAGTGCAGGGCCCATCGGGTCAGTAGGCAATAAGAGGAGGCATGTTGTACCATCCCAGTCTGTGGTCTTGCACTCTCAGTATATGCCAGGAAAACTCCAGCAGTGACTCCATAGGGTGTTACAGAAGGAAACTGGAGCCTGGGACAGTTTATCTGGTGTTTCTTCCACTAAGCGGCAAGGTAATGACTGTCACATGATGTTACCCATAGGTTTTAATACCGTGTATGACTTCTTGCAGACTTCTTCTTTACTAATTATGGTAAAGAAGAAAGAAAAGATGAGATTTGCACCTCAAGGCAACGCTGCCTCTTCTGCTGACAGACGTATGTCAGTACTGTCCAGTTCTCTTCTCTCTGGTGACACACAGCAGAGCATCCCGGGAAGTGACCTGCTCTCATCCTGGAAAAGCGATGGTGGAAAGTGGCATCTTGTGGGGCTTTCTTTTCCCTTCCTGAAACCATGGACCCTTGGTGCTTTTGCAAGATGACTGAGCTTTGGTTCATTGTTAGGCTCCTCGGTTTCTCCTGTCTGTGTTGCAGCTGAACACAAATGTATCTGAGCTAGTTTGGATCTAGCCAGCTCAAGTACGTCTGCAGTCTTCAACTCCAGCAATAATTAGGGCTTTCAGTGGTGGCTAACTCCCCGTCTGATCAGGCAGCCCGTGATGAGTGTCAATAAGTGATTTAAGTCCTTGGATTAAAGCTACTTCAGGCTTATCTAGACTAATTGGGGACCTGTGACCCTCCTCTACAACCTGAGCAGTTGCAGTGAATTCCTCGGGGCTTTTCGCTTCCCGCCTTTTGAATTCCTTTTTCTGTGAGCTTAGCAAGCGTGTGGCTTTTGCCTTTATCTGTAACTGACCTTTCCTCAATGCTATCTCTCTGCTTAAAATCTTGTGCCAGCGTGCAAGCTCTTGTTTCTCTCCCACCCTGGCTGGTTTTCTTCCAGGATCACCACACCAGCCTGATGAAGTGTTGATAATTGCCTGTCCCTTCCCATCCTACCCGCTGCTTGTGGCATCGGCGTTCTTCCGTTGGCTCAGCTCTAGCAGCTTCTCCAATCTCCACCCTCCTCGGAGGCACCTTTGTCTCTCCTGATGGTTCCAGAAATGTCATTTGGGACTGGCTGGGGCAAAGCTTCCAAAGGTGGCTTTTGGAATGGATATGGGGCTATTTCACTTTGAAGTCAGACCACGTGTTTTGAAAATTCCATGGTTTTGACCCTTAACAACATGAGATGGTTATGGCAAGGCGTGGTGCCAAACAGCTTGGGAACAATGGGGTTGAGTAACTGTCTGCTAGGACCTCGTAGGGGAGATATGGAAAGTGCTTGAGTCAGTCTTTACCAGTGTTACCCTGAACTTGCCTTTTTAATCTCGGTTTCCTCTTTACTGAGGAAGGTACAGGTCCATTTTCAGATGTTTGCCTACAGGAGTATAGTCCCTCCTTATCATTTTTAGCAGGAACTTTGCATCCACGCTGCTGCTTGAAACTGCTGTGGGTCAGCACTGTGAAGGTCTCCCAGCCTTTGCTCTGACACAGGAGCCCACAGTGAACCAGCTCAAAGGTAAAAACCCATCCTGGGCCGAGGGTAGAATAATTTCTGTGGGTCTGCAGCCTTATCTTCTCCACTTTAGTCTGCAAGCAGGTTATTTGTGGGATCATAAGGTAATTTGGTTGGGAAGGAACCTCTGGTTCCAGAGGCCTCTGGTCCAGCCTCCTGCTCACAGCCATGACACTGAACCAGATTGCTCCTATCATCAAACCCGTAACACCCCATAGAAGACAGCAGCAGTTAACAGCAGCTCTGGTGGGTCTCATGGATGATTTCCACATTTCCTGCATGTTTTGCTATGGATGGGTCCTTTTGTAACTCTGGCTCCAGTGTAACAGGTTCCCCTGGTCCTCCTGCCTATAGTTGCTCTCCAGAATGGGAGACCCAAAAGCACACAGCCCTGTCTGGTCGGCTCTTTCACCCATGCCATTTGGACACAAAAGAGAGGAGATTTAGATTACGTATTAGGAAAAAATTCTTTGCTGTGAGGATGGTGAGACCCTAGCCCAGGTTGCCCAGAGAAGCTGTGGCTGCCCCATCCCAGGAGGGATCCAAGGCCAGGCTGGATGAGACTTGGAGCAACCTGGTCTGGTGGGAGGTGTCGCTGCCCAGGGCAGGGGGTTGGAACTCGATGATCTTTAAGGTCCCTTCCAACTCTAACCATTCTGTGATTCTCTGACACCCTTTCTTGACATCAAAGTGGTACTTTCAGGAACACCCAGCTATGAACAAGATTAGGCAGCTGATTGTCTTTTGTTGCAATATGCTCATTCATTTAAAAAAAAAAACCAAAACCAAACAATAAAGCAAAAAAGCACAACCGCCCCCACAAAATGTTGGCCTGCCTCAGCCCTATTTGTCTGTTTTGACAGATGCTTAAGGTGATTGACAGAGCCACAGTTGTCAGCAGCTTTTTATAAGAGGATCTCTTCTAACTGCACCACTTGGTCTTGGGAAGGACTTAATTTTTGCCAGCCATTTCTTCCATGATTTAAATTTTTTCTCAGGAGCCTAGCAAAGCTGCTTTAACTAATTGTGGTAGAACCTTCTGAAGCAGCCAGTGATGCTGAGAAATTAGGTTGTAATGACTTGGTGAATGGAAGTTACAGAAAACAAATTAAGCAAGTGTTCGTTCTTTCTCCTAACCTCATTTTTCCACTTCTTTTGTGACTTTTCTGTCTGCAGTTGACCTGCTCCTTGAGCAACCGCAGTCTTTTTACTGGGCTCATTAAATCATGTTTTCAGTCTGGCTTTAAACTCACAAACCACTCTTGTTAGTGAGCATTTCCTTCTTATCTCCTTCCTTTCATGCTTATCTCAGCCTTTTGGCAGAAAGCACTTAAGGGAGGCTGTCAGCCTTGAAGTTGGTCTCCCTGAATAGAGGGGAGGAGAAGACATTGACCATTCACACTTTAACATCAACGTTTCTGCAGCCTGATAGATGCCCTCTGGGCTATGAAAAAAAACGGGCTTAGTCTACTCCCGGAGAATTCATCTTCTGAATAAAGGGTTAAAAATAACCAAACACCCAACAAAACCTAGTTATATATTTTTGCATAGCAGATGGCACAGATCTGTTAATCTGCTACTGGTGCAGGGTTTAGACTGGTTGCGTTCAGTGTGGCTGGTCAGCAGATTTGGGGGTCTAGACCGCAATGAATCTGGAAAGGGACTAGATAAAGAAAGAAGCCAAGTAGATGGATGAGCCTCCTGCTTCTAGGAGCTGACCAAAGAAAAAACCCTGGTGGATTGCTGGAGAAAACAAACTTGGGTAGTCTAGAGCTTCCCATCCCATCTTACATAAAAGATCCAACTTTTATTTGCATTGGTGTGAATTTTCCAGTGGCAGTAGGAATTAGATTGTGTTTCTAGTGGAACAAGAAATAGAGATGCCTCAAGCTAAGAGGAGCACAGGAGAGAAAGAATATATGAAAACACAGACTTCATGATTTGTCTTACTCTTTCTTGTAATATCCCTTTCCTCTCTTCTTGCGCAAGAAAATATGTTTTACTGTTGAATTATTAAGAGATCAATTTCTGAGGGTCCATCTGGGAAATGCTTTATCAGTCACCAGAAATGAGAGGGCTTTTTCAGAAACAGTTTGCAGCTTTCCGCAGGGCTGCGATGATAACGTGAATAACGGCAGCTGGGTAAAACTGTTCTGTAAAGTGCTGGAGCCAGACTCACCCTGGACTCAAAGGGGCCACGCTTTTTCATGTTCATCTAGGCTAACTATGAAAGCTGTTGGTAATGCTGAATATTCATGTTATGTAGTTGCTTGGCAAGAGTAAATGCATTTTTTCTGTTATCTTCTGGACAAACTATAGCTTTTCTTTTTAGTGCTGTGAAGTGTCTGGTTTCAGGTGAATTGCAGGAGATACGGTGGGATGAAGTCAAGCAATTCTCTGCTCATGTGTTCCAGATATTCTGCTTTACACTTGAATAGGTCAAAAGTGTGTGTATGTAAGCGAAGTTTTACTGCCGGTTAAGCAGGATGATATACCTTTCCTGATGGTATAATTAATACAGAATGTGCTGCCCAAAGCATCAATAGAAATACAATATAGTGGCATTGCAAGCCCAGGCAATTATATACAAGATTTTATAAATGTAGAATCTAAAGCTGGTAAGAATCTAATGCATTGGTAAGGGCACGCCTGACTTTATTAGATAGGAGTCTATTCTTTGGCTTTATTAGATAGGAGTAAGTTCTTTGATCAAGTCACTAAAGCTGTTTTCTCTTTCTGACTAGCTAGCAATGTCTGAGCAAGCTGTCTCACGCTCTTAGATGCTCACAGAATGACAAAGTGATATGGGGCTGGAAGGGACCTCTGGAGCTGTTGAGCTCCAACCCCTCTGCCAAAGCAAGTCCACCCAGAGCAGGTTGCACAGGAATGTGTTCAGGTGGGTTTTCAGTGTCTCCAGAGATAGAGACTCCACCACCTCTCTGGGCTACCTGCGCACCCTGCCACCCTCCAAATGAAGAAGTTCCTCCTCATGTTTAGGTGGAACTTCTTATGTACAAATTTGTGGCCATTACCTCTTGTCCTCTCACTGGGCACCACTGAAAAAAGACTGGCCCCTTCCTCTTGACACTGCGTCCTGATGCTCCTCTGCCTCCTGACTCCTTGAAAGTAAAAGCATCATCCTGTTTCTTTGGAAGTTTCTGAAATGTATGACCATACATCCTAGGCAGGGAAGGGAAAATTATGGACAGTGTGTTACAAGGATTATTGTTGGTGCCGTTTGTATTTCCTTTTCTCAGTCCACTTGCTTCGCATTTAAATGAAATCTCTTCCTTTCCCATCGCATGTTTGTGTTGAGCGTCAGACTGTGTTTGTGGTGATAGCCTTGGGCACCCCGCGGGCACTCATGACTGGACCATGCTGAGAATGTAGATGCACAACAAACACAATTAAAATGTTTTTGTTCCTTTTAAGAACTTGTTGTTAGGTAGGTGTAAATGCAAGGGTGTGAATTACCTTTCTAACTGCAATTGGGGGTTGGGTTTTTTGTTTTTGTTTTTGGTTTTGGTTTTGTTTTTGTTTTTGTTTTTGTTTTTGTTTTTGTTTTTGTTTTTGTTTTTGTTTTTGTTTTTGTTTTTGTTTTTGTTTTTGTTTTTGTTTTTGTTTTTGTTTTTGTTTTTGTTTTTGTTTTTGTTTTTGTTTTTGTTTTTGTTTTTGTTTTTGTTTTTGTTTTTGTTTTTGTTTTTGTTTTTGTTTTTGTTTTTGTTTTTGTTTTTGTTTTTGTTTTTGTTTTTGTTTTTGTTTTTGTTTTTGTTTTTGTTTTTGTTTTTGTTTTTGTTTTTGTTTTTGTTTTTGTTTTTGTTTTTGTTTTTGTTTTTGTTTTTGTTTTTGTTTTTGTTTTTGTTTTTGTTTTTGTTTTTGTTTTTGTTTTTGTTTTTGTTTTTGTTTTTGTTTTTGTTTTTGTTTTTGTTTTTGTTTTTGTTTTTGTTTTTGTTTTTGTTTTTGTTTTTGTTTTTGTTTTTGTTTTTGTTTTTGTTTTTGTTTTTGTTTTTGTTTTTGTTTTTGTTTTTGTTTTTGTTTTTGTTTTTGTTTTTGTTTTTGTTTTTGTTTTTGTTTTTGTTTTTGTTTTTGTTTTTGTTTTTGTTTTTGTTTTTGTTTTTGTTTTTGTTTTTGTTTTTGTTTTTGTTTTTGTTTTTGTTTTTGTTTTTGTTTTTGTTTTTGTTTTTGTTTTTGTTTTTTGTTTTTGTTTTTTTGTTTTTTGTTTTTTTTTGTTTTTTGTTTTTTTTGTTTTTTTGTTTTTTTTGTTTTTTGTTTTTTGTTTTTGTTTTTTTTTTTCCCCGGAAGGTCACAGCTTTTCCATTGGAGGAGCTCTTGTGTATATTTTCTGGGTGAGAAAATGACCGGACCAAAAGTTTTTGCTCAGCCTGCTTTAGGCAGCAGCCCAAATACTCAGGCATTTTATCTCTAAAGGATAAAAAAACGTTCAAGAAACGTACTTGAGTTGATAGCAGAAAGGTAAATAGAAAATTGCAGGAACAAAGGCAGGAACTGAGGCAGCTGCTTTAATTTTTTTTTTTTTTTTTTTTTTTTTTTTTAATATTTATTTATTTTGTTTTTT
>VZRU01001555.1:56906-110978 GCA_013398155.1 Pedionomus torquatus
AAAATTATAGTGTTTACTACTTTGCTTTAGACTTAATGTATAATTTTTTCCCCTCTGTAAGCTTATGGCTTAAGAAATAGAAAATAAAACTGAAGATGAGGAAGCTCTGGGGCCCCCAGCATCAGAAGGACATGTTGAAGCAGGGCCAAAGGAGGCTACAAAGATGATCAGAGGGGCTGGAGCCCCTCTGCTGTGAAGACAGGCTGAGAGAGTTGGGGGTGTTCAGCCTGGAGAAGAGAAGGCTCTGGGGAGACCTTAGAGCCCCTCCCAGTCCCTAAATGGGTTCCAGAAAAGCTGGGGAGGGACTCTTGGTCAGGGAGGGGAGCCATAAGATGAGGGGTAACGGTTTAAAACTGAAAGATGGGAAATTTAGATGACATTAGGAAAAAATTCTTGACTGTGAGGGTGGTGAGACCCTGGCCCAGGTTGCCCAGAGAAACTGTGGATGCCCCATCCCTGGAGGGGTTCAAGACCAGGCTGGATGGGAACCAGGCTGGTTCAAGTTCCAGGCTGGAACTTTATCTTTAATGTCCCTTCCAACTCAAACCATTCTATGATTCTGTGATAGAATACCAATGTGTAACCACTGTGGTGCATACGTGTATTGAATATGTTGTGAAATTTGTTTCCCAAAATTGGAAAAATCCACCAATCCCTCCACCAAAAGGGCATGAATAAAGCCCTTTTATTTTAAGAGAACTATAAAGGATGCTGGGAAAGGTAGCAAGAGCACTCTATAGCATGGAGCAGTTATATTGTGGAAGCTGATTGAATAATGAGTCTTGCAGCAGACAAAATGAGTAGAGCGGTGATGTCTTTTTGTTCTTCCTGATGTAAGGATTTAGGGGTATGAAATAAAATTATTAGGAAGTAAGCTTAAAATGACAAAAAGAAAAAAAACACCTACTTTTTCAGAAAGCATGATAAAACCCTGAGAAAGTCACATTTTTATCATCCTCTGTATATTATATGAAAGATTGCAGTTTAAAAAAAAATAAAATTACTTGGGTTTTTATATAGATATATATAAAGTCCCCTTTCCCCCCAAACCTGACAGTTTTTCTGTTCAGTCATGAAGTACTACATGAGAATCGTTTTGCCTGTGGTGTTGGAGCTGTGAGGCTTTGCTGTCCGCTGAAGAGAGGGAGCCCTTCTTGCTGGAAGCCCTTCTCATGTAGCTGTACTACATGAGAATCGTTTTGCCTGTGGTGTTGGAGCTGTGAGGCTTTGCTGTCCGCTGAAGAGAGGGAGCCCTTCTTGCTGGAAGCCCTTCTCATGTAGCTGTACTACATGAGAATCGTTTTGCCTGTGGTGTTGGAGCTGTGAGGCTTTGCTGTCCGCTGAAGAGAGGGAGCCCTTCTTGCTGGAAGCTGAGGCGCGGGGTGTGTTGAGTGGAAACACTGCATTCGGATTCCCTGGCGGCGCGGGTTGAAGGGGGTCAGCGCACCAGTATGCCGCCTATTGTATGGTCTTCCTTCTACTCTTTGCAGACACGTCATTTTCTTCATCTGATAATTTGCTTCAAGGACCAGAAAAGCGAGTCTGTGGTATTTGCCCCCGCTGCCAAAAGAAAGACCTGGGGATCTCCCAAGAGCTTATTACAGAGTTTTAAGGACCCATATGAAGCCAGGGGTTCTTGGTGTCCAGGGCTTGTTAGAAAAGGAGATATTTACTATGGCATTCATTTAAAAATGGACCTTTTTTTTTTTTTTTTTCCTTAAAATTGCTGAGCGTGGAGCAAACTGAATGCAGCACATGGTTGGGTTTTGGGTCCTGATTTCTGTCAATGCCCAAAGAGGAAATTAAATGTTTCTTCACAGGGGTAGTTAGAATCACACTTTTTTGTGATTACTCATGTGAATATTTTCCATAGTGTGACAGCAAAGTACAAACATTTGGGATAACCTGTAATCTAGGGAGGTTGGGAGAACTCTTTTGTCACCTCTGTTGAATAGCACCAGCAGAGAGCAAAGATAACATAGTCCATTAATACCTCCAATAAAAACAAAATAAAAAATCAATGTGAAGCTATTTGACAAGTAAAAATGTACCTGCTGAATTCACAGGATTTTTGCTGAATTTAGGATTTCTGCTCATTTCTAGTTATTGTGTAGGGTTTGGTGTTTTTTTGTTGTTTTGTTTTAATGTTCCTGGTGGAATAACTCAGTCTGCTGGATGCTGATGGTATCATTCCTTAAGACCAGGTCTGCCAATGTGAATGATTTACCAATTTTGGCTTCCTGTGTTGGGCTATAAACAGGTAGTAAGAAGGACAGCATCAAAAGCAGTGTGGCCAGCAGGCCAAAGGAGGGAATTCTGCCCCTCTGCTCCACCAGCTCTGGAGCCCCCAGCATCAGAAGGACATGTACCTGTTGGATTTGGTCCATAGGAGGGCACAATGATGACAGAGGGCTGAAGCCCCTCTGCAGTGAGGACAGGCTGAGAGAGTTGGGGGGGTTCAGCCTGGGGAAGAGAAGGCTCTGGGGAGACATTATTGAGGCCTTTCAGTACTTAAAGGGATCTTAGAAGAAAGATGAGGACAAACTTTTTAGCAGGCCATGTTGCAACAGGAAAATGGCTTTAAACAAAAAGTGGGAAGATTTAGGCTAGGCATGAGCAAGAAATTTTTTATGATGAGGGTGGAGAATGCACTGGCTCAGGTTGCCCAGAGAGGCGGTAGATACCCCATGAAAACATGCCCTGAAAACCAGCTAGACAAGGCTCTGAGCAACCTGGTCTAGTTGAAGATGTCCCTGCTTATGGCAGGGGATTGGACTTTATGGCCTTTAAAGGTCCTTTTCAACCCATTCTATGAAACTATGAGCTGGGTCCTTGATAGTAACACAAGGAACACCAAGAAGCAAGGTGCTCATTTGAGAGAGGCCTTTTTTATGCCATCTTAAGCAATGGTTTGAGGAGAGTTGTTACTTCAAAATCCTTTCTCTGCACAGATCTCCTCAAGGGGTGGTTTCACAGGATACAACGAGCTGAATGAAGAGCTCGTCAGCAGTCTCCCAGGGCTTACCTTGCGTTGACATAAGCTGTTACGGGGTGTCCCCAAGAACTGCTGAGCCATGTATGTCCTTAATGTGGCAAAAATGCCAGGAGTGGTGGGGACGGAGGAAGAGCTTGCTCCCACCGGTCAAGTTGTAAAGTCCAACCCTCGTGGAGCATTGGCAGTTTTTTGGGGTAATGAGTGGAAGCTGAGCAGAGAGCCCTTTGCTGTGCTTGTGTGAAAGACAGGCTGAGAGCAGTGTTAGGAACAAGTCATGCCGACGTTGGGGTGGCAGGCTGAGGAGAAGGAAGAAATTTTTGAGTAATTAGTGCTTTGCACCAGCTTTTCCTTGCTGTGGTAGCTTCAGCGTCACTGTCAACCTGAAAAATCACATCCTTGTTTCTTTTCTTGCATCTGCCAGCGTGGCTCAGCCAGGTCACCTCCTACAGCTGCAACGCACCTTGTGAAATGCCACGTCCTAGGAGAAGGTTTTTGTGTCAAAAGGGGATATTTTGGGATAACCGCTCCCATACGCTTCTATCTGCTGGACTATGCAAAAACCCAGATTTTTGGGCAAAGCATTTATTGCACTGATACCTGCGGTTCTGTATTCAGGAGGATTTATGCAAGGGATTCTGTATTTTGTGATTAAGAAAACTAAAACTTTTGGAAACAAATCATAGCGTTTGTTTCTAAACTAATCTAATTGGAGCTCAGTCCTTTGCGTAGACCCAGCTGGCCCAGCCAGCCAGATCGGTGGCAGAGAGACAGCATCTTTGTATGGGGACATGTCTAGAGTTGACTCAGAGCTATGGAGAACTAAGGAGAGATTGGAAAGAAAGGAATGGGACAGAAATAGTAAAAATGAAAAGTACAGTTGGGATATACCTTCATTTGGAGAGGAAAGCCAGTGCAAGTCATCCCCTGGGTCTTGCACATGTATATGTCTATATTTGTGGGGTGGTGACCATGTGCCCCGATGTGGCTGAGGTCTCAATGCTTTGACCTTCGTGTCAGCAGTGTCTTGAAAAGACCCCGTGCCTTGAAGGTTTAGAAATAATCTGTAAACTTAACATAATTTTGAATATAGAGTATTTAATGGTCAAAACCTGAACAGAGTAGGCACAGGGTGGCTTCTTGAGAAGCTGCCTTTTATTGCTGTATTTGGAGTTCCCAGTGTATCAGAGGGCTCCTTTCTTTCCCAACTATTCTTCCCCATGAAAAAGCTCAGATGAGGTACGTTGCATGAGCGTGGCATCTGGTGGCTTTCCTTGCCATCATGTAGTGTTGCTCTGCTGAGTATTTCAGAGGATTTACCCCCATGCAGTTCGGTTGGCTTTGTGGGTACTCGTGCTCCGCTTCTAAAATAGCGCCAGAGGTTTATTAAAATAGGCCCTTTATGTTTGCTTTGGATGAGGGTGTTTTTCTTTTTTAAATTACAGAGCAGCAGTCCAGCAAAACACATTTTCGCTTGCACCAGTCTACAAAACATACTGGTTTTGCCCTCTCTCTTGTTTCTGGCTTTGTCCAGCTGAGTTGCTTTGTGGAAGCGAAGATACCTGCGTCTTGCTGGCTGACGGGTAAAGCCTAACTCATTTTGCTCTCAGCCATTTCTGGAGTTTACGTTACAAAGGCTAAAGCCCTTTGACGCAGCGCTATTATGGGAGTAATTATCTCTGCAAAGAATGCAGAGTGGCTAAGTGCTGCTGTCAAGCTGTTTTAGGTCTCTCTGACAGGTAAAAAAATAGCCATATTTTCCTCCCATGACCTCGTTTAAAGGTGATACAGGACCTTCCCCCTCCTGCTTTTTCTTCTCCTGCAAAATTTTGATTAAGAAGTGAGCTTGCCACCATCTTCCCCCCTGCCCTGCAGTGGTGTGAGCAGTTTCAGCTCGATGAGGAATGCTTGATGTAATCTTCGGAAATTAGGCACTTAGGTGTGTTGTCATTATTAGCCTGCTAGTGGCCGTTTAGCTATTTTATCTCAGTTATAATTAAAAGCGTGTTACTTGGAAGGGAGCGAGAGGAGGTGGGTCAGGAAGCTGGAGCTGGATCCAAGGCAGGATGTGTTTGGTCCTGCAGATGGGAAGTGTCTGGCAAAAGATGGTGCCTTTAAGTGTCTTCTAGCTATCAGGCTACCTTTAAACTGAAAAAGGAGATTTCTGGTCCCCAAACGGCCAATTTACACTGTTATTTGAAGAGCTTTTTTTGCCACTTGGTGCAAACTCCTGCATAACTCTCTTCAAATGGCCTCCATCAGTTTATGGGGTGTTTCTGTCTGAGATGAAGATTTTTCCTCCTATGAAACTATTTATTTCCCTCTACAGAGGGATGAGAAGGTGCATGGAGTTTAAATTTGACCTGCAAAGTGCATCTGCATGGTTTGAAGTATTTCGTTTCAGGGTCTCCCACAACCCACAGCTTTCCTTGTGAGCTCTTGACTTCTTCAACCTCTAAAATGAAAACAAAGTTGAAATCTTTGTTGTGTGCCCTTCTTTTGCTATGATTTTCCCTTGGAGTGAATTTGACAGGGACATCGATGGAGAGCTCTTGAAGATGGCTGGTGTTCTCTGGCTCCCTATTTATACATCCCTGGAAGATCTATGGATAGAGGACACTAAGGCAGAGCAAAATCGCATTAAGAGGTTGGGAAATCCCTTGTGTCTATAAATTCAGTGCATTTGAAATGGTGGAAAGTTTTTTGTAGGGAGAAAATGGCCATCCTTTTAAAAGTACCTGGTAGTGTCATCAAGGGAGTGGTAAATGTTGTAGCACCCTGAAGTGATGAGGAAGGTAAAGCAAAGCCTTCCTTGCTGAAGGCGAGCAGGAGAATGATGCCCTTGCTTCATAGCAAAATACCCAACCTCATGGCTACTTGTGATGGGCCAGATGTGGCCTTCTGCTGGAAATCAGTAACAATTTAGAGAAGAACCAAAGTTTGCCTCTGAATGGGGCAGTAATGGTGTAAATGAGATTTTGGGAATTTTTAAATTTTTTGAAATGTTATTACAAATTATTTACCAAGTGCCATGTAAATTCTTTGCTTCAAATGAAATTGTGGACTGAATTGTTTCTGGTAAAAAATGAAATTCTGTGTCTTTAGCGAGGGGGAAGGAAGCTGGGACAGTAGTGACAGACCCAGAAAGACACCAAACATCTGCAGGTCGGTCTCCTGTGAGGAAGGAAACCGGCTGTAGCTGTTGTCGAGGAAGGGGTGCCGCTTCTCACAACCCAGAGGAAAGGGTGTGAAACGCGGTAATAATTGTAGGAAACAATTGTCATTATTGTTTAGCCCGGATTGCGCCCTACGTGGCCTATGGGAATAAACACGGATCTCTCTGAATCTGCACTGGTTCGGCCTTGTGGTGCAACGACAAAGGAAATCATGAAGTAAAAGGGATCTTGGCAGGCTTTGGTGTTCCTCTGCAGAGATGTGGGAAGGTGAGCAGAGTTTAAATGTAGCCTGCAAAATGGGATCTGCTGGAGAGGGTACAGATGAACTAGATGATCTCCAGAGGTACCTTCAAACCCCGTATTATTCAGTGATTCTGTGGTTTGAAGTGTTTCAGGGTCAGGCAGAAGGCAAGACACCTGTGTAAAATCCTGGCTTCTTGTATCTGTGGGCTGCCTCTCTTTGGGTTTCTGATATGAACACAATTGAAAAGTTTGAGGTTTTTTCCCTCTGTCTTCCCTGTATTCTTTCTTCTGAGCATGAGGAAACTTTTCTCTTGAACACTGATTCACCATCATATTTTTTCCATTTCAAGACCCTTTCTTGGTCAGGTCAGTACCTTTCACCATCCGTCTTTGGCTGCTTTGCTTTCAACTCTCATCTTTTCATATCCCCTGGACTTCCTTGACCTCTCTGGCTGTTGTGCAGATATCTCCTTGGTTCAGTTCTCACCATCCCATTCCTGGGCTGTCCTGTACATTCCTGTTGGCTCTGTTATTAGTCAGGCTCCTTGCCTGCTGTACACCAGCCTGCTGCAGGGTCTCAGCTACCTGCTCACCTCTTCTCCCTTGTTCATCTTTTTCCATTTAGCCTTTCATTGTCTTTGTTGTGACATTCTTCTCTGTGTAGCTTACTGGTGGTGTGAACCATCTCCTTCCCCTCTCTCCCAAACCCCCTTTCTTGATCATAGAATCATAGAATGTCAGGTTGGAAGAGACCTCAAGGATCATCTGATCCAACCTTTCTTGGCAAAAGGATGGTCTAGGCAAGGTCTGGGCCATCTTGTCTATACTGTACTAAGAATGGTGTGACCAGGTGATCCTTGAGGTCTCTTCCAACATGGGATTCTATGATTGTGTGTTTTTTTGCCAGTCTCATCCCACTTGGGCACATAATGAGTACTTCTTCAGTCCCTGCTTCTTGCTCATCCCATGCATCCGGACTACATGCACGATCTTGGGCTATGAACTTTCAAGGAAATCTAATTCAGTATTTACGAGCTCAAACCTTTGCAGGCTGTAATTACCTCTCACCGTCATCACTGAGACCTCCTTCCTGCTGGCTTACCTCATGCACACACGTGTGTACATATATAGCATCCCTCTTCCACAAGGTCTCTTTAGCTGGGGCAACTGTTGGATCACCTGTGCTGGATCTTTGCTGTCTCTTGGGCAAATCATCTTCAGGCACCCTGGACTCTGCCCAATTTTTCTCCTGTCTGCTGAGCCCAGGTATTCCCCACATTACCCGTCCCCATCAAGCTGGTGAGGAAGGATTCGTGTCTCTGCAGCATCTTAAACTGGGAGAGGGGAGATTTATATTAGATATTAGGAAGAAATTCCTTATTGTGAGGGTGTTGGGACACTGGAATGGGTTGCCCAGAGAAGCTGTGGCTGCCCCATCTCTGGAGGTGCTCAACACCAGGCTGAATGGGGCTTTGAGCAACCTGGTTTGGTGGGAGGTGTCCCTGCCCAGGGCAGGGGGGTTGGAACTAGATTATCTTAAAGGTCCTTTCCAACTCTGACCATTCTGTTATTCTATGATCTTTCTGGGTTGGCCAGGCCACATTGAAGTACTCTTGGTGGTTGCCTTCTTTGAATGCCTTCATAAGCTTTGCATGAAGATCTCTTCTTCAGTGTCTATTGCCCCTTATTAACACCCATCCTCACAAGATCCACTCTGCTTTTCTTGTTCCCTTAGTTCTCCTGCCATCTCAGGCAGACAGGCACCCTTCTAGTTTGCGTTTCAGTCTGTCCTGAGAAGTGCACAGCATCCTATTTGGTACTGAATTTTTTATTAAAAACTCTGGTGAACTCATCCCTAGTGTGACATTGCCTGTCAGTGAGGTTAAATTCTTATACTGAACTTTGTAAGGAAAAAAAAATGAAAAAGCACTTTGGAAATAAATTGCAGGGGCATCTGCGAATTTAGGGAGGGCATAAGAAGAAAGTGGGCTTTCTTGGAGAAACAGCCTTTTGTCAATATACCTGATTTTTCCCTCATACTGAAGGCAGAGTGAACAGGCTGACCCAGGCGGCTTTCAGTTTTTTTCTCTCTGAAGTGGTTCCCTCACCACTGTTTCTTGGGTTAAGTGCTTGAACTGTTAAAGGACAGAGGAGGCAAAGCCCCTGGGTGTGCAACATGAAGTAGGGTTGCTGCATTCACCCTGGCTTGGGTGTGCTTGGATGATTCCAGAGCCATTGGAGCAGTCCTGGTATCACCCTCTGCTTTCTCCTTGCTCCTCCTCCTCCAAGGCCCTCTGGCAGGTCTCCAAGGGCAGAGTTTGCAATCCAGAGTATGTTGATCCTACGTTTGGGAGCAGAAACCTGATGAAGTGTCATTTTAAATGTACAAAAGATCTCTGTATAGCCAGCCTGTCAGCACGGGGCGGCCCAGGTGAAGGCTCTCTTCTCCCGTCCTTCATCCCCTGGTTTATTTTCTCCATCTCACAAGAGCTTGGTAGACATGAGGTCATGTGCTTCCAGCAGTGGGGCAGCAGAACAAAGCAGTTTTCTGAGGAAATAGAGAGTTTATAGCTGCTTTTCTTCTTTTTTTTCTTTCTTTCTTCTATTAGGTAAACTGTACAACACTTCCTAATAAAAGGCTTGCTAGTTCTTGTATTGCAGAAGCTGACATTAAATCTCAGAATCTCTGATTTTGCTGGAGAATAATTAGTGTGGGCAGTACCTTCCTGACACGTGCTGGAGATGTAATCAGGAATGAAGGTGCTCATAACAAGAGCTTTGTTAAAGCATACTTTAAAATACCCTCTTACCAGGAATGGGAAGAGCCAGTAGTCAGATAAAAAACCCCAACAAGCTGAGAGGTTTGGGAAGGTGGAGTCCGGGTCTACGTGATGTTAGAAACTGGGCTCATCTGCTGGGTTTACCCTTGCTTAAATTTTCTGTATAGATCCACATAATGCAGCGTCAGCAGAAAAGCAGGCAAAGCTGAAAAGGTTACTCTGATTAATGTGAGGATGTGAGTTTTGGGGTTGGCTTGTTGCATTGGAGCAGAAGGAGTCATTTTGGGTGCTTAGCTTGGACCCGTGCCCACGTCTAACAGTACGGTACAGCAGGGCGATGGAATGCAGATAATAACTTCATTTTCTCCGCTGTTTTAGGTTCAAACTTGTGCTAACAGGTCCCCTCCCAAGCTTTGTTTCAACCCACTGTTGTGAATGTAGTCAGGAAATCCATCTCTCCGTGCCTCAGTTTCCCCGTTGTGGCAAAACAGTGCTAACAACACACTCTTCCTCCTCCTCTTGTAATGCCTTTGGAGCGTAGGGATGAAATGCAGCAGATGTGAGCTTGCTATTTAATCACTGGGCTTATGGCTTGTACACAGTTTGCCTGACCCTGCCATGGGAACACCTGGGATTGGGAAACCTGGACTTCCCACATCGTTTGTCCAGCACTGGGGCATCGGTGGCTAGCCTGCCCGGCTGGGCTGTGACCCACAGCGCTGGCAAGTACGGCTGGCATGAGCCAGCCGGCCGCTTCAAAGGGCAAGGGTGGTGAGAAGGGAGTGAAAACTTAGTGGGGGGAGAAAGCATGATTTTTTGGTTTTTTTCCCCTAGTTATGCTTGAAACCCAACCCCTCGGACTTGTTTTTCATTATTAGTTAAATATTTTCTTGGTGTGCAAGCTGTCTTTCTAATTCAGACCAAAGTCACTGTAGCATAAAATCACAGTGCACGAAGCCAGAAATATGCAGGATCCAGGCCATTAGTTGTACCTGGTGAGGGAGGAAAACCCTATGACACCCCACACTAAAAGCTCCCATTCAACAAGACCTTCAGTTTAATACCCGATGTCCCCATTTGGGTTGTGTGGGACACGGTTAATATGCCAAGAAGGTTGATGAACTTGCTCCCGACTGTTATTTGGATGTTGAAAAGACGTTCTCACGTCAGGTTCCTCTGGATTTCTGGTTTCTCCCAATGAAGTGTAGGGTTGTAGTCTGGCAGGGTGAGGGAGAAGTGGGACGCAAAGCTGCATCCCTAAACTGGTGGGCAGCTCCTTGCCTTCCTGTGGTCTAGACCACATATATTTTTTTTTTTGGCAGATGCTTCCCACTGGTGTTAGCAGAGATGATGGTGAGAATGTACACGAGGCGTATGAACTCATTAGTCATGTCGCTGAGGTCACTACCACTGGCCTCAGGAGACCTCCTTTCTTGGCCCTGTCATCCACCTCCACCTCATGGGAGAGGTATGTTGGGAAGTGCTCAGCTGTAAAATGGTAGGATAGAGGCAGTCTAGGCATGTACTGTTGTTGTTTGGCTTTTTAAAATTTATTTTTTTTTTTTTCCCCCCTTGCTTAATACCTTTTCCAATATTTTCCAATGGTCAGGGGCTTCAGAAGGCTCGCTGTCAAGCTTGCACTTGTTCTGCTGCTTTTGAAGTCAAAGCTAATTTTGCTGTCTTCCAGGCTTCCCGAATGACTGCAGGTCTTGGAGGTTTTGGTGCTTCAGATCACTGAATAACTTACTGCTACTTGTGATGTATGATCCTGACTTTTGGTCATGATTCTGCAGGCTCATTTCAATGTCTTCTCTGTTGCTGAGGGACACAGGCTCAGGGGGCAGCTTTGGTCCTTCTCCAGTAGGAAACATCTCACATGGCTCTTGGCAATGTTGTGAGGGGCTCGATGTGGCCAGCTCAGTGTTCCTCTACAGGGAGAACAAGCGAGGAGGTGATATTTTGTCTTGTAGCATCTGTAGTGGTTCGGAGCTGTTTGAACACATCCCAAAACTTGCCACCTTCTCAGACCCTGAGATGCCAGGAATGGTTGCACACTGGGAGTCCTGTGGCATCGTACAGCAAGCACCATAGCCTCTGAGAATCAGATCTAATAATGTTTACAGCTCGTGCTTGGTTGGATGGGACACAATGTCTTTACAACTCTGGCTAAGCTCTGTGATAGCTGCTGGCAGCAAGAAGAAGTTCTCTGAACTTGGGGAAAGAAAATCAAGTGCTGTTGTGAGAAGTTCTTTGTGGATCTCCTCAGCCTGGACCTCTCTGAAAGACCAGCTTAGAAAAAGCATTGGGCTGTAAAGGATGTTGGAATGGGAGTTTCATCTCAACCCAGGAGCTTCCATGTTTGTGGCTGCCTGGAATGGCCGCTGGGGTTGACCATCACATGGATGGGCCACCTCCAAGCAGGCTTGGCCAAGCCGGTGTTGTCACAAGGCCATTTTGCTGATCTGCAACACTCCACAATGCCAGCCGTCTGAAGGCCACCCCTTGCAGACTGCTTATGCTGAGGATGGAGTTTGCTGATGCTCAGAAAACCAAATGGGGAGCATGACGGGATAGAAACACGCCCCTAGGAATGGAGCTGGAGTATGGATTTTGCACTGATTCGTTTTTGTGGTGCTATCACTGTGACCCTTAAAACACTGCTGTTTCCCTTCCACTGCTGCTGGATGTCATTACCTATGAGGAAACAGGTGGAAAAAATGTCCAGGAGTAATGGAACAGGTTTTGCGTTGGGTTTTTTTTGTTTGTTTGGTTGGGTTTTTTTGCAATAGGCAGTTTGGGTTTTGGCAGCTGAGGTTCAGCATCTGTTTCTCTGTGCAAAATGGCAGGAAATCTGGCCTTTCAATCCCTTTAGCGCTTATCTGTGCATTAACTCAAATGCCCCGAATACTTCACAGATGAGATAACATCAATAACAAAACAAAGTTTTAATTTCAGTGTTGCAAAAGTCTGAAGCAAGGCTTGCTATATTTTTTTGAGTATATCTCCCATCCAAACAGACGGTTGCCAAACCAGCGCTCCCTGTAGCCCTGTGTCCCCTGAAGTGGGCAAGCCGCTTTGCCTCCTGCTGCCCTGTTTGGGTTTGGACACCCTTTGCGTTTCCCCCATAACAATTTTTTCTTAATGACAGGAGTGATGCAAAGCAGCTGAAAGGTAGTGGCAGTCCCGTCCCACTCCTTTCACCTCCTTTCCCCCAAATTTGTGCCAATTTAAGCATGCTTTGTGTAACTGACAGAAGGGTACGTTCCTGCGGAGTCAGGAGTAAGTGGAGCGTCAGGAAGCTCTTGAGATATGAAGACTGGTGGAGCTTCTCCACCAGGTTGCCCAGGGAGGTGGCTGAGGCCTCTTCCCTGGAGATATTCAAGGCGAAGCTCGACGAGGCCCTGGGCAACTTGGTCTAGTTGGGGCTGCGACTACGGGGAGGTCAGACTAGATGACCTTTTGGAGATCCCTTCCGGCCTGGATGATTCTATGACTCTAGGATTCTCAAGCTCTGCTCTCTGCTCTTAAATTGGGAGGATTGTAGAGCACTAACTTAAGCTTAAGGCTTCTTGATCTAGGTGAAGGCTAGGTCTGTGCAGCGATGAGCCCTGTGTCATTTTACGTACGGAAGGACGAAGTTGGCCCCTGAAGGGAAGGAGTGAGAAGGCTGGTCACCATCTGCCCCGCTTATGTTCTGTTGAGTACCTTCATTGATGACATGAACAGTGGGATGGAGTGAACCCTCAGCAAGTTTGCCAATGGTCCCAAGAGAGTTGGAGTTGTTCAGCCTGGAGAAGAGAAGGCTCTGGGGAGACCTTACAGCCCCTTCCAGGCCCTAAAGAGGGCATGCAGCAAAGATTGGGACAAACTTCTTGGCCGGGCCTGTTGTGACAGAACAAGGGGTTTAGCTTAAAAGAAGGTGGTTTTAGACTAGATGTAAGGAAGAAACTTCTATTGTGAAACTGAAAAGATTCCCCTCTTTATTTTATTTCCTTTTTTTTAAGCTGGTTGAACTGCCCTGGAGCGGAGGCAAAAAATAAAATGACAACATGACAGAAATACTCTGCAAGTGAGCAATCTAGGATTTCTTTTCTTTCTTTTTTCCTTTTTTTTTTTTTCTTTTTCTCCTCATTGGCTGACTGATCTGTAAAACCAGCTGGAATGAAAAGCATCCAGCTTCACACTCAGAAAAAAGAATTCTTTGGGTATTTCACCAAGGAATTGTAGCAGCTGAGATTTAGAACTGGCTGTAAGGTCCTTTTGCTGGTCCCATGGACCTACTAGCCAGTCTGGATTGACCTCAGTATTTATGGCATGGACTGAAAGAAGAGGCTGGCTGCAGGTGCTTGCTAAGCCTTAGTCCTCTTCATCCTCCTCCTCCATGGCTGGGTGCTGCAGCTGAGCTCACTGATCCTGGTGATCTCCATGGCTCGAAAATGAGGGGCCACTCCTCTCCAAAGAATGTGCTCAGGAACACTGGCCCTATTAATTTATTTTATTTGGCATTATTAGGAAAAGAAAAAAAACAACAAAAACCCCCAAGCCCAAACCCTCTGTTGTCAGGGTTTTCTTTGAATAGCCAGTTCTGGAAACAGGAAATTCCTTTACCTCTGGAACCAGGAAACAGATCTGACTATTACATATTTGTTTTCATTCTTTCAATTATCCACTCCTGCCCCTCACCTCTGACTTTCTTCCCACTGCTCAGCAAAATTCACTGTTTATTTTTGATAAGCCAGTATCTGTGGGTATTGTGCAAGACTCAAGGGTATCCTGCCACGGAGCAATTTGATGTATTTTGTCATAATTCAATGTATTTTGTTATAAAGCTGGCAGGACTGATGCTTTCCTGTATCCGCCATGACCACTATATGTACGAACACAAGAAACTCTGTTCGCTGAGGTTTGACACAGAGATATGGTCTGATGACTCAGTAAAAGAATAAAAGAAAGGAGAAATGAGAATTTTCAACTCATAACTAAATTAAGGACAATATTTTTATTTTTTAAATTATTCTTTTAAGGCTAATAACCAAGGCCTACTGACAAGACAGGGCACACCAATGGAACTGGAGTACTTTTAGAAATCCAGGGCCAGAAGGGACTTCAAGGTATCTTCTAATCTATCTCCTTACCCCCAAGAAGGATAGATGTTTATCTTCAAAACCTCTGATGAGGGTGATTTCACAACCTGTCAACACATCCTGTGCCAGGCCTTGACTCTCCGTGTAGTCAGAAAGATTTTTCACAATGTCTTCAAAACTTATTAAGGGTAGAGGTAGGGTTTTGCTTGTCTTCATGTAGTAGAGCAACTGATGTCCTTTTCGTACAATTACCTGGTCTTAGGGCTGTCTGTTCTTGGGAGGTATTTGCCACTTCTGTAACCTTCTGAGCTTTTACCGATAGACCATGTTTCCAGATGTCTTTTGGCTCCTGTTTCTTTACTTCTTGGACCCTATGCCAAATGTGCCCGTCTTTTTCTTTCGAAAAGGGTTATTTCCCAGGCTGGGAGAAGTCTCCATCTGATGCCTGATGGTTGCAGAGCAGAGAGGAATAGCAGGAGAGGAATATCTGGCTATGCCTGTGATATACCCTCAGTCCGTGTGCTTTGGTGGTCTTTTGCAAAAGAAAAAAGTGTGCCATTGACCCCCTAATCTGTCTGTAGTCCTCTTAATATTAGTGTTTTGGTGGTACTGCTGCCTCCTTGCTTACTGTACTTATTCCACTTTTGTGGAATTATTTTTTTTTTCCTAAGCAGAGCATGGTGCTATTAACTGTCCTGGGAACATGTTGGCTCCAAAATAATGACAAGCAGGGAGCCACTGTGCCAAGTTTGGGTTTGGGGTAACTGTTTTTTCTGCTTCCAGGCCTTGATGTAGCTCCAGAAAAATCAAGGTGTTTACGGATGCCTTATGAATTAGCACCCTGGTTGCCAGCCCTTTGTAGCCAGCTACCAGCTCCGGCAGGGTGCCGTGAACATGCTTGTGCCAGCGGGAGAGTTTCTCTCTTGATCTTGTGGCCTTTGTGTCCAGACCTTCTCCCTGTCATGGTGTTGTTCTCAAAGCTTTTTGGTAGCCACCTCTTGGGCACAGGGTGGGACTCATCCCACTGCAGCTCATCCCGCAGTCCCAGCAGACATGTCAGCATCTGTCTCGTCTTCTCCCTGTTTGCAACCTCACTTTGCGCTTGGCTGACTTTTCCTGTAAGATTCTTTGGAATGGGGATAGATTGGTGGTTGACACTCATTTAGAACTTAGGTGCAACTACGAATCTCTATACACCCTGCTGGGCAGCCAAGCAGAAAGTAGCTTATCAAGCAGCCCTTAAATCCTTTAAAGCCTTTAAATTTACTGGTCTTCTTCAGCAAGTGACCCCCCATAAAAAAGTATCTAAGGGTTTTAATTCACTGTTGGTTAGTATAGAATCTATAGTATCTCATTCATACTTTAACCAGATGGGCACTGCTCAGCCCTGCAACTCCCACCGGATCCCTGGCATCAGTCCCCTCCAGGACACAACCGCTTTTAATATTAACTTTATTAGCTCTCAGCAAAGGATGGCTGCTCTCGGCAAAAGGATCCTAAAACAGTCGCCACCTTAGCAAGGAAATAAAACAAAACAGTAGTAACTCTTTGTTTTAATTCCAGTGTAACGTGTCAGAGCAGTTCGAGTACGCTTTGGCATGCTGAGAGGTAATGGAGATTTCTTTTTTTCTCCGCGGTGCTGAGTTTGAAAAATAGCAATCGATTGCAGCTAAAAGAAGAAAAATGTGTGTGACTTCCAGATCAATAGCTTTTGTGGCTCATGGAGAGCCTGCACTGCCTGCTGACTGTTCTAATACCGCCTTGTTGTGAACTAGCATGATGTTTTTTCCTTTGAAACATAACCAGTGGGGAAAAAAATAGGTTATTAGCGCTAGTTGACAATAAACTTTCAAATGATGTCCCCAGAAATGTAAGGAAAAACCCCAAGAAATTACCTTTTCTTTTTTTTCTTTTTTTTTTTTTTCAAAATAGTAGAGTTATTACTTTTTGTCTCTGTCAAGTTTCTTTGGAGCCTGTCACGGTGTGTGGTTGAGTTTACCTGACGTTGATGGGAGCCTTGCTGGGGATTTCATCATGTAGCTCTCTCATGGTGACAACTCATCTTTCCAGCTCGCTTGGAGAGCAAGTTGGGAATCCTGATTCCGATGCGGAGGAGTGGAGTAGCCAGCCAACCCGTCTGGCTGGGTGGTTTTGTTGTTGTCTTCCTGGACTGCAGAAAGGCATCTGAATCTTTGAGTTTTATTCCGTGTCCCTGAGGCAGGGTGCCGTGTTTCTGCTTACTTCGAGGTGGCAGGTCTTGACGGTGTCACCTCAGTGGGTGTGCTGAAGTAATTTTGTGCAGAGGCTGAATTTCCTGCTTCTACAGCAATGATTTAAAGGGCACCTGACCTTGTACATGAGCTGGACTTGGGTGCTGTGTGTGCCTCGGCTGGTATTTCTTAGCAGCTCTGCCCAAGACCTATGGCCGTAGCCAAATAGGAGAGCTGTTGCCAGACTCCCCTCCCAGGCTGACCAAACAGTCCTCTTGTGCTTCCTTCACCTGGGAGTTTGATTCAGGCCTCCTAATATTTAATTATTGTCATTACAGTGGTGGGAGACTGGCCCAGGTTACCCAGAGAAGCTGTGGCTGCCCCATCCCCAGAGGGGTTCAAGGCCAGGCTGGATGGGACTTTGAGCAACCTGGTCTGGTGGGAGGTGTCCCTGCCCATGGCAGGGGGTTGGAACTGGATGATCTTTAATGTCCCTTCCAACCTAAAGCACTCTGTTTCCGATCAATATATACAAAGGTGCTAATCATTCTTGTTTTCCCCAAGTGCTGGGTACCGAGCACCATCTCTGGGGCCGCAGCGTGTGTTTTTCTAATACGACGTTTGTCTTACTACAAATGATTTACCTGCATCAAATCATCATTATACTCCTGTTCAGTACGTGAATCAGAGGACTCCTTTGGTATAAAGCACGCTAGCATTTTGGAGCATGACTCATACTGAAGGCATGAAGTTTTCGAGGAGTTATGTATATTAATGTGTATTTGACAGTGAGGCATGTGAAAAATGGTAAGTAGGTTCCCTCTGCTGCCTTGAAGGAGACTTGCCTCTTTATTAAGCCATGGATGCTGTCTATCTTTTGCTTAAACAAATACACAGCTGGTAAGCTTGGTGTTGTTTTATTAGAAAACTATCTCATTTTTGGGCTGTGGCTCCACACATACGTATTTTAGCATTTATGTTAGTTACTATAAAATAGGAGTAGCACATCATGCAAAACAGTCAAATTGCTGGGTTTTCTGGAGCACACTCTGGGAGAGGGTGAGGGACAGGAACTTTTTCAGCCTGCAGAAGAGATGGCTTTGGGGGACACACCTTATAGCAACCTGCCCCTACCTATGGGGAAGTTAATGAAAAGGTGGAGCCAGGGTCCAAGGGACATGGTTGCAAACTGGAAAGGGATTCTCTGCCCAAGTTCTAAAACATAAAAGAAAACAATCTTCATGAGGATAATTCAACATTGATAACTTGCCCAGAGGGGCTCTAGCAGCTCTGTCCATGGAGGGTTTTGAGGCCCAACTGGACCAAGCCTATGCGACGTCATGTGAAGTCAGGGTTCTCCTGCTTTGAGCGGGAGTCTGGAGACTTCCCAAGATCCCTTCCCACCTGAACAACCTCACTTAGTGACATTACCCATAACATGTCACCTTTGGAGGTGAGCAAAATGCAGCATGGCCCGAGCTTGTGCTCCCCTTGTTACTTCACTTCTAAATGGGAATAAAAAAGGGGCTCTGTTGTGATTGTGTTAAATTTGGTGTCAGTGGGAAGTTCTACCACCACAAGTGTTTCTGTAAGATTCATTGATGGCTGCCCAATTGCATCCCCAAGAAGGGGAACGCTGGGAGGGCAAGTGGGGTGGTTATCTGTGATGCAGCAAACACAGCCCTAAAGTTATCCTAGCCCTTAGCCTCGCCATTATCCCCCTCTTTCAAATTGATGTTCGTCCATAAGCAGACTGTACAAATTAACTGAGATTGTTGTAAATCCAGGTTTTGTCACAGAAAACTGGAAGAAAAATAAGATAAAAATAAAGTCTTCTGTGCTGGCTGGAGCTTGTTCACCCCAAGCATGCTGGTCCTCCAGTTGTTGGGGTGCCTTTTCCAGTGGTCAGGAGTTGGGCCATCCGTGGGGAAGGGGGGTATGGCAAGCTCATGGCAAGCAGGCTGTGGAAGGAAGCTGGTGCCCAGTGGTGCTGGGGCTGGTGTTGGCAGCGTGCATGGTAGTCATGGGTTGATCCGCATCCTGGCCAGCACAGACTGGTTTTGCAGTTGATATTTCACCAACCCCAGGGGCCAGTTCTGGAAAGCTGAGCGCGCAGGGAACCCTGTGAATGCATTCCGTGTAGGGGTGAATACAGATGACGTTTAAAAAAACAGCAGTAGCAACTCTTAGGTCTTTGCGTCTGGTTAAAAACTGCAGGGTCTCACATTCAGATTCATTTGGGGTTTTTCTTAAGGTTAAAATAATCTCAGCAAAAGGGGAGAGGGAGGTGGGGTCATCGTGGCACTCTGTTTTTGTAGGACCTTTGGCATTGGCCCTGGCAGGGTTCCCTGGGACGAACTCCACATGAGATGGGCTGGAACAGAGGTGATGTGTGTCCATCCCACCCCAACCAGGAACAGGGACAGTGCCCTTTCCAAATCTGATCTGTGGCTGGGCCTCAACTCATCCCATGTTTTGCACTGTTTTCTGTGAGCAGCTGTCTTTCTGCTGACACACAACATGAAATTGCAGGAATGAAAGTATTCATATATATATATACATATGCATCTATAATTAAAAGTATTACCTCTGCCTTTTAACTCTAGGTTATTTCGTTCTGCCTCTGCTTGTCACATTCTCTGGGAAGTCCACACCCCTTTACATCATTGGTACTTATGTTATTCCCTGTTTTCATCTTTCTTGTCCTGTCTCTGTTGCCTTTTTGAGTCATGAGAGTTCTAAAGCAGAAATTGCTGGTGGTCTGAAAACTTCAGCTGCGTAAATTTATCCTAGGGGTTGTGTTTGGCCATTGCAAAGTATATTTGACAGTGCGAAGCTAAGTGGCTAAATGCCTCCCTGATTTATAGTTCCACTTAGGGCGCAAGCATAGTTATTCATTTACCTCATCAAAACAAAGGAGTCTGCTGTTAATGAGTATAGTTCATCACAGCTGGAGATGCCAGGATGGCAGCTAAGCTTTGGGAGTGGAGCCGGGATTCTTGGGGTGCATGGAGTTGGTGTCCCTGGGGGCTTGCCCCCTCCTTGCTACTTGCCCCATTGGGGCTTGCAGTAATTTCAAGTGAAAGAGGAGGGAAATACTTCTTTTCTTCTAATGTGAATATCCCTGGATATATTTCTACAGTTGTTGGGCACTGTCCTGTCAAGTATAGTGTATATAGTATATATAATGGCAAGAATTATGCATTTAAAACCTGCCCAAAGCTCTTTTTAAAATGCAGGACAAGCCAACAGTATTGAGGGACTCCTTCACATTCAGAAATTTTATTGAATTTTGGGTGCACGCTTTTGTGAAAATGATATATATGTAATCAATTAAAACCAAATGTATGTGGTTAACTGATGAAAAGCATGTTTTAGACTCTTCTTCCCTTTTTCACTTCTCCAAAGTGGTATTAATTTGGGATTATTATAATTTTTTTTTTTTTAGTTTAGAAAATCAGCTTTTTCAATATAGATGCGTTATTTTTAGACTATTAAGTACAGTAGTGCCAGAAATGTAGTTTTGAGCTGAAACATGAGCTCCCAACTTTCTGCCTCACACTGAGACTTTGTATTTGCATTTTTAAGCTTGTAAAAATACTGGGGAGTTCAAAATTCCAGCAAACCATGCTTCAGCATGTGGCAGTAACACTCGGGCTGCGTTGTCTCCCTGCACAGCTCACCACCATCTTCCTGGCTCTTCCCCTCTGCTTTTCTTTTCCTCCTCTTTATATTGTTTAGGTTGTTGTTTAGGCGCCTAAACAACAAGCTTTCCTATAGACAGTATCGTCTGCTATTTTAAAGTCAAAGTTTACAGAGCAGCAGGAAAAAAATGTTTCAGGGATGAGAAGAATGGTGAAAAGCGAAGCAAAGCCTTATTGATCCACAATTCTTAAGGGATAAAAGATACATTTCTCCTCACTCTGGTTTCTGAGGGTTTTGACCCACCATTTTCCATCTTCTTCTGATGATGGGATATAGAGAGAAGCTGAACTCTTGTCCTTCTGCAGTAGGCTGGTTGCTGCTTCTTCCATACTAACTCCTTGGTCTTCAGCAGATGGGTTGCTTTTACACAGCTTTTTTGCTCGTTTCATTTTTTAGGGGCCACCTTCTGTTCCCTACCATATTTCTTCCTTCAAAGCTGTTCCTCTGGCTTTTCAGAGCTGTCTGTCCCTAGTATCCATCTCACAGAATTGACTAGATTTGAAGGGACCTTTCAGATCAAGTCCAACTGTAAACCTAGCACTGCCAAGTACACCAGTAACCCATGTCCCTCAGCACTACATCTGCCTGTCTTTTAAATACCTCCAGGGATGGTGACTCCATCGCTTCCCTGGGCAGCCTGGTTTTCCTAAACACAAATTTTTCCTAATATCCATCCTAAACATCCCCTGGCACAACTTGAGGTCATTTCCTCTTGTCCCATCACCTGTTCCTTGGGAGAAGAGACTGACCTTCTCTGGCTACACCCTCTTTTCAGGGAGTTGTAGAGAGTGAGAAGGTCTCCCCTCAGACCCCGTTTCTCCAGGCTGAACACCCCCAACTCCTTCAGCCGCTCCTCACAAGACTTGTGCTCCAGACCCCTCACCAGCTCTGTTGCCCTTCTCTGGACCCACTCCAGCACCTCAATATCTTTCTTGGAGTGAGGGGCCCAAAACTGGACACCACGCTCAAGGTGGGACCCTACCAGTGCCCGGTACAGGGGGACCATCACTGCCCTAATTCTGCTGGCCACGCTGTTCCTGATACAGGCCAGGATGCTGTTGGCCTTCTTGGCCACCTGGGCAAACTGTGGGCTCATATTCTGCCAGCTGTTGACTCTTCTGTGGTCCCACTCCGAGTCCTTTGGAGGCTTGTGGGAGCTTCAGCCTCATGCGCTGAAACTTAAATGCCCTTGTCTCACCAAGTGGGGCCAAAAATATCCATTTTGAGAAGTGTCTGATTGATTATTCAGCAGCAAGTCAGAACAACCTTAGGCTGAGGCTTAGCTCTGATCTCCCAGTCATGTTTACTTTCTAAAGTGCCAAGGTAATGAACACAACAAAATGTTCAAGAAGGAACCAAGCAAAGAAAATCTCACTGCCCTTTTCATCTCTATGTCTAGGGTGCTGGGAATGCTCCTCTTTGACTGAAGAGTCTATAAATGCTGAGATTTCACTTCTGAGCAGGGCAAGTCATTCCTAGAAGACCCTTTCCCTTTCTTAAATGGGCCATTAAAGTTTGGAGATAAGTACCACGGGAGGGAGAAGAGAGAAACAGGTGGGGAAATAGTTTCCTGAAAAGAGGAAGAAAGAGCTGTTATTCGATTCACTCATCTGTTTAGGATATTATTAGATCTGTGTGGGATCAGCCTAACAAAAGGAGGAAGCTTGAGGGAAGCAAGCCAGGTGACAGTGATGTGCCTGGGGACAGTCCCGAGGGAGCAAGAGTCATGTCATCTTTGGGCAGAGATGTGGTCATTCTTGCCAAGGGAGGTTTCTTCCCCATTTCCCATCTCCGTTCCCTGCCCTCTGGTCATTAAAAAGAACCTCGGCAGCTTTGATTGATGCTGTGTGTCGGTCACAATATTGGGAAGGAGCTAAAGGGAGGTATCGTGATACAGAGCTGATCTAGGGTTGCTCTCCAGGAGATCCCAAAGCCTTCACCTGCTCCAATGTGCCCTTCCAGGACAGTGGGATTGAGTCAGTGGAGCAGGTGGGCAGCTCTTGGCAAAATGATGAGGGAAAAAATGTGGCTTGGAGAGAGCTGGACAACTGCTCTGAACAAGGATTCAGGAGAATGAGCTCCTGCAGGGTCTGGTTTGAGGCGAGTTTGGAGAATAGCAGAAGATTAGAGCTTGCTGCCTCTCTCTGTCCCCTACTTGCGGCTCACTGTTCACCCCAGCCAGATTTAATTACTTCAGATTAATTAACAGCCACTCTTATGCAGTAATTAGGGGTATGGGTGATTATATTCCCACAGGGGGGAAAAAAGTTATGGCTAAAGAGTCCAGCTGCCAGCACTGCTTTCATCTGCCTGCAGTGTCCAGCAGCATGAGGTCCTCAGATCCCTGTAGGTCTTCACTCCCTGCGGCAGTGGCTCTGGGAGGTATTGCTATAGACCACGTAGATGTGGGCTTGGGTTCTGGTGGGTTTTTCTCTGGTTACCTCAAAGGAAAGAGTGATGAAATAGATGATAGGAAGGTAGTAGATGCCCCATCCCTGGAAACGTTCAAGGCCAAGTTGGATGAGGCTCTGAGCAACCTCATGTAGTTGAAGATGTCCCTTCGTATTGCAACTCAAAGCAGTCTATGGTTCTATGATCTGCAAAAAAGACAGTTTTCTGGGGAATTTTGGAAATGCTGGCATTGCTCTACCTGGCTGGCAAGGCCGGGGGGCGTGGGAAGGATTGTGCTGAACTTCTTTGGCAAGAGAACACGGGCAGTTTGATGGACATCTCTCTGAGCTTTCATAAAATACCTGATCTCAGATATAACGACTTCATCAGGATTTAAATGCTATGTGCTATAGCTAAAAGGAGATAAAATACATTAAGGGGCAGCCAAGGTTTTATACCTGCTTAACCAAATTATCCTTCCTTGCCATATTTCACTCCTGGAGATTCTTCTAATAGGTGCCGATGGATGTACCGTGGCAGAAGAAAATAACATTTGCGTTTGCCTGTTACGTTAGTTCCTCTGATAAAATGAGGCTACCAGGGCGACCCATCTGACTCCCGTGATATTTTTATAAAGAACAAAATTGAGTACCGCGGCTATGGTTAGCGTATTAAAAGTATTAGGTTTGTTGTCTTAGCGGCGCTGTGTTTTCTCACGCTTGCTCTCAGTCTGATTGCTAATGACAGGCTTTGGCAGGGGCTGGCCTGGGCGAAGTCTTCCCTGTGATGGGAACCAGATGGATGGTTTTGCTCTGGCTGCTTTCCCCCCCTCACCCTGCCCCAGCATTAAACACCAGGATTAGGAGGAGGGGGAGCCCTTTTTGGGGAGGGAAGAAAATTAAATGAATGGTGGCGGACCAGTTCTCCTTTCCCCTCTGGTTTTTATTTCCTTGAGGCTCCCAATTTTGCTGCTTTCAGCCTCGCCCTTGGCTTGAACTTCTTGGCTTTCAAGGGAAGTGTGCTCTCTGCTACATTTTCATTAGTGGTACAATTGGTGGAAAATCACATTTTATTATGTGAAAAATTCAGTGTTCTTGACTGTCAGAGCACCGTTCAGCTGGAAAAAATCTATGTGAGGCACTCTTTTATATTTCATTTATTTTGTGCATTGGTTGGAATGAAAAAATAATGAAAGGCTGTATTTTGTCAACTTTTGCATCTGTCTGACTGGCAGCACTGACTGATTTGTTTTTAAAATGTATTTATTTCTTGCGGTAAGCACTATTATTCTCCACCCTTTCACGATAAATGCAAATAATATGTGGAATGTTGGGAAAAGATAGATGCAAATTATTCGGTCCCTCCAGGTAGGTCTGTGAAAGAACTGGAAATGTGACTGCGGTGTGGAAAAGTACTGTCTTTAAATGAGCTGCAGCAATGATAACAAGGCTGCTGTCTGTCTGCTTTTTAAGAATCTGTAGACACATCTCTTTGGTTTTAGTTTTTAAATTTTTTTTTTCTTCTTCTCTTTTCCCCTTTCTTAGAATCATGCAATCATAGAATGATTTTGTTTGGAAGGGACCTTCAGGATCATCTCTTTCCAACCCCCTGCCCTGGGCAGGGACACCTCCCACCAGACCACGTTGCTCAAAGCCCCATCCAGCCTGGCCTTGGACACCTCCAGGGATGGGGCAGCCACAGCTTCTTTCGCTGTGGACTTTGGGGACTTTGAACATCTGAGGGACATCACTCTGTCCATAAATCCCTCTGCCCTTTGTGGGACCACTGTGGTTGAGGTGTGATGTGCCCAAACTGCTGAGACTCTTGAGTTGAGTGCTGGGAGGAAGCGAAATAACCTTGGTGTCATCTAGAATGGGCAGACACCTCTCCTGAGAGTGACTTGTAGAGCTTTTAGCATGAGTCAAGCTTTGCCTCGGGGGAGAAACGTGGCTTCCCTCCCTGCTCAGCCATGTGCTGGCTGCCTCTGTACATGGGCATGAGTCAGATGGACTTTGGCATTGTGAGATGTTGCAGTTCTTGGGATGTCTTTGCAGCAGGACTAGCTTTTATTCCTACATTGCCATCTCCTCACTGTGCTCCTGCTCACATGATATCAAGCCACTCTGGACAGTGGGATGTGGTCTCGGGCATTTTGGTCATGCTCAGGATGCTGGGGAGGACTGTTCAGTGCAGGTAGCTGACATCCTACCAGCCACTGGACCATGCTACCAGTTCAGACATATTGCTGACCAGAGACAGGATCTCCTTCCAAAACAAAACCAACATTTTCTTTTATTAAAACAACATTTATTTTTTTAATGTCAGAATTGTCTTCATACCTAGAGTGCTATAATTGTAATTTTAAGTGAAGAGCTTGTGAAAAGACGTGTCAGGGTGCTCCTTCTCAGCATTGTTTCATTATTGTCACTTGCAAACATTCACTTCCAATTCCAGTTAAAGTTTTAACGTGACACAAATTTTGACTTACTCTACACACTAAAAAATTGAAGTCTTTATTGTTGCTAGATCTGTACAGATTTTCTCTCATTGCAAAAAGATAAAAAAGTAAACTGAGCAGTAAAAGCTTACAGAGAAAGTAGTAAAGAGCTTATGGAGAAATCTAGAAAATCCTTCTTTGTAGCTGAGATATTTTTTTATCTCTGCACTTTTTGACTCCCCACCCTGTATACACTAGGAGCTCTTCAGTGGGAGCCCTTAGGAGAACCTTGGTCTGGAGACCTGGTTCATCCAGACTTCCCTGGATGGAGGAGGGTACCTCTCTGTGCCTTTGTGATGAATCAGTTGCAAAATCCTTGTGAACATGCAGGGCTTGTGATGACTTGCTGACCTGGTTAGTAAGTGGTCAGCAGCGTGTTGGTTTGAAGTGGTGAAACACCAGATGACCTAGGAGAAGTAAGCCAGAAGGACAAACATAAGAGGATCCCAGGAAAGGTCAGATGGGAAGTGATCTCAGGAGATGTCTCTGGTCCAGCCTCCTGCTCTCAGGCCAGAGCCAGCTCTGAGATCAGACCAGCTTGCTCAGGGCTTGATCTGGTGAGGTCTTTGAGAGCCTCCAGGCACATGGACAGCACAGCCCAGGTGGGAAATCCCTTTCAGGACACTCTTGATAATTTGCTGTTCATTATCACCTGGTGCTTTGGGCAGTAAAAAGTGGTCAGATGTAAATACTTGCAGTCATTCCCTTGCTCCATAGATGTTCCTAAGGCTGTCTTTGTATAGGAGACAATTAATGACCCCATGAGTCTGGGATGCTTCTCCTACATGGAGCTCCCTGCCACAAGGAGGCAGGTGGGAGGGATGAGGACCTGCTTTGTCCTATTCTATGGGCTGGTGTGGGGCAAGCAAGGCCATCCTGCCCATCAGGGGGGTGAGAATCAGTCTAACCTCTTCCATCTTTGGTTTTCCCTTGGTTTTTGCCATCTAAGTGATAGGTTTGGGGGTGTTGTAGCACCTCACCCAGTGCCCAAGATCTTCAGCTGGGGATGGAAAGCTGAGCCTCACTGGGCAAGACGCAGCCCAGGAGGTGCCTATTGGACTCCCTTCACATTTGCATTTTCTAATCTGCTGCCTAAAGCATTATGTTGCTTGCTCAGACAAGTCATTCACCACATCAGGAGTGTGTGGGAAAATAACCCAGTCAGTATAACCAGAGGAAAATAAATGGTTGTGCGGTTGGCCATTTGGAGCTGAACTAGCTTGGGATCTTTTTATTTTTTTCTTTTTTTTTTTTTCTTCTTTTTTCTCTTTTAGCAACACCCTGAAAAAAATGCAGCGTGAACGGGTGTGAAATATAAAGAGAGTTTGCTTCCTTCTTGCGTAGGCACGCATCCAAAAAAATAAAAAAAGAAAATGCAAAAGTAAATATACAGGCAGCTACTCCTAAAGGCTTTGGTAGGGCTTCAGAGGTTCCAGAGGCTGAGTGTGTTGGACTGGTAGGTGGGACAGTGGATCTCCTCCACTTGAATTAGTTTTGAGTAGAAGGGAAGTCTCTGACACAGAAGAGAGGAGAAGCCGCGGTTGATCACCTGAGGTGTTTGGGTTCTGCTGCTCTGTCGCCCAAGCTCCGCTTCTCCTCTTGGTTCTCCACGCGTATCTGAAGAGAGGACCCCAGAGATGATGTGAGTACAGAGGGGCAGACAATGTCCCGCGGTAGGGGCAGAAACAGTAAGCTGCGGTGGGTCGGATCTGAAAAAGGGGCTGATGTTTGTTACTGGGGTGGGGAAAGAAGAGAAAATATGTCCAAATTCTCAGTTCCTGCCTATTAAAAACACGAGTTATTTTGCTCTGGTGAGATGAAAACTGGATTTCACAGCTACTGTTTGCTGTTGCTGTTTAAGAGACAGCAGTGAACCAAAAAGGATAAATGTCTGCAACAGAAATGCCGGTGTAAATAATTTATTTGCTAATTGGTAGACATTGCTCTAATGACAGTGCTGTTTAACAACAGTTTATTTGTAGCATATCAAGCCCTGCGTTCCAGAGGTGGCTTTTCCCCCTCCTCTATGTTGGGTGTTAATTCTGTTGTGTGGATTAATCATGCTGTAATGCAGCCATACTGCTCATGTCCCTGCTTGACTCTTGGGGAGTATAGGCTTTTTGGCTTGACAATTGCAGGAGGAAAAAATCGCATCCAAGTTTTGCAAAGTATGTTTTGGAAATAGAGGCTGAAGTTTAATTAAAAATAAATATTAAAAAATATTACAAACGAAACACTTTTTTCCCCCCTCCAGTAAATGAGGTCATGCAGCTTGATTGCCTGGCCCATCTGTTGCCACTCATAAGTATGTTATTTTTTTAAAGGGCAATACTAAATGGTATTATGTAGTTACCTACTTTTGTCTGCCTCTTGGCTTGTCAAGTCCTGTCATTATATCGGCCGCTGTTCTTAAAACAGGATTTTGGTTAAAATAGTATATACCTGCCATCTGGTTGACAAATGTAAGCTTCCTACACAACTAAGTGGAGTTGTACTGCTGTATTAGGAATAGCTCGTGTTCTCTTGAAAATAGCAGCTGATGGCAGATTGCAGAAATCAGCCAGTTATCAGTTGTCATTAAGCTATTTGATATCTGACACACATGGAAAATGTGCTATTTATAAGTATGCAATTATGTTATAGAACTATTCCTTTCTTCCTCCCCCCCTTCCCTTTACTCATTTCAAAGTATTGGTTTGGCCGGACTGGAAAGCAAAGTCCCCCTTAATATCTGGAGAACAGACATGCTGCAGACTGAAGGTGTGCCAGGCTCCCTGTAACATCCAAAAGTGGTCTGAGAGGGGTGTGGAAATAAATTTGGTGTTCCCCTGCTATAGAGTTATAGGGGTGTAAAGAGAAATGTCAGCTGCTGGAGAAGGCAGCGAGGTACAGTGATGCTGCAACCTGTTCCCCTGTAATGCATTTTGAAGTAAATTATGGTTACAAAAATCAAGCCAGCCGCAGTCTGCTGAAAAAGAGGATTAAGTCTTACTTCTGCGACTGGAAATGGGAACAAAAAGAGCAGTCAAAATAGGATGGCGTGCTGGAAAGGCTATTAATTTCAATCAGAGGTGGTATGAGGAGGTATTATTTTCATGTAGGCTGGGGCTTAGGCCATGATTAATCTGCTTCAGTGACATTGAAATCTTGTGAGCACCTCCTGCACGATTTTGCTCAAAATTGCTATAAATAATGGCTGATTATTCTTACAAGATTTTGACTATATTGAGCCAGAAATGTTTTGAGAACTACGAGGAGTTTGTTGTCCCCACTTGCACCCCCTACCCCCCTGCCTCCCCCATCACCACAATCTCTTCTCCTATATGAGGCTTCACTAGAAAATTAAACCTTTGCTATTTTAGTTTCAGCACAGTCTAGATCAGGTTTGAATCTGAATCATCTTGGCTTTTCAAATGACATCTGAGATTCTGGTTGCGAAAGGTCTTTAGTAATTTTGCTCTTAAAAGTTACTTCACCCACAACCATCCGTCCACAGTGAAAATGCATCTAGCTCCATAATTATAAGTTTTAGGTTGTTACACTCATCAGAGGTATGTTCTAGCAGAAAATTGGGTAGCAAAGGTGTAGGTCAGAGGTTGCGGTTTGCTTTTTGTTAGTTGACTTTTCCTCACATGGGGAGCTAATTACAGGGACTAATCATGTCTCCCTTGCTTCAGGCCTTAGGAGACCTTCTTAGGTCATCAAAGCAACTTCAGCAATCTCAGTGTTTTGGCAACGTCACAACTACTTTAACCATAAAAAGACTTGAAGCTGGTGCAGATGGCACTCCCCTGCAGAGGGAGGTTTGTTGGAGCAAGTGGTGCCCCAGTGTGATTCCTGTGAGACACCTCCTGCAGTGCTGCCTCCAGCTCTGGAGCTCCCCAACATCAGAAGAACATGGACCTGTTGGGTTGGGTCCAGAGGAGGCCACAAAGATGAGGAGAAGGGCTGGAGGTCCTCTTTACAAGACAGGCTGAGTTGGGGGGGTTCAGCCTGGAGAAGAGAAGGCTTCAAGGGAGACCTTAGAGCCCCTTCCAGTTCCTCAATGGGGTTCCAGGAGAGATGGGGAGGGACTCTTGATCAGGGAGGGAAGCCACAGGAAGGGTTTAAAACTGAAAGAGGGGAGATTTGGATGAGGTATTAGGAAGAAATTCTTGACTGTGAGGGTGGTGAGACACTGGCCCAGGTTGCCCAGTGAAGCTGTGGCTGCCTCATCCCTGGAGGGGTTCAAGGCCAGGTTGGATGGGGCTTGGAGCAACCTGGTGTGGTGGGAGGTGTCCCTGCCCAGGGCAGGGGCTTAGAACTGGATGACCTTTAAGATCCATTCCAACTCTTATCATTCTGTGATTCTGGGACTGTGGCTCTGGAGCACTCCTGCTCAGGTGTGCACACAAGCAGTTCCCAGTGCTTCCCTGCTGCCGGAGCTGGCGTTCCCAGGGAAAACCTGTGGTCTACAGGTGCTGCCGAGAAGCCTTCTGCTGGTAAACAGGGAAGGCTGGCAGAGGAGGGGAGGGCAGAAGTCTTTGCAGAGTGAAAAATACAGATGTTTGACAGTTCAGGGCAGTTTGGCAGAAAATCGCTCTTCCTCTCTACTTCCCAGAGGGTGTACAGCTATTTGCAATTCCCAGCTGCTTATCCTCTGCCTGGGTATGCTCCTCCTTCCCTCCTGGCCACCACCTTCCCCTCCTCGCTCATGTCTCACCAGCCGACAGGAGCAAATTTGCTGCCTTGGTTTGGTTTTTCCTTCGGCTCGACCTTCACGGCCCATTTCACCTTCCTGGCAAAAGGTTAGTGGAAGCCCCTTTAGATGCCTCTCTTTCTTCAGTTTGGAATTCTCTCTTGTGTTTATCTGTGCTAATACAGGTCCAGCAGACGCTTAATAAAAAAGGGAAATAATAAAGTGTTACAGTTTGAGAAGACTCGTAACAATTTATTGCCATTCAGACATCACCCCATGACCCCTCCCCACCCAGGAAAGGGGAATCGGGGAGCGCAAAGAAACATGAGGGGTTGAAATGTAAATAGATATAATAGAATAAGACTAAACAATTAACAATGACACTAAAGAACCAGTATTAATCCTGAAGAAGATATACAAAAATTATAACACTCGTCCAATTCTATTGGGAGGAAGCCCTGCGCTCCCAGCAGTGGACAGCAAATGTCGGACACTGTGAGAGCAAGGGCTACGGTGGGAAAGGAGGGCCTCAGGCACTGTGGTAAGGAGTTGTCTGGACCCCTGCCATCAAGGGAGAGCCAGCTACATGGCAAATTTTTCTAATTTATATTGAATGAGACGTTAATGGTATGAAATACTCCTGTTGGCCAGCTCGGGTCAAACGCCCAGGCCTTGCTCCTCCTCGTCCCAGCACCTGGCAAGGCCCGAAAAAAATTGAGGCCTTGAATCCCACAGAGCTTGGCTGGCCATAAAGTGAATTTTCATGATTTCAGACACTAGAGTCTTCTAAAAGTGCAATTTTCCCCAGGATTAGAAAAACAAGTTAGTCCTGTGTCTCTCAACCCAGGACATCAAGTCATTTAAGTTTGTCGCACATGTGTGTGGGTTTGTAGAGAAAACTGGGAGGGAAAACAAGCGTTTGTGGGTCAAAAGTTGCCGTGTGTAGGCAATTTTATTGAAGGACAGGACACAGTATGGTGTTTTACTTCTCACATTGGGGAGAGGAGGGGTGTGGAAGTGTTAAAAACACCAACTGTGGTTGAAGTAAGCATGTTTAAGCATATCAAAACCCTGTAGACGATCAGGAGCGGTGTGTGGTAATGAGGTAATCGGTGTGAGAAGCAGGTGGCATCCTGGAAGAAAATCTCAAAGAATCACAGAGTGACTTGGGGTTGGAAGGGACCCCTGGAGATCATCTAGTCCAACTCTCAAAAAGCTCAATGGCTTTGCTAGCTCATAATAAAGATTTCCTTTCTGTCTCCTGATGCCGCCAATCCTGGATGTGGTGGCGTGTTACCCCCAGCATCTGTAGAAAGAGGTCAGGAAATGATGTAAGGACGTGGTAGCAGAAAGCCGGTTGTTTTTTCAGGTGGGTTCTGAGAGTCTTGCCTGTCCAAATGAATTCATCGTGTCAGGTGCAAATGTGAGAACTTACTCTCCCACAGTCCTGATCTGCTAAACTTTTCACAGTAGAAACTCATCTTGGGAACGAGCTTTTCTGGGACATCATCCTGGTGACATTCTCAGGTTAATTGTTCCAGGTCGATTTTTATTATGGCAGCTTAAGTCATTTTCTCACCTTCTCAAATTCTGGCCTCTTTGTGTCAGTGGGGGCATCTGGCAACACTCATGTTTAGGCCACCAAATGCACTGTGTTATGAACAATCTTTTTTTTTTTTTTTTAATCTTTTTTTTTGGGGGGGGGAAAAGGCGGGGGGAGAAAGGAACTCTAAACCTGGTTTTGTTTGCAGCAGCATATGACTTGCTGTTGGCTTAGGGCAGCATCTTGTCTTTGACTCGGGAAGTTCTGCTCTTACCAAGAAAGAGCCAGAAAGTGAAAATTTCCTTACCATGGCCTACATCCCCTGAGAAAACTTTCAGTGTGCCAGAAAATATGTACTCTGTCTGACCACACAGCCTTCAAAGCAGCAGCAGCCATAAGGGCGCTAAGATTGCCTAGGAAATTAAGAGGCAACAAAGAGCTTCCCAGCACCTATCCTATACCCTGAGTATCTTGCTGAAGGGCACCAGGTAATGATAAAAGAGTCTCTCATCTTCCAGCTGAGATTTGCCTGGGAGCACCCTCCGGGCCAGCATTTAGTGCTGGGGAGGCAGCTGGCTCTTGTTCCTGCTTCCTTCTGGAGTCACCACAGCCTTTCCCTATCATCTGAGGTTGCCCAAGAGGAGAACATGTGTGTTGAAGTTCAGCATCAAGCTCAACAGGCAGTGTCCACCATAACCTAACTGGAAAATTTTTTTCAGTATAGTTTAAGTTTTTGATGAGCATCATGTAGTAGTTACTGGTGCCAACACGTATTCTCGTATATATTGCTGAGTGTATTGCACAGGAAATCAGTGTTTTGGCTTAAGATGAAAAAAAGAAGAAAGAATACCTTTTAAAGGCTCTGAACTTCAGAGAAAATACTCTTGTGGGCAGCAGCGGTAGAGGCCACATGAGATTAGCCTTCAGGAATAAGGCCCATCAGGGCAGTATATTCTGGAATAATGGCTTTCCACAATGTCAGAAAGCAGATATATAGCGCTGTACATATATAGTTTGGGTGCATGTAATTAGCAGCCTTTCTATTTTCCTTAAGACACCTTTGGAATGTATGTGCTAAAATCTAAAATTAAAAGCTCTGAAGGAGAGCACTCGCATCTGAAGAAATAGCAGATTTATAATTTCTGGTACAACCTTGGGTTTTGGTGTTCTCCTACCTCTGGGTTATGATGGACAAAGACTCTTTCGGGGTGTGTGTATGGACCTTGCTCTCTCTGCACCAGAACATATATGACATTTTTCTGTCTCGGTGATCACAGAAGCCCTTTGAGGGAAAGTTCTGTTGCTGTTGTCATTTGACCGCTGAGATCAGGAGAGAATATATAGGGTTTTTCTGCTTCATATTAGTTATGCAGTAGATGTATGAGGGGAAATACGGTGAGGGCCGCTTGCATCTGGGCTGTTATAGTGGGAAGGGTGTCCTATGGCAATACATTTGTGGCATTATTGCCTTGCTTCCAGTGTTCACACATCTTCTCACCAAGTGGGTACCTTTGTAAGAAGATATGGGCAGAGCTGGTAACTAACATGCTTTACCTGAAATTATGCAAAGATCCTCGTTAAACACTTTATTTTTGCTGTAGGGGAAACTCATTTCGTGACAGCCATTATTATGTGCAAAAATAATGGTTGTGAAGTACTTGCTGTACTCTGCTGAAGGGGATGGTTCTGGTGCATGGGGTTCCCGTGGGCTCACGTGTTCGTGTCTGTGATCCTGTACTGTTCTTTGTGAGAGAGAGGGATTTCTCTCAATAGGACGATGGTTAACACTTTTAAACTGAAAGAGAGGAGATTTAAATTAGATGTTAAGAAGAAATTCTTTCCTATGAGGGTGGCGAGACACTGGCCCAGGTTGCCCAGAGAAGCTGTGGCTGACCCATCCCTGTGAGTGTTTAAGGCCAGGCTGGATGGGGCTTGGAGCAATCTGTTCTGGTGGGAGGTGTCCCTGCCTAGGGCAGGAGGTTGGAACTCAATGACCTTTAAGGCCCCTTCCAGCTCTAACCATTCTATGATTCTGCGTTACATAATACAAAGAATTAATATAGAGCTTTGAAAGAGCAACGTCCTTTTGATTTTTTCATCATGAAAATAGGATTAAAATTTTTCGTTGACTCTAGGAAGGAGGCAGATGTTTGCACCTACAAGTGGTGCATTGCTTTACCTTCTTGGAAGCCTACGCAGTGCTCTAGTTGGGGACTGACTTGGGTTGCCCTTGGATCAAGGTCTTGTCTAGATTAAAGGCTCAGACTGAGTTACGTGAGGTGCTGTGACTGCGTGCATGCTCTTGGCTCATGACAAATGCAAGGTTATCTGACTTATTTTTGCATCTCAGGTAAAAGCCCTGGGGCTAATAGCATGGAGATAATCTTGACTTGATACCTGGGAGCTTCATTATGAGTCGACTATTGAGAATAAAGCAGGAGCTGCTTTATTCTCAGTGTATGTGCTGCTGGGTTGGTTTCATCGCGCTGACCTCTCCCAGCTGAAGTCTTGCTCGGTGAGGAAATGCAGGTTGGAGCCTTTTAAACAGGAACAGGCTGAATTCAACCAGCCGATGCAGGTCTAAAGCAAGACCTGCCAAACGCTTGAGGGCTGCCTGATATGCGATGCCTCTCAGCCCTGGTTTAAAGCAGGAGATCTGGCATCGCACGTCGCATTATTCCCGGAGCCCAGCAGAGATGCTGCGTGTTCCCCAGGGCTGCAGGAGAAGCTGGCTGGGGCAGCTCATGACTGTGGGACAGAGCCCCAGGCAGTTGGTCTCACTTTGGATGGTGGGAGGAAGGAGAGATGGCAGAGGTCCCCCTCCTTCTGCTCCACTGTAGGGCCTACCATGCTCTTCTTTCTTCAGTCCCTAAAGGAGCCCATGGATTTCTAGGGAAAAACATATGGAAAATTTCAGGCTGGGCTATCTGACTTCCAGCTTAGTTTATGGGAAAACCAAAAGAACTGGGAAGGAAGGAGTGTTCCCTTCCTTTCACCTGGCTGTGCTTCCCTTTCCTTGCCACTTTATTTAAATGAAAAATGAAGGAAAAGCCTGAAACTTAGCCGGTAACAAAGATTCATAGGGCAGAGTCAAGTACCTGGATATTAGCTGTCTGCCTTGTACTCGGTCTGTGTAGGACAGAAAGAAAGATGCACGTATGAATTCTTCCCTCTTTTCCAGAATATCTCCTTCCATTCCAGACTAGAGCATAGATTATCAATTTGGGAAAACTTTTTTCTTCAAAAGAACTTTCCTACCATAACACCTTCAGGCCAGTTTTTTGTTCAAGAACAGCGTGGAGACATGTTTCATGTCTCATTATGTTTTGCGTGTGACATGCCTATTTCGTGCAACGTGTATGCAAAATGCATGCAAATAACATCTTTTTTTTGAATGGTCTAACTTCCTTGATCAGGTTTTCATCTTGACTGACTATGTTGAATTTGATTTTTTTTCAGGAGAATGCAAATGAAGTAGTTAAAGTGCACAAGCTTTGCTTCTGGAAAATATCCCTAGTTCACGAAATGGATCACAATTTGTAGCCTGCTGCAAGAGAATTTCTGCTAATCTCCTTAAAGGCAGCAGATAAGATTTCAGAATTAGATTAAATATTTGTATCCCACATTAGGAGACCTCCTTGGCTCTGCCTGGCAATCAATAAATCCTCTTCGGGCTCACAGTCCTCCAGTCTGCGTTTACCTCTTTTCGTGTGGCGCGCCAGGGACTTTTTACAGACCGTTAATGCACATTCATTTGGAAATTGAATATTACATCAGAGGTTCGACCTCCCCTTGTGTTTGTTTGTCTTTGCTGTGTTTTAGGCTAGAGTAATGGGGGGTGACGGGCACCTCCAGCTCACTTGGGTTTCAGAGGAGCAGAAAGGGCGGTGTGTAGACCATGTCCCACCGAGGTGTTCAGCCTTTATGGGGGTCGGGTGATTAAATCTCATGCCGAGGGGTGCTGTACGCTCCCCCCAGCCTCTCGCCTCCCTCTCAGTATGAATTTCCACCACACAAACCCCCCCCTCCTTTGCTGTGTAGACGTGGGAGGCGGGTTGACAGCTTGCTCGCAGACAGAATGCAGGGTACTAGACAGGAAAGAGAGGCGCGTTACAAAAACATCTGCTCCGAGCTGGTACTGGAGATGTTTGCATAATTTATTCGTATTTTTAGAAAACAAGCGTAATTAAGGAAATAAATATTTGTCGTCCGTTCCACATGTCGTGCTGTTGAGTACCAAATGATGTCATCGCTGACTTCGCCTGTTACTGCTGTGTGCAGCAGAGGGCACTGCCTGGTGCTTGGCTGTTACAGCACAGCAAAATTCTGCTTTGCTTTTTATTTTTTTTCCCTTTTATTACCCGGAAAGCTGCCTTGAGAATATTTCTTATGTGTCTCGGTTACCGCCTTGAACTTTTTCGAGTGCCTCTGTCAGATTCTTTTCGTCGTGTCCTCATAAAATTGAGGGAGGTGGCCCACTCGAGGGTGGTCTGTCAGTGATTTTATATGTTTTGGAAAAAAAAACACCAGTAAGTGTTTTGCTCATTTTCTTAGTTCATCTGCACTCATCCCTGTCACTACAACTCTTCATAAGTTTCCAGGCACAATCATGATGAAACTGGGGAAGACCTAGACCCAATGATGATGTGGGTGAACTGTTAGAAAAATAGGGTTAGAGTTTGAAGAATTTGCCAACCCGGAGCAACCACTGCAAGGCTGGAGACTGAACTATTTTGATGATTTCTACAGGCAGGATATTTTGCACAATGGCTTTTCAACAGAAAAATAATCTAAAATAACTTTTCTGGAAGCTGTCTGATATAAAAAGTGTGTGGGATGGTTTATTACATGTTTCATAATCCTACACTAAAAAGCAGTTTATGTCACTACCATCTCTTGAGCACATTCAACTTGCCTGGTTCAGAAATAAATTAAAATAAGGCAAGAGTTCATTATATTTAAATGCAACACACCGGGGATGAAAACATTCTTTGCAGTAAGAGATGAGGAGTTGAAACTGCTCTTCTATGAAGGAAAAACATATTGTGGTCAGCCTTGGCCATGCATGTTTGTGCATGCAACCTTGGTTATAAATCCTGGTTTTCACTAATACCACTGCTGAATTCTTACTATCGTAAGTGTGATGTTATCCTCAAAAAATAAAACTCTTTGAAGGGCCCGGTAGCCATTACCCCATAAATCAGGCAAGGTCAATATATGTATAATCTGTGCTGGTATATAAAGATGACACAATCATGACGTGCAATGACTTGATGCTTCAGCTGTTGCTCATCCAGGTACTGCTTGAAGTGGCCAAGATAATTTTTTTGGGGAAAAAGAAATAATGAAGGGAGCTGGGTTCAAGGAAAACATGCCAGAGGGAGTATCCTGCAGGACTTCTGACTGGATGATGCTATGGGTGCAGGAGGTTCATGTAGGCTGACGGGGAGACTGGGCAAGCCTTTGTCAGGGAGATCTCCCGGAGACAACTCCATAGAGGAATCACAGCAAATCCCCTGAGCTGAAAACAGGGGGAGACACAGATTATTAGGAGGAGGTATGAACGCCACCTTATCCTTCCCTGGCTGTGGACTGCTGGCCCCTTTAGGAGGCTGAATATCAGGCTGGATGCATATTGGGAGTTGCTGGGGTCTTGCTTCTATTTTAAAGGTCTTATAATTCAAATCTAAAAGAAAAAGAAAAAAGAAGCTGTTGAAAGCAGTTCTTGTGAAATGAATCATAAATGTAAAGCAGTTTCAGGTGTCTGACAATCTGCATTCATTGCTTGGCTATCAGAATGTAAAACATAGTTATAAACCCACGGCCATGAAAGGTTTCTGCTGTATTTATTCAGATGGCTTTCAAGCCTCACTGAAGAATGTGTTTCTCCAAGTGTTTTCAAGTGCTACCTTCTCATAATTTTTTTTTTGTTGAATAGTTTACTAAAATGGTGTGAACTGAGTAACTGTGATATTATTATTTCCTCCCCCTGACCTCCCACATTTTCTTGGTCCCACGAATAGATCTCCAGTTTGCAGGGTGTCAGAGTGTTAAGTTGAATAGTTGCTTCCTTTAATGCCATATTCTGAGAATTGAGGTAATTGTTACAAGGTCACAGGGGCAATCTGCTATTCAAATGACCAAAATGTAGAACTCTGGACTAAATTAACGTGCGTTTTTGCAGGAGTCCTGTGGCCACAGTAGTAAGTCCAGTCTTGTTATCTAGAAGAAAGGCAGCCAGTTCTGGCAGGGATGATGAAGCCCCACCTCAAGTGCAGTGCCCAGGTTTGGGCCCCTCACTCCAACAGAGACATTGAGGGGCTGGAGTGAGTCCAGAGGAGGTCAATGGAGCTGGTGAGGGGTCTGGAGCACAAGTCTTGTGAGGAGTGGCTGAGGGAGCTGGGGCTGTTCAGCCTGGAGAAAAGAAGGCTGAGGAGAGACGTTCTTGCTCTCTACAGCTCCCTGAAATGAGGGTGTAGTGAGGCCAGGGTCGGTCTCTTTTCCCAAGGAAAAGGTGATGGGACAAGAGGAAATGGCCTCAAGTTGTAGCAGGAAAGGTTTAGATTGGATACTAGGAAAAAATTTCTTTACTGAAAGGGTTATCAAGCATTGGAACAGGCTGCCCAGGGGAGGTGGTGGAGTCACCATCCTTGGAGGTATTTGAAAGATGGGTAGATGTGGTGCTTAGAGATATGGTTTAGTGATGTTTTTGTCAGTGTTAGATTGATGGTTGGACTGAATGATCTGAAAGGTCCCTTCCAACCTGCACAATTCTATGCTTCTATGAATTATGGCTGCGTGTCCTGCCTTCCCTCCATCTCCATCCAGCGGAGTATGGCCAGCATCAAAGGCCACGGCTCTATAACTTTGAAAGGAGTCTTTCAGTTAATCGCAGTGTAATTTTCCTGGGTACCAGGATGCTGTGGATGCCTGGGGCAGGCTCCTGGTGCGGAGTGCATATACTGTAGTGTTGCCAGCCTCTGGAGGAACAGCTTTTCTCTTGGCTGCGTTTTGCTGCGGCCGACTGGCTTGCCCAGGCAAGCCCTCAGAGGCGCGTGCACTCCAAGGTTTGATCTCCATGGCTTTCATCCTCCCAGACAAGCCAGTCCTGTCCACATGCAAATACTCAGCAAGCGTCAAATTGTGTCATCCTTTAGTGTTTCATTTAACAGTTTCATATTTTTCTTATTTTGGCGATCGTTGTGCCTTACTGTGAGACTCAGAAACAACCCCTCTTTGCTTGGGGATGGCCCTTTGGCTCATTTGCATGTGCAGTTTCAGACTAGTATCAGTATTTCAGGTCCTGCTTTCCCTTTCCCGTTGGCTCCAAGAAGCAAGTGCCAGTGGTGGGGCTGGTGGGATGGTCTAGAGCAGACAGGGATGCCCGCTGGGAACAGGGCTGAGGTGGGGCAGAGTCATCAGGCATAAGCTGATCCTGATCCGCAGCATGAGCCTGGGGCTGGTGGGGCTTCCTCTCAGAGGTGAAGGGTTTTGGTGTGGTAATGAGCTGTCTACCTTCTTTCCTGCCTTAAATCACTGCTACATTAAAAGCATGTTGCTTTTTTTCCTATGCCATTCTTCCCCACCTCAGACAAAACTGGTTTATAAGGTTGAGCAAAAAAAAGTAAAATCCTTTTATTTATTTTTTCAGGGGACATTTTACAGATAGGTTAGCATTAAAGAGAAAGATTGGGCCCGTTTGTGTCTCAAAGGCTACCTTGTCCTTTATCTTTGCCTGTTAGTGTAGGGACAGGTAGGGACATTAGGGATAGCCTACAGGTAGTATGTGCATGAAAAGCATCTTTTCATTGAATAATAGAATGGTTTGGGTCAGAAGGAACCTTTAAAGGTTATCTAGTCCAACCCCTCTGCCACAGCCAGGGACATTTTCAATGAGACCAAGTTGTTCAGAACCTCATCCAGCCTGACCTCCAATGTTTTCAGGGATGGGGCATCTACCACCTCTCTGGGCAACCTGGGTCAGTGTCTCAACACCCCCAGCACAGAACATTTCTTCCTTAGACCTAAATCTAAATCTTGCCTCTTTTAGTTTAAAGCCATTACCCCTTGTCCTATCGCAACAGGCCCTGCTAAAAAGTTTGTCCCCAACTTTTTGATATCTAGTTGTGGATGTCCCATCCCTGGAAGTATTTAAGGCCAGGCTTAATGGGGCTTTGAGCAACCTGCTTTAGTGGGAGATGTCCCTGCCCATGGCAGGGAGGTTGGAACTCGATGTCCCTTAAAGGACTTAAAGTCCCTTCCAACTCTAACCATTCTATGACTCTATGCAGGGCTGGCACGTAGAGATGTGAGTGCTGTTCCTAACTCTGCTCCCTGTAGGGGGGTAGTTCCCCTTTAGGACTTTCAGTTGGAGCCAGATGGGAACTCATTTTCTCCTTTTTTTTTTTTTTTTTTTTTTTCCCCGGGATGCTGAAGCCCAGTGAGAGTAGAAGGGGCCACATTTGAAGTTGTGGGACTTTGGATTTCTGGGCAAAATAAATTGAAAAACATCATTCTTTTCAATATGAAAGGTGAGGCAAGTGAAATCACTCGACAGCTTTTACAAACAGAGGGTACTAGACTAGGTATGTGCCTCTGTCCAACCAACAGTCCTATCTCCCAGAGCAGCTAGAGGCTTTTTCAGTTACTTGTATTCCAAGAAATGCTGTAAGTAATATATTCTCTAATTATTAGACCGTGCCATCACATGAGATTAATAAACCCCTCTGACTTGACAACCCAAGTATTTGGAACTATTTTTTTTTTTAAGTTTAAAACAAGGATGTGAATAGGAAAAAGCTGGCCAGTGATTGCACATTTAGAAAGAAGAGGTTTTTTTCCTGGTCTGAGGTTTTCATTGCATTTGCACTGATCTGTGAAATTTAGTGTTGTGTCTTCATAGTAGAATGAAAAAAAGACGCCACAGGAAAAAAAAAGTTGTTTCCTCTGTAGACTTTATGTTCCTATACAGCTATCAATATTGTGCATATTTATGCCTGTTAATTTTTATTGAAATAGGAGTTTCTTCCAATTAAACTTCATGCTCCCACAGAATTTCTTTTTTCTTTTTCCTTTTTCTTTTTTTTTTTTTTTCCTGAAAAGAAGCAGTGCAAGCAAATTGAGTTAGAAAACCAAGAGCAATGTTGTGGGAGATGAAAAGTACATTTTGCCTGGGTTTTTTTCTTCACCACATATAGAAATGGAAAATGTAGGATCGTATTAGCACACATAGACCTATCTCAGACTGTTAACACGCTGGAGGGAGGGAGTAGAACGCTCTGGCGAAGCAGATGGTGCTCATGAGTCTGTCTGTGTAACACTTTCCACACCAAGCAGTGGGTGGAGGGATGGAAGAAGACTTCTCTACGCTGGCATGGAGCCAGGTACAGCACTGAGCTGCCTGTCACCTGATGTGGACGGGCCAGATGTGAGCCTTCCTCCACCGTATACCTCCATTCTTCTCCATTCTCCTTCTTCCAGTTTCAGGTCTGATGGTGTGGGATCTGCTGGACCCACAGTCCTGCTGAAATCCTTGGAGTTGCAGGAGTGGTTGTTGCAAGAGGAGTTGTTTGGAGCTCAGTGGTTTATTCAGAGAAGCTCCATCCCCATGGTTATATGCCTCTGGATGTGAAGAGGATCTGATCCAGAACCAGCTGGTCCACGCAGCCATCCTACAGGGATCTTTTCAGATAAGCACATCCTGCATCACAGTTACCTTCCGGTGATTCAAAGAATCTACCGAAAAATGCCTTGCGCTCTTGCCACTACATAAAATTACACTGATGGCTTTTAATCCTTCACTCGCTGCAGTTGCGGTACAAAACCGCAATGGAACTTTGGCTGGTGGGAAAACAACCTAAAAGCTCTTTGTCCAGAAGACACAGGTGAGGAGGTGGTTGGCTGCCAAGAGTCTTTACAACTCTGAGGCTGGTTGTTACCCGGGGCTGAGGGCAGCAGCATTATTGTAACTGAAGGTGGAAAAGACTTTCTAGTGATTTTCAGGGGGTTAGATGGCCACACAGTGACCTTTCCTGATTTTCAGGAGCTAATTTGTCAGCTGAAATCTTTCAATTCTTTCCCCAACTCTGTGTTTATCTGTAATTGGATTTTATGTGCTCTGAACAGCTGCGCTATTTTGCTGTGCCCAGAAGATAATGAGAACAATTAAAGAGAAGATAACGAGAACAATCCTAAAGAGGGGGTGAGATGATCTAAGAAGAATCTGTATTTTCAAGAACGGTTCATATGACAGGGCTCGCTGACACATGCAACAGTGCTTTTTGCTTCCCAGCCATATGACAGTGGTTTCATCCTGCATCATGCAGGGTTAGCATCAGCAGGGGGCTGTGACCATGTAGGGGGTCCTGGATGGTTTAAAGCATATAGCCTGTAATTAAAGGCTCAATTCCCTGCCCTGGAGGAGGGCAGCTGTTAACTCTGCCATCCCAATGACCTGGATGAGGGTACCAAGTGTATCCTCAGCAAGTTTGCTGATGACACCAAACTGGGAGGGCTGGGTAGGTTGGAGAACTGGGCAGAGAAGAACCTAGTGAGGTTCAACAAGAGCAAGTGTAGGGTCCTGCACCCAGGGAGGAAGAATTCTGGGCACTGATATAGCTTAGGGGTGGACCGGCTGGAAGGCACTTCTGAGGAGAGGGATCTGGGGTTCCTGGTAGACAGTAAACTATTCATGAGCCAGCAATGTGCCCTTGTCACCTAGAGGCAAATGGAATCCTGTGCTGCATGGGGATGAGTGTGGCCAGTAGGTTGAGGGAGGCCATTCTCCCCCTCTGCTCTGCACTGTTGAGGCTACAACTGGAATACTGAGTCCAGTTCTGGGCTCCGCAGTTCGGGAGAGACAGGGAACTACTGTAGAGAGTCCAGGTGCGACAACAAAGATGATAGAGGGATTGGAGCATCTCCCTGATGAGGAAAGGCTGAGAGAGCTGGGACTCTTTAGCCTGGAGAAAAGAAGGCTGAGGGGAGACCTTATTAATGCTTACAAATATCTGAAGGGTAGGTTGAAGGAGGATGGAGCCAGACTCTTTCCAGTGGTTCCCAGTGACAGGACAAGGGGCAATGGGCATAAGCTGGAACATGGGCAGTTCCATTGGAATCTGAGGAGAAACTTGTTTGGGGTGAGGGTGTCAGAGCCCTGGCAGAGGCTGCCCAGGGAGGGTGTGGAGTCCCCTTCTCTGGAGACCTTCAAGCCCCACCTGGATGGTGTCGTGAGTGATGTGCTGTTGGCAATCCTGCTTCAGCAGGGGAGTTGGACTGGATGATCTCTAGAGGTCCCTTCCAACTCTAACAATTCTGTGATTCCATTATGTCCTTTTAACCCTTATTGAGCTGTGGTGTTAGGACGTACCCGTTACTTAACTCCCTGGTCCTGGGAAGGGTCAACTGTGACTTTCGTGACTGCAGGAGACTGTGTGGTAATTCGAGGGTATATACTTGATCCCTTGATGCTGTGTGTAGGTAGTGGTATGTACTGTGTCTATAATATATACATAATATAGAATTAACATAAGGAAAGTTTCTTTTTCGCAAATATGTGAGTAAATAAATAAGTTCAGCCCACATAAGTCATCAGACCAAGAGTGATAACTCATTGGCCATCTGCTTCTCTCTGCGACATTGTTTTCCTTTCCTGCTTTGCAGAGAGCTTCAGCTTGCCATTTCAGATCATTCAGTTGTTGCAGTCATCCTTGGGAAGGATGGGTGACTATGTTTTGTTTCTGAGCAGGGAAATCATGATATCCAAGAAAAAAGTTGAGTTCTAGAGAAGTCAAGGAAACCATGAACTCATCATACATGAATCATGAACTTTGACAGAATAACTGATTTGTTACCAGAGTATTTATTTTTAATCTAAACCCAGTAACTACCCTTTTCAGTAAATGTGGAACCCTAACTCGTGCAGGAATAGGTTCAAACGTGGGTAAACATAATTGAGTTTCTTTAGGAGTATTCTGTACCAAATAAACTGCCTCCATCATCTGAGAGATGTTCCTCCTTGTAGTACCTGCAGTAATTTGTATTCACATTGATGGATATGTCTCCATGACTGACTCTAAAGCTGTGCTTCCTGTTTTGGAAGAGACTTGTGCAGTTTGTTCCATTAAAGGTCTGTAGCATCACCTTTTTCTTCCTTTGAGAGAGGGCAAAGATAGTCCGAACGTTTTCTGAATTTGTTCTGGTTTTTGACCACTGAATTTTCTCACAGTGGGTAAGCTCAGCTCTTTTTTCTTAAACTTTTTAAATATTTTATGAGTTAGAAGATTTGTGTTTTTTACCTAATTGTTTCAGTGGTGATGGAATGTTGTTAGTAGAAGATGGATATGGGGAAATTTGTGTTTGTTTTGAAACTGCCAGGCTTTGCATTGATTTTCAAGGCATAGCAGTCAGGGGGAATGCAGTGTTCTGAAGAGCTACAGAGAAATAGGAATCTGTTCAGACACCCTCGGAATCAAGATCTTGCCATTTTCCAAGTGGCCTGCTCAACATCTCAACTTGCTAAAAGAAGAACCTGCGTTATTGTCATCGTGTGTTCACAGATCAGTGTTCCTGTTTGGTTTGTGGGTTTGTTGGTGTTTTTTTTTTTTTTTAAATAGGGAAAAAGTAAAATGTGTTGGAAACTTCTCTAACTGGTTACACCAAAACAAGAACTACATATTTAAATGAGCTGTTGATAGCTTACAGTTATGAAAAAAAAAAATAAAATGCTTTTATAATGTTAGTGGTATATGTCTTATTAAAATAGAAAGAAGTCTTACTTGACAGAAGTCTATGACTTTTTAAAAAAACATATTAATCAGTAACATATTAATTATTGACATTCCTTTGCAACTAACGGGTGGTTGGTTACTTTTGAGGGAAGTGAGTACTAGTAGTTTTGTTTCCTACTGACTTTTCTTTTTTTTACCCCTGGACAAAGAAGGCTGACTGACTGCAGTTGATATTCAAGCAGCGTGAGCCAAGGCAAGCCTGGGCTGTGTCTGTGAATCACTGCTGCTGACTCCTAGGACATACCGTGGACCTGATCTCCTCTAACAATAAAATACCTCCCTTCCAGGGTTCCTCTAGGGACACTTTTCTATAGCTGCACACAAGCCTGGGTGCCAGTTACGGCTTCCTGGAGTTTGCTCGTGCTTGTTTTATGGGAGTAAGGAGTCCAACAGACAGGCAGGGATCACTGTGTGTCTTGCGTTGATTCTTGCCACGAAGAGTGAGGATTGAAATCAAGGAGCATTTTGCCTGCCTGTGTCCGGCCATGCCTGCTCTCCAGCACACTGGCAAGTCTTTGTATCACTTCACTGGCCAAAAGCAAGGAGTTTGGGCAGGGTCTCTGTTTCAGAATTGAAAATCTTCTTTCAAACTGTTGACAGTCAATACTGGCCATGCGACTGAATTACCGAGGCATGTTCTTCTGAGTGGTAGTTTGGCATGTTTTAAAAGATGCCTGTGATCTGTAATCATAGCTTCTGTGCTTTTTTAATCACTGAGGAACAGTAATTCTTCTGCATATCCTCCTCCATCCCACCTTGCCAAAAGCATGTGATGTTCTTGAGCTTGCTATAACCTTTCAGTCCTCTTCTGTAGCTGGAACGTTTTCCCTCCTGTGAAGGTACCCAAATAATACACTTATGTCGAGAAGCAGTTTGTCAAATGAGCATGTAGCCATGGCGATGGCAGTTTCTGTGGGCTGGGCTACACTAATTTGCAAAAAACCACAACTTTAAACAGCTTGAATAACTTCAAATTGCAGCAGCCTGGTTCTTCAGGATCCTCAGTGATTTAACCATGCGTTTGCCACTGGCTGGAGCACTTGCTTCCATTAACCACATCATCTAATTAAAGGGGTTTTTAGCTCTTGGTACCTTTCATGAGACTGAAGTCCAAAGGTTCCTCAAAGAGTGGACATCACTCTGACAACAGGCTGTGTTCTTCCTCAACTACACAATCTGTAAATCCAGACAGAAACGTTTCCATGGATGTCTGGTGGAGCATCGAGCCAGAAGCCACTACGGGCTGGACTTGTGAGACCTTACAAGACAGGCAAACCAGACACAAGTTCTTCAAAATCAATGTACAAACTCATTTTTCATAGAGTTTAATGAGGAAGGAGAAGCATTGAGTGTTCAGGGTGGGACAAAGGCCAGAAATAAAACTCCTACCACCCTGTTTACCTCTGGGGGAATGGAAGTGGACAAGAACACTTGACCACCTACCAACAGTTTGAACCACAAAGCCTGTGGCTTCCAGCTGGGGCACCGTTGTGTTTGCCTCCTCCCCTACCCTGAAAGCAACTCTCTCATAGTTTAAGCTGACAGTTCTTGGCATAACTGGTGTGCCAAACTGATATTTTTTTTTTTTTAAACACCTACCTTGAAAATCCCATCCTCCTACATAATTACTCATATTTGTTGAGAAAAATTGCGGTGAAGAAAAGGCTTGTTAGTTTATGGGATAAGAGGGGATAAAACTGGTCTCTCAATCCCCCTTCCTTTTGTGGGCACTGGAAGGCTCTTGGCAGAAAAGACAGCTGGCTTTCCAGTGCAGCAGGGAACCACACTGGCTTCTATTGAAATAACTGGGCAGATGCTAGAGAAGATTATGCAATAAAACTCCTATGTTACTTTTAAGGGGCCGGGGTTTTGATAATTGCTGTAGGACCATTTATTAGGCAAATAATTAGTCTTTTCAGATAAGAAGTAGGATGCAATATACACTGGAGAGATTTATGGGAGCTAGAAGGTAACACAGGCGTATATTGGCAGTTGTTTCCAGCACTTATTTGTGTGTTTGATTTCATTCCTGAATTTTATTTCAAAAGCTTCAGACAAGGCAGGATTGAGAATATGGTGGCTGAAAGCAAAGCAACTGAGAAATGTATTTGAAAAGCTTGCATATGATATCTACTCCTTTCACAAGGAGCATTTCCTTTATGACCTCCTCCTGCTTCGTATTTAACATTTCAAAGAACTTTTGGGGGGACTGTCTGGAGGCTGTGTCTTCGTGAAGCCAGTAGCCAAGGATTTAAAGTATTGTCATCGCTGGCCTGAAGCTGAAAACTGCAGGCGGTTTTAATCTCAGGGTGTGTGCGGGGGGTGTTTAAACCCAACCTTTTGTGTTCAGATTAGGAGTGCAGGAGGATAGACTTAAGGGGTGTTAGTGAGAGGTTTTTTCATTGGCAGCTGGGTAATAGTATCAGGCTTTGGAAAGACTTCTTTTCCCAATTCTTTGTTATTTCAGTAATTACTACATGGTGGGTAGGAATCCATGGGGTTTGTGGTGTTTTTTGTTTTTTGTTTTTTTTTNTGACACGAGGCTGTGGGCAATAAAAAGAAGTCCTTGTTTTTACAACTTTTTACTCCTCGGATGGCTGAGGGCACTTAAATGCTTTCTTGGATAGTCTGTCATTGTTTCAGTCCTGGATGTCTGTGGGCTTTTTTTTGTCTCGGTTCCATTGGCTGGGATAATAGTAAAATCCATCTCTGGAAAGGAAGGAATTAAAAAGACCCTCAATGATCGGATGCTGGCATCATGCTCTGATAAATGTGAAGTCTGCCAGCTGAAGGCAAATTGCCTGATCTACTCTCACCCTATGTGGGAGACAGAGAGGTTCCCAAACATCTTCCCCATCAAAGAAACGAGTTCCCATCAAGAAAGGCGAGTCTTTGAGCGCCTGCATCTGGAGCTTCTTTTACTTTCTGTTAGAACCTAAGAAATACTTGTCCTGAGTATTTGCTGATTCCTGGAATAGCTGGGGGTAAAGAGCACTTGAAATCCTTAGGTACGGAAACGTGGTGGCTCCTGTAAAGAGTTTCTGAGGTGAGCACCATAGACTAGTGTGGATTACCCTCTTTGGCTTGTGAAGGTATTGAGTGCAGCTCAATAGTTTAATGAAGACTAGAGGCTTTCTAGCTCTCCGTTTTGTATGTGATTCTTTCAAATAGAATCGTAATGCTAGGAAATTTCACTTTCATGTAAATTATCTCACTTAAGATGTTTGCTTCTTTTGAAAAAGATCTTTTTAGATTTCCAAAAGTATTAAGTATAAGTGGTTCTCTGTGCCTCACAAAAATTCATTATAATATGAAAAGCATTTTGAAAGAAACCTTATCCTATGCCAGTGCCATTCACATGCTTTAAAGGATATAAGTATACTTTTGTGGCTGGAGTGAGGAGCATGCTTTTCAGAACTACAGAGGCTTTTTTTTTTTCTTTATTTTCCTAATTTGATTTTAGTTTACTTTTCTTAATTTCACTGTTTCAATAGTGCAGTGATATTCCTTTGTAGCAAGGGGTGTTTTTCTCTCAACATCTACATGCTACACTTGTTCTCAACCCTGACTCTGCTAGGAAAGTTGGCTGAAAAATTCACACCAGAGACTGGTCTTATACCCAGTGTGACACTCCAACTGCTGCATATGAAGCATTTCCTTAAGGTGAGGCTTTGGGTGCTGCTCCCTTCTGCTTAGCTCCACAGAGGAGTTACCTTGCACCAGCCTTCAGAAAATCTGGGAGATAACAGTCTCTGCTGGAGTTAAACCCTTCTTCCTATTTAAAAACACGTGAATTAATAGCAAAGCAGCTGATGGCCACCTGGTAATATAGAGGGATGTATAGAAAAAAAGGTAGTAGAGCTCCCTGCGTGCTTTACCAGATTGCACTGTTAGGTAGGGCGACAGTAAGACAAAAATTATTTTGTCAGACTGAAGAATTTCACTTTCTTACAAGATGATGGGAGAACTCTGAGACTCATTGCTATAAAATGGTTTATTTTTGTGTTCCTCTACTAGAACACACAAATCTCGGTGCTCAGGAGAAATGCTCAGAACAGCTTCTCCAGAGAGGCAAGTGCAAGTGGTTGCCTGCATAAACCTTCATCTGAACAGGGCAATGGGAAATTGTCTCAGGGTGGACTCTGGTGGGGAGTGTCAGAGCTTCAAAAGCCAAGGAGAGGGTGGCACCAAGCTGTGGTCACCAGGAATAGGCAGGGCCATTTCCCCAGGAGTGGAGTCTTCCTTCCAATGGGCACCACGGCGGCATCAGAAGAGAACAGAGAAGCTCTGGGTTCCCACTGAAAACCAATGGCTAAAGAGGAGGTGGGGACAAAGTGACTCTGCAACACTGCAGTCTGGTCTGGAGAACGTGCAGGCTGACAGTTTTGCACTGATTTTCCAGAAACCTTTGGGTCAGGCATATGTTGAGTCACCTCATTTCTCTATGTGTTTATGACTCCTCTCTAGGTTTTTTTCCTGCCCAAATACTAGTATATGCCAATGAAACAGCCTCTGAATCTAAGGCTGTAATGAAATATCCAAGAAATAATTGAATTATTTTTCTGTGAGGTGATGAATCAGTGCTTTTTCACTCTTGGGTTTGTCTCATTCTTTTCAAACTGAGGGATGGGAACCATACATTTTCTAAGCTGAACCACTACTTTGGAAGCCTATTTAATATAGGCAGAACTTCATGCACACATGGAAGTAAATTCATGACAAGAGGTTGTTTACAAAGGGTGGAGTAGCGTACTTTCAGGCCTCCCAACTTTTCTAAGGTTTTTAAGATCTCTCTGCCTGTTACACATGCTATATATACACATATATAAAATATCCTGACTGTATTGCACAGCTGTATAAGCAATAATTTTGAGAGGGAGCTTAGTACTGGGTTGTCCAGCAAATGCTCTGTGGAGTTGTAGCAGCTCTGGGATTTACTTCCCTCGGTATGCTGCTTCAGTTTTTAGGACTGCCCATCAAATGTGCTCATTGTCCTGTTGGCAAACATGCCCACGGCGCTTTCTTCAGGTATGAGTAAGGCAAATGACTCTTCTAGAGTAGAATTTAGAGTTTAATATATCGATAAATAGTGGCCATGCCACATGCGGAACAGTGCTTGCTTGCTATATCCAAGGGTTTCTCCTTCTCAATGGATTTTTCCCTTAAAGGTACCTACCTGATGTGCAGAATCTACTCATTATTTGTGTTGCTGTAGCACCCAGGAGCTTCCCCAGAGCCCCAGGGCTTTGCTCGTGTGAGGTGTCTCCTCTGCACTTGCATGAGGTGTTCCACGAGCGCAAATCAGAATCGCAGGCTCTGGGAGGGAACAGGAAGAGGTGCAGAGACGTGTGGTTTAGACTTTACAACCATAATCTGTAATGGCTTTTGCTGCTGGTAGGCTTTATCTTGAATACTTGCATCTTGCTCTCTGTTTTTTCAGCTCCCAGACCAGAAGGATAGGCTGTCTTTCTACCTCACAGTGCAGCTGCCCCCCATATATCAGTGAGTTACTTAAATACCAGGGTACTAACGATATGTGACACCAGTGGAAACCAAGAAAGTTGAGGCTGACATTTTTGGCGCATCTTTTCCTACTGCATCCTTGGGAAGAGAAGGCAGTGAATGAATTGAGTTGTCATCACCCACACTTCTCCAAGTTTTTGATTTCTATTATACATCAGAGGTTTAACAAACACTCAGCTGTGTGAAAAATCCGTGCAGGATTCGGGGCTTGCCTCCCTCTGCGGGTAGTTTCGTACACTGAGGTGTTACAAGCCCAGCTTCCATCTGGGCTTGTAATTTTAACTTTACCTTTTACCCTTTAACTAAACTGCTTTGAGTCCATGACAAATAGGAGAGGAAAAACAGGCATCAAAGTGAAGGTTGCGTCCTACGCCCTGTGTTCCCTTCTGTACATTTTTAGGTCGTCTTGGGTGCCCGGATTTAAAACCCATCTGCAGCAACTGTCTTCTGTGCCGAGGAAGCACAAATTCAATCAAAAAACCCCAACCAACAACAACAGGGGAGCCTTTCTTCTCCTAACGGAGGCAGGTTTTTCTTACAAGTCCTGCAAGTTAAAATAAATACCGCAGGGCATAAGCCAGCACACAGAAAAACGAAGAGGTGAGGTACAGCATGTGTACAGCAGCAGCACTGCATTCCTGTCATCAGGCATTCCCTAAGTGTAACAGCGAGAGAAATACGACCCGAAACTAGTTTAAGAGGTGTTGTAATTAAGCCAGGATTACTACCGTGCTAAAACACAACCTGATAGCACTCCGGGCTTAGACTGAAGACTTCCTTGTGATAAGCTCGGAAACTTTTTCCTTTTTTATTTTTAAATATGTTTGGAAGTTTTTCACTTGCACCTTTGACCCTGGGATTTATGTTTTGTTGTTTTTTTTCTCTTTCTCTTTTTGGTGGAGTTTCTCCAACGAGAGAGGGTTGTGAGAGCAAGCCCAACTTCTTCCTTGCCAATAAATCCATTAAGAGAGCCCGCCTCATTTTGTGACCCGGACCACAAGTGTAGAGTACAAGTACTTGGCCCGTCTCGCATATTTGAGTACTAGTGAGAGGTCGCAAATTAACAGTGTTAGTGTCAGAAGGCTGCTGTGAAAGAGGATGTGCTGCATCATGACTTTTTTGGTTTGTTCTTGCCCCTGTATCTGATTACAAAGACCTGGAAGGGAAAACCAAGCACTTCCTACAGCCAAGGACAGCGGCAGCCTGTTGCCAGACTTCCTTAATCAGTAAGGGATTGCAGAAAAACAGCTTTTTTTTCAGAGCCTGAGGTCTGTTAATACAGACACAAGAATACACATGCAAAAATGGTGAGTTTGAGTGGTGGACAATTTTCCCCCTTCATGGATTTATTAATATTAGAAATGTGTGATTAGATGTGTGTGATATTATTAATATTAGAAAATAGTGTATTTTCTCAGGAAGGCTACCGAGAAAGGCTACTAGCTGCAGATATAATAAAACAATGTATTGCCATGGCCTGGGTTGTTATACTCGATACACCAAAAAACTGGTGGTTTTTCCCAGTTCTTAGTTACAATTTTTCGACCTATTCTTGCATTCAACTTTCCTTCCCCCTCCTCTGCTTTACTGCTTTTCAGCTGCTTGTGCTACAGGCTTTTCTCCCCTCTTCATTTCCTATTTATTCCTTTCTGCTCTCCCTCTTTTAATTTCCTTCCCAGCATCCTGCAGCACCCTATCTCCACCTTTTAGAAAGTTATAGAATTTGATGGTTTGGTTTTCACAGGCCACAAAATGATCCCCTGCTCCCTGTTTCACCTGGCTGCTGGTGACTGTGACCTTTGTTAGGGCAAAGACCCCCCTCCTCTATCCCAGTAATACCAGTGATAGATGTAGTTTTTCTTTCTGAAGCTGGGGACTGGGACAGGACCCTGATTATAGACCTGCAGAGAGTAAAGCCACTCAACATCTTGACAGCCGTGCTTCTTCTGGGGGTGTTGGGTGCTTGTCAGACAGCAACTCAGCCGGCAGTAATAAATGCTTATTGCATTTAAAAACCTCCTGCAGTCAGTCCCCGAGCCGGTCACGCCGAGGCGGTGACACCAGCCCACCCTGCTGCTGCTGAAGCCTCCTGCTCTCCCCTCTGGAAACTTGCTGGTTGTGGGGAGGAAAAAAGCAGCAGCCCCAACCGAAAGTTGAAATGCCACGTTACAGGCAAGCAAGTGCCCTATCTATGCACATGCGCAAACATGTATACACACACATGCAAAGAAATATATATAAATATATATACAGCTCACCATATTGTACTCTGCTACACAGTTATCAATTCTAAATTGAGGGGGGAAAAAGCCCATGAATTGGAAGCTGTGACCCTTGAGTTTTAAGTGTCTTTGCCACCAATTTCCTGCTTTCTTCTCTACTTTCCTTTTCTTCTCTACTGGTTATGTCCTTTTCTTTTTTGCCATTTCTATAAAACAGGAACAGACCTGCCTAGCAACTAAGAAGTGAGCGTTTATGAAGATCAAATACCACAGTTATCCTTAGTCATATTTGTTTTCTCACTTTTTAAGAAGATAACACAGAGGGTTTTCAGTAGCTCAGCTTTTGAATTGCTTCTCCTCAAAGCTTTCAGGCTCCCAATGAATGTGGACCGAGGCAGGGTTGTGACTGAAAGCTTGGACACACATAAGAATCCTTTCCAGTGTCTTATATGTACTTAAGCCTCTTTTTTGAACTTCATCCTGGTAAACCAGTGCCTCTGAAATGGCTACGATTATGTCACCAATTCCTGATAAGGAATTATTAGGCTAAAAGGGAGACAGGATGCCTGGTTTTGGTTTAGTTCAGAGTTTTTTTCCAAGATCTCTACAGTCTATTCATCCAAGCACCTCGCCTCTCCCTCTAGTAGAATCATAGAATCACAGAATTGTCTAGGTTGGAATGAACCTTTAAGATCATCTAGTCCAACCACAGTAATTTGAGACGGTGCCTGTTGGACTTTAAACACCAAACGATAAAAATAAATGTTTTATCTGATTTTCAACAAAAAGCTTCATCAATGCTTTCCCTTAGTTAAAAAAAAACCAAAAAGAGCTGGGGACAAATAAAAAAACCCATCCACCCAAGAGCTTTGAAACTGTCTCCTTTTCCTCTTTATCATCAATAGCAAGTGATCAGATTCCCCTCAGCTCAATTCCTCCTTGAAATAAGTATTTTCCCTTATTCCCAACAAGCTCCATCAGACCATTTCCATATTTCCTTTTACAGTTAGGCAACACTTTACCCATGTGTAGGCAAAAATATCTGTAAATTGAAGCAGAATTTCCCAACAGTTTCAGGCAAAGAAAACGATGATCCTCCTTGCTCCTGTTGGAACAGCCGGATTAAACAGCATCTTTTTCTTTATTTCAAACCATGCTTACAGGGGTACTGTGCTATTCTCTGGCAAGCAGGACTGCCATTTGAGGCTGGGAACTACTTCTTTCCCTACTCTGCTGTAACATATCCATAGGAATCCAGACATTTATTTCCTTGTATCAAAAAAGAAAAAAAAAAAGTAATTTAAAATGTCTAAGGATAGAGTGTTGTGTGGTTGTTTTTTGCTTTTGTTTTTTTCCTCCCCAAAGCCTTCAAATTTTCTCTTTCGGATCATATGAAGAAAATTATTTTATTTCAGTTTGGCCACTGAAGCAAAAAAATCAATTACATTCACAGTTCTAGCTCTATTTCCAAAGAAAACAGCCCAAACTTAAACTTGGTCTTTAATTATATATTTGATTCATCCCCGTAACAACGCTTGACTTCAAACAATGCAAGAGCAGGAGGAAACTTGCTCTGAATTCCTCTCTTCAAAGGGAAGAACTCTTTCAGATACCATGTCAGAAAACCTTCAGCTGAACTGTGAGAAGACTAAATACGAGTTTTATCTGACCACAGGAATAACATCTCAGTACTGAGAGGAGGCCTCCAAAATGGGTTTTAAACAAATCTCCCCATGTTTGGGAAGGGAAAGTTGACTTTACTAGATGGATTGCTTATTTCTCTTCCCCCCTACCTCTCCACCTCTCCATTTTAATATGAAAAAAACTTCTCATAGTTGTAGGAGCCAACTATTATTCGCTCAAAATTGTCACACAATGAAAGCGCATCCTGCTAGCTGTACCCCAAATTCCAAACCAGGCTGATTCCTAGAACTGATCAGCAGAAGGTACCATGTCTTAATTGTACGTCCTGCGTTACTCTCGTGACAATTACTGCCTGTGTCCAAATCAAATCTGTTAAAACTACTCAAAAGACTTCCGTGAGCCATCACTCGTTTGTTAGTGCATGGCTAATTGCTGGAAAAGAACTGGGAGACGTGGACTATCCCCTGGGTTTTGATTTGATCATGGTGAGACTAGCTCTGAAACTAGACTCAAAACATTTCTAGTTAGGAATAATTATGCAGAAATCTAGCGTAAGGATCACTGTGGTCTTGTTTGTTCTTCCCCCCCCACCCCCC
>VZRU01001555.1:125889-141200 GCA_013398155.1 Pedionomus torquatus
TTTTTTTTCTGACTGCCAGATGATAATCTCATTCAGTTCTCATCATGGTGCTGATTGTTCCAAGTCAAGCAATAGGCACGCAGCGATGCGGCGCACACGGCTTTTCACAGTTCCTCTTTCTTCAGGAAATGTATTCACGTAAAATGAAGTGTCTCGCAGTAGCTTGCGTCTAGAGTTAAGCAATAAAAAAGTGAGATAAAAAAGTTGAGGAAAAAAGCTTTACCTGCTTGTGCTATAATTAATTCACTACTTAATGGGGTGGTTGAATGGGATGATGTATTTCAAGTGATGCTAAAGCATTTAAAATGGTGTTGACTGTTGGGCTTTTACTCATGGGTTGTTGTCGAATCAAGCTCTGTCAGTGCTAGGTGTAGCAAAATTGTCTGGTGGCGCAGGTGCTTTTGATTGTGAGGTCATAAAAGAGGTTCTTGTTAAGTATTTCTACGATTCCACTTACTCCTCCTTTCAGTTAGTCTTGTTCCCTTAGTTTCCTCCCTTTCCTCTCTCAATCCTGGGCATCGTGAGCCATGTCATCTCGAAGGTGACACATGCCTAGATGAAAGGCTTGCATTAAGCAGGAGTTTCTTGTTATATCAACTCTCAACATTCCAAAAATGTCAACTCCTGATTCATGTTACAGGCAGGATCTGGTGCCAAGGCAGTGCTCGTTTCCAAGTCTTCCACTTATTAGGCAGGCAGAACTGCTGTTTCAAGGTAGAGTTCTCCCAAGAAGGTACCGCGCAAGTGGATCCTAGCATTTCATGTCTCCAAGTTATCCCTTTTTCCTTATTTTGGAGGCCTTGCCTGGCTCACCAAAATAACCTGGGGTGAGAGGTAGTTGTTCAGCTAATAGCTAAAGGCCATCCCTTTTCCGTATGGCTTCCTGAGCCTGTGACATTGGGTGCCTTAGTGAAAGGGCAGAGATTTTCATCTGACCCCATCCATCCATGTTCTTGGCGTGTAGGCTGCCTTTGGAAATGGTGGCAGAGCGTAGAGACCTGTCCGCTCACTCATGGGAATCGTCTTTTTTCTGTGTCTCTGCAAAATAACTTCACGTGCCAAGTGGCATAATACATAGGTTATGTGTAATTTTAGCTGGTATTTATGTTCTTTTTAAGACTCCTCTCTTTCATCTCCACCCTTCTACTGAAGTTTTTATATTCGGCTTGTTAAAAGAGCATCAGAGCACATCCATTTCGTGTACTATATTTGGAGAGACTGCGTTGTATACCAACATGAGTGTATTTTGTTTACACTTTCTGTGCATCCGCAGGTGTTTAATTTAAAGGTGTGTGCTGTTAGTAATTGTAATTGATGTTGCAGACATGTTTCCTAGCAAAACTAAAATACAAACTTTGGAAAAACAATGCAAATGGTAGAAAACATAAGGGGCAAAACAGTAAAAATCATAGAAAAGTGATGAAACTTTAGTACTAGAATTGAAATTAAAAAAAAGTACATTAAGAATTCACTCTCAGGTGTCTTTGAATTTGCCACTTCTTGTTTCATCTGCAGCAGTGTTCTTCACCACCACCGCAGTCCTGATTCTCACAGGAGATTGATTTTTGGTCCACTCCAGTGCATCATCTGATCTAACTGTCTAGTGGGTGCTTAATCAGGGTATCTCCAAAACAGATGATTTTAGAGTCTGAAGGTACTACTACATACTAAAAAAATTAGCATTTTAAATTCTAGTGCATGGTGAGAGCATATCAGATGTTCCTTACAGGATCTAAAGCTTTTATTTTGTGAACTCTTGGGGGAAAAAACGTGTGTACTTCTAATCTGTATTAGCTAATCTAGAAACAACAGCAACGGTCAAGTGTTAAACGTTTAATATGGTTTCTCTAATTTTGCAGGATTATTGGAAATGACCTGATAGACCGGGGAACCAGATTCTTCTTTGTATGCCCGTGCAATTTTATTGATTTTTAACTGAGTTGTTACTAGTTTATTGTAGTGTGAGAACAAAAGCAAGGCTATTGCTGGCAAAAGTGGAATAAATTCGCTAGAGGAGAGCCAGGTAACAAAACTGGACTTGATGATGGTCAGAGAAGACCCAAGTATCAGTTGCAGTATGAAAATCTGCACTTTTTAGTCCTCTGTTTGTTGGTGGTGCTGGTTTATTTCTAGTTGTCTGTTTTGAAGGCAGGTATTCATGGTCATATTAATACCTTCTCTTTGTGGTAAGTGTCACTGCTGTGACAACAGTGAGCTCTGTCTAGTCTTGTGTGTGCGCGTAGGATGGTGATCCCCTGCTTGCACAAGGGGCTAAAGTGGACCAAGAGCTCCTACTGCTCAGGTGGAAGCGAAGGAGAAGACCCTGGGGCACTTACATCAAAAGCGCATAAGGAAGGGGAAGAACTAGAGCCTAAAATGGTTATTGCTGAGTGTTACTTGAAGGTAATCCTAAAATCAGTGCAAGGTGCCAGCTTTTGTGGTAAGATGTCGTGCCCTGCCAAAACATGCTATGGTGTGACACCACAGAGTTGACCTTTCCCTTCTGTGATCCTGAGGTGCACCTTGTTATTGCAGCATGACAGTCCCCCACCTTGATTTTATCAGTAGTTTGGAGGGCAGGGAGCTGGACCAGAAGCTGATATCTAAGTGAAGTAAGAGTGAAGCAGGAGGTAAACTTGCATATTCAAAGGAAGATTTCTTTTGAGTGGAGGTTTTAGGGTTCCTTTCCCCCTAGTTATTCACAAAGAGCTGTTAAAGTGAAGAAGGCCTGAAAGTTTCTGTGAGCTGTGTTTTACCATCTCTTTCTTTCATAGAGCTTCTCTCTCTTGTGGGTGCTCTGATGTCTCCTTGTATGGCTGAGCTTTGGCTTCAGTCTTTCCTTGGTAGACCTTGTGATGGGTCACCAAAACTTATGGGGATGTAAGACCTTTCAGGCTGCTCCCCCTTTGTCAGGTTTGCTTGATGCTGTCCAAGAGTAGTGTCACACCACATGTTCCATCATGAAATGAGACCCAAAAAAAGATTGATAATCAGATCTCCAAGAAATACATGGGGGCCCTAACTTCAGAGCATTTAATTTAGTTACTAGTTAGGTTACGGGAAAAACTACCATTAGGTAAACCCAAAGCATTTTATTAAAAGCAAAAGGTTGTTTATCCCAGTTTCACAGCTCTTCACAAACAAATTCTTTTAACATTTCTCCCCTGGCTCTTCAGCAGTGAAAAGGAATAAGGTAGGTGACTGCTGGAAACCTGGAGGCTACGCTCTCCGTTGCAAAGTGTAACCGCCCCATTTGGGTACTTTGGGGCGAGATTTAATTTATTAGAGTCAGCATCGAGGTGAACGCTGGATGTGTAAATATGAAAGGAACGGGCCGCAAATATACAGTTGGAACAATCAGCAGTATTTCACAACCCTGAAACAAAATATACGAAGTGCAGCGTTAGCAAATGTTTATATAAAACATTATGCTACGGCATTACATTGAACAATTATACCTCGCTTATCTCAGGCACTTATCTGTAGCTAAAGCCAAGCGGCTTGCAGGTTTAAATTGCTCAGTATTTTTTGAAGTCGGTGTGGTAATGAAATATGCTAAGCAGCTGGGTTTTATGTGTGAGCATTTGGGGTGGTTTTTTTTGGCCTGACTGCTTGTATCTTTGAAGACACAAAAATAACGTAGTCAGAAGGAAAAGGCCAAAGTCTAATGAGTTTAATTGCAAAGAGCTGATGTTTGTAGTTGCATTTAAACCTTCTCTTTAGCATTTGCATCTCAACTTCACCAGTTATGAAAGTCTGTTGTATAGAAATATTTACAATATATGAGGGTAAGTCCTACGCCCCCCTCTTGTCACCTCTTTCACATCTACAAAGGCCTCTCATGGCAGTGGGGTTGCTGTTCCTGTGATCATGGGGCAGGGTGGTTGGAATTTTAGACCTCTTGCACAAGGAGATGATGGCTTGCCACCAAGCCTGTCTGCCCAAGTGTTTGTGAGTGGTATAAGCTGATTTGTGGGATGTCTCATGGTTCCTGTTGTGTTATGTACTTATGTGTTGTGTTATGTAAAAGCTGCCTGAACCCAGCTCAGAGCAGCAGTGAGAGTATATTGAATATAACTAAAAGCACGGCTTCTTTTTAGAGACCTAGAAATCATAGTTGTGCTTAGATCTTTCTTGGTCCGTGTGGGTTCCTTGTACTGGTTTTGTTTGTTAAGAGCAAAACCTGCTTTTGTAGCTTATGTTCAGATAAGAAGTTCATGTTTGCTGTATAGTTTAAAATGTCAGAGATTTGTTTTTTCTTTCGGTGTGCGAACCACAAAAGTTGGGATCTAACATTGCTTGTCCTTGCTTTTGTGATTGTAGAAGACAATATCATCTCTTGCTTGCAATGGTTGCGATTGCAGCTATCATTTACATGGAGGAATAGCATTAAGGAACAAATTAATATTGGATTTATAGCTTTTCTTCCCCTAGTTCCTCACACAAGACCAGCCAGCTCTTCATGTGACATTAGCTAATGCTCTGTGGCTCACCAGTAGAGCAGATCTTGGAAATACTGTGGGCTGGTTCTGGAGGCCAAAGGTGGCATGTGCTTTCTGGTGGTTCTCAAAGCATCAGCAGTGCAGAATGAGTGGAGGCGTGGGGCTTTTTATGGTCTTAACAGTAACTGCATGGGCTTTTAAATGGTTTCTTTTTGATTTCAAATCTAGCACTCCTGAAGTTCTTCTGCTTCTCATCTTGACTAATCAAAGGTTAACGTCCCCCCCATTCTCTTCTCACTGTCTTCACTCTTCCATTTCGTTTCCCATGTTGCAGTGGGGAATAAGTAGAAAGTTCAGCATCAGAATTCCTAAATTATACTCTGTATTGGGACCAGTGAAGCCAAAGAAGCGAATACCTCTTTGTAGCCAGAGAGACTGGGTCCAGTGTGACATTGTAGAAATTCTGATCATGCCCCTGGCTTCTCTGGAGAGAAACAGCTCAGCATCAGTTTTATGAAAGGGTGTTGAGTCCCCTTGGAAGGAGCTGAGTTGTGGGATGTAGAGGAGCAGCCAGACAACCGAGAGTGGAGAAATGGCTCAGGAATCATGAAGCTGAAAGCACTGACGCATGTTGGGATTTATAGGCTGTGTTTTTGCAGGACTTATAGCCATTTTTTTCTCACAGTGCCACTGGCAATCCTTCCTCACACCAAGCAAACGGGTTGTATTTCAAAGGTTGTGTCTTGAAGAGAAAGAGCTTGTATTTTTATTTAGTTCCTTTATTGATATTTTAAGGTGTTCTCTGAAACACCTTCAGACATCTTGGGACCATTGCTGTCCTGACAGTGAATGGCTCTCTTCTGAGTTATTTCCAAAATAAAGCTTTTACCTCTTCCTGTGCTCCCTGCCTGCAACTTTCTGATCGTTTCCTGTGATGTCTGTAGAAAGTTTGACCTGTAAAATGTCAGCAAGTATAAGGAGAATTTCAGAAAACCAGATGAAGCCACTGGTTCTGAGCTACCACCAGCACATGTACTTTACCTTTGGCTCGCTCTGATCAGATCTCATCTGTGCAGCAGCGAGACATTTTTGCTCCTTGCTTTTTTCCTGACATCCTCCTGCTTTTATTTCACCCCCACCTCTTCTGGGCTCTCTGTCCCCTGCTTTCTGGAAAGATCCCTTCCTGAAACTTTGCTTTCTGCTGTATCACATAGGCAAGAGCTGGAAGTACGGGTTTTTTGAGGTTTCAGGAAGGAAGATCAGGTTTGGACAGGGGAATCGAATCAGAGCCCTTAGTAATCAACTCAGTAATACTCAAAGGTATTGGACCTATTGGATTTTGAGGAACCAGAAATTGCTCTTCAAGTCACCGTGAATATTAAAAAAGTGTAATTGGAGAGAGAATATTTATTACTTTTTTTTAATTACTAAATAGTGTTTATATATGTGTTATCTCTATATGGATACTTTTACTTGCACCCAAAAGTAGTGGTACTTCCCTCACAGCTAGTCAGGAGGTTTTACTGGGATCTGTCAGGCCAAGCTTAATACAAATCAGAGTGTCTTATTGGTAAAGATGCAACAAGAAGTCATAGCAAATTAGATCTGTTTTGAGTTTCTTTGGCCACCTTTTTTTTTTATTTTATTAAAAACAGCTTAATTTAAAGATAAAACCAAATGTTGTGCACTGATCATTAGCGTGGCTCGTTTTCTTATTTGTGGGTGAGTTATTCTGTTGTTTTTCCTGATCTGAAGCCTTAGGGTTTAAGGCAGAGATAAGGTAATCATCTTCATTTTTTGCACGGGCAATGTGATATTTTGGCTTCCAAGATGACAGCAGTAATGTTGAAGCAACAGTGTGGAGTCACCAGCCCTGGAGGTATTTAAGAAATGTGTAGATGTAGCACTTCAGGGCATGCTCTAGTGGCTGAGATTGTTGGGTTGGGTAATTAACTTTTGTGAGGTTGGTTTGTTTTTGTTTTGTTTTCTTTTGTTTTGTTGTTGGGGGGGGTGTGTGTGTTTAGTTTTGGGTTTTTTTTTTGATGTGTATATGGCTGGACTCGATGATCTCAGAGGTCCCTTCCAACCATGGAGATTCTGTGATTCTGTGAAATGCATGTTTGATGTGTAAAAGTCACTAGCTGACAACCATAGTGAAATTACCTTGAATTTGTTGATCTGACTTTATAAAGCCAGTAGCAAACAAACTTCATCCCAGAAATATAAATTCAGATGTTAAACGGTATGGGATGCTACCTTTTGCCCATTCTTTACAATGGATCATTACAGTCAATGACTGCCAGACGTTACAATGAAGGAAAAGAAAAAAGAAACCAAGAGTTAAGGGTGAAAATACCCTGACTTTCAATCTAGTCATTCTCCTGCGCAAAAAAAACCCAAGTATTTTTAAAATACCATGTGGCTTACTTATTTTGCACTTCTTTTCCAGTGGCACGAGCACTTGTTCTAATTCCGAGCATTCAGGATTTTCAAGTAGTTTAGTCAGACTTTTATATTTGAACTAAAATAAATAGGCCTATGGCAAGGGGAAGAACTCTGCTGCCTCAAAATTATTTTGAGGTCAAGAATTTGAAAACAGGAACCTATAGTGTGGCTTGTGAACACAATAGGAACAGCTGGTGCTCAGCACTTTTGAAAATGAGGTCACTTTATTCTTGGTTGAAATGTGTAAAATGGGTCATCTGGGCATAGGCTTAAGACAAAGGCTAAGCATGTGGCCACTTGTAACCAGGTTGTCCATGTTGCCAGAACTAGTTGGTTAAAAGGATGCAGTTAAACAAGGAAACACTGGGCTAGGTCTGCATTTTCCACAACTTTTGGAAGCATACCTGTCACTAGGGAAATAAATCGCTGCCATATAGTTTGAAAGATCTGCTCATCCTGAGGATGACATCATCCATATTTTCCACAGCCCCCCTCTCCCACTCATGCCTTTCTGCTCGTCCTTCACATAACCTACTTTAGGAAACACTGCTCTATTGTACAGTCCTTGGGAACGCTGCCTCTCCACCAGTCTCAGCCCTGGGACCTCCCTGGTCCTGCCAGCAAAACAAAGGAGAAAATCCCAAACGTGCACGAAACCCATAGCATCATCAGCAAAATCTAAAGATGTGTTAAGAAAGATAACAAGAACTCTTCTTAGATTTGACCGTTGAGTTTTCATTAAGCATTCTGTTCAAAATATATGTAAGTTGATAGCATTAACGCCCAGATTCAGCACTCGTGGTTAACAGAACTGTTGTTGCTGCCACATCCAAGGCGATGGTAGGAGTCACAGGGTACAGGTATATCAGAGTTTGCAGATTTGGGACCCAGTACTGATCACCATTGACCGTTGCTTGATGTGCATCAGAATTTTAGCTTAAGAACTGATAGGTATTTTCTATAGGAACGTACAGGTCTTGGCTTCCAGACCCTGCCTCAAATCATCCTAGTAGCATGTACAAGTTGGCATCCAGCTAAAGATGATAGGAAAAATCAGATTGGAAGAGATCTCAGGTGGTTATATTCTAGCCTCTTCCCCGTGAAGACAAGCCGTTCCTCTCAAGTGGAGTTGAGTATTCGTGCGCAATGTTTTTTAAATTAAAGTAGATTCTGTTGATTTAGTTGGGGAATAGTACATGCAGATCACACTGGCCTTAAGCGAAAGCTTGAAGACCATGCTAAAATAAACTGCATGTGTAATTCAAGGACTACCCATTTTTGTCCTTAATGATTTTTCCTAGAAGTATATTTTGTTAATCTAGGCCTATGTTATGCCATTTCTTGCTTTAATTGCAAAAATATGATTTTTTTTTTTAATTACAGAATACTTCTGTATCATTGTTCTCATTTTTTGTGCGGTTTTGTGCCCAGTTGACAGAATAACCTAAGACAGTAAATGATGACATTGCCAACAATAAGCAAAGCAGAAGAAACCAACCCATCCTCAAATCTCTGTGCATTTTTCATCCTGAGGTTGACGTGTGCTAGAGTTAGTCAGGGCTGCATCAGGGTTAGCACCACATTTCAGATGGGCCCATTTGAATGGTTCTCATTGTTTTATTGTTCTAGTAAATGTAATTTGCTGAGGCAGGCTTGGTGATTGCCTTTATACAAGTGAGGTAATTTGCCTGTCTAAACCAAGCTTATGTTGGGGTAGTTTTTAACAAGAGCTGTCAAAAAGAGCATGGAGGAGGATGACAAAGCAATAGCAATAGCAGCAGTGCAATGAATTCTGGACTGGAAAAGCAGAAATGTAAGGAGGCAGCTCTGTGGCTGGCAAAGTGCAGCTGGGGCTGAGCTGGAATAAGAACACGTTGCACAACAGAGTGTTTGTTGCCTGTACGATGTGCTCGTTGTATGTTTGGTTTAGAAAAGTGTTTCTCTTCCATCAAAGAAACTTTGATTGAATTATATATATATGACGTGAAAGTATTCCATGGGAACTACGTAGTTAATATGAGGATGTGTAATGGGTTGGTTTGGTTTTTTTCCTCCTTACCACAAGGTCTTGGATGTCTTTCAGCAATCAGAAATACTATCTTCTGGTATCACGTGGCTTTGCTACTTTCAGTTTCACTGGTAGAGGAAAGCACTTGAAAAGCAAAGCTTAAGATTCCCACAGTGTCTTTCTGTTTCCAAGGTTTGTCTGGGATGAATTGCTGCACTGAACAGTGATTAATCACTAGCTGGGAGATGGAACAAGGGTGACGGGAACAGCAGACAGAAGCGAAATTGTCTGCTGGGTGCCCAGATGAATGGGCCATGTCTGGAGGAGCGGTGGTGGTGGTGGTCTGTTTTGTTTTCATGTCGTGAATTGTGCCTCCCTTTTGACTTCATCCCAAGTTCTAGTAGATGGTTTTCAGGTCACAAGGGAGAGTGCTCCTGCTTATGCAGTCGCTGTAATTGATTTGTAATTCGCTTTGCAGAAAAGGTATTCAAAGGGTATCAGTAGTATTTACTTAGTCATTCCACCAATACATTTTGTATTTCGTTTTGTCCTCAGTTTAAACTGTTGCTGGACTAATAAATACAGCAGTCTGTAAGATACTTCTCTTGGATTCTCCTACAGGATTTCACCTGTAGTCATTTCCGTCCTTGCAGGAGTTGTGAGCTAAAGAAGCTGCGTACAATTTGGGTTCTGTTTAGAAAAGAACCATTTCTGGCATCCCCGCTGTATCTTTTACAGGCTCATGTTTTTCTTTCTTATGCAGAGCTGAAAGGTTTGCGTCTGTTATATGGATAGAACTATTTGTGTGCCCTATAATCATGCAGCTGTGATTTTGGAACTTTATATTGCATTATACACACAGCCAAGACTTGAAAGCAACCCTCCATCAAAGTGTAAATATCAATACAGGTAGGTTGCAAGCCAGTTCTAGTTGTGCTTTAAATACAGTCATGGAGAACATGTCGAGTGCACGTGTCTCCTTAATGTGGAGCAAAAGGAATAGTGGGGCAGCTTTTTAAGCCCCAATCTGCCTGGAAAAAAACATTCTGGGTGCAGAGAGTGGACAGCCTTTAGTGGATGCCTTTAGGGGACAGTGCACAAGCCCTAAGTAGGGTGATTATTGGGGAAAAAAGAAGGTATATTCCTGAGTAAGACTAACGCATGCTGTGGAGTTTCAGGGAGAGGGTTGTAATCAAACCCTTCTGAGACCACAGGGTGAGGGGGGAAGCCCAAAGGGGATCCAAAGTTGCCTTTGCCAGGCTTGGCGTTCTCAGTTAGGCAGCAATGAGAAGAGACAGAGCATAACCTAGTGTGCTAGATGTCTGTGCTGCAACAAGATAAGTCCCTGGGTTTATAATTTTATACATTTTAAACAAATCAAACAACGACCTTGCCCACCAGCTCTGTCAAACTCTGGGCTCTTCACTTCCTTATGTACCTAGGTCTGTGTAACAGCTCTGAAATGCAGTATGGAATTGCAGGTCTGGAGCCCTCAATATAGAAAGGATATGGACCTGTTGGAGAGGGTCCAGAGGAGGGCCCTGAAGATGATCAGAGGGCTGGAGCACCTCTGCTACGAGGATAGGCTGAGGGAGCTGGGGTTGTTCAGCCTGGAGAAGAGGAGGCTCCGGGGATACTTAATTGCAGCCTTCCAGTACCTGAAGGGGGCCTACAGGAAGGCTGGGGAGAGTCTGTTTACAAAGGCCCGCAGTGATAGGACAAGGGGCAATGGATTTAAGTTAGAGAAGAGTAGATTTAGATTGGATATTAGGAAAAATTTCTTTAAGGGTGGTGGAACACTGGAACAGGTTGCTCAGGGAGGTGGTTGAGGCCCCTTCCCTGGAGATATTCAAGGTGAGGCTGGATGAGGCCCTGGGCACCCTGGTCTAGTTGGGGTTGTCCCTGTGACTGCGGGGAGGTGGGACTAGATGGCCTTTGGAGGTCCCTTCTGGCCTGGATGATTCTATGATTCTGTTGCAGCTTGCCGTGCTTGGTGTTGGGTGATGTGTAAATCCCTTGATTTAAACAATGTTCTGGGCCTAATTAGCTTTGTCTGCAGTATTCTTGTTTTAGCTGCCATAAGAAATGGTGCTGAACATCTTACCTGTGATAAAGTCTTTCTCGCCTGCTCCAAACCTTCTCCACCCAACACTTAGGTCATCTGTAAAAGGAAAACATATTCACAAGTAATGCATGTTTGCTTCTGTACATATATATCACAAATTTTTTTTTTAACTGTGCTTGTTCTGCGCTGTACCATTTAGTTTATTTCAACATAGCGTCCCAAACACTGTCTGCATCTGCTTTGTTAGCTTTTTGTAGAGTTTTACCATTTCTGAGTGAAAGCTGTGGGGACCTATATAGATTCTTTATCATGCATATGAGACATTATGCAGACTTGCATTATTCTATCTCCGTGAGTCTTACTTAATTGTTTTCTGTCTGTCTTTTGCTTTTTTTTTTCTTGTTTGGGTTTTTTGTGTGTGTGTGTGTGTGTGTGGTGCTTTTGTTTTGGTTCTCTGGACAAATGACTCCCAAACTCTGAGACCCTTTGCAATTTTCCTGGGAACATCGTCATGATGAGTACTTGTATGAACGCATAATTTTTACATGCATTTATGATGCTTTGTATCTGAGCAAAATTCAGTTGAAATATTTTTGGAGATCAAGTACAGTGTTTAATACTGATATTGCTACAGTGGATTTTCATTCTTATTTCATTGAATGAATATATTTTTGAAACATAGTAATATTGAGGTCTTCAAATATTTGGTGTCAGATACTTTTGTCTCAGTGTTTTTTCAAGAGTGGTTTTGCCGACAAACTTGAGCCTTTGCTGTTTTAAATAACTTTTCACAGTAACTTGTAGTTATCTCATGTTGTAAAAATACTTGGTTGGTTAATTCTGCAGGGAAACAGGGGAAGGATCTAAGGAGACAATTTCTTAGGACCTATAATCATGGTGAAATTTTGGTTTAGCCTGACCTCTGCTGGGTAAGTCTTAGACTTGACCCTTCTTCTCCATCCCAACCCAAGACACCTCTCCTTTTCTCTTGACAAAGACCTGTCCATAACCAGAAATTCAAGTCTTGGCTCTGCAAGCACAGAGACTTCACCAACGTTCACGTGCCTGGTGTGCAGATGAAGAGAAAATGCTGGTTTATTCATATTGTAATTATTTATTTGGTTTGCAATTGGGTACCCATTGTGCTGGGCTCAGAAAATAAAGGACTGTAAATGCCATAAAGCCGTAGGCTCTAAACAATGTACTCATGGAGAAGTAAGATACAAAAAAAGATGGAGATGCAAAATATATGCAGAGTTAAATATTATCCTATATATACTGCTGGTAAGTTCTGTTTGTGAAATAATGCAGCAAAGAAGAATCCAGATTATTAAGTATAGTTTGCAAGAGAGAACTCATTTTGGAATTTGGGGAGTGTAGAATAAATCATCCTGTGGGAGCTTTTATTCCCTTTTTTTGCAGCAGTCATTACCTTCCCTATCCTTGTAGCTATCCGCAGAGCAGCAGAGTTAAAAACAACCTCCATAAATGGTGAATAAACTGAAATGATTTTTGTTTAAAAATTATCAAGAAGAACAGAAACGAGCTAGGAGTGATTCTTAACCTTCTGTCATTCAACAGTCGTCTGAGGATGAGACTCCTGTGCGTGTGAGAGTATCTATATAAATGGAGAAAACTGGTACCATCAACAGGGCCCTCCATTCTGAAGTGAATAGTCCTGTCAGCAGTAAAGATGTAGGATGTTCTTTTAGCATTTAGGTCACCTCTCTCTGGTGGTTTGATGTAAATCTCTGTTTTCCCAAGGCGTTGGGAAAGCACAAAGCAAAATAGGGAATTGCCTGCTGGCCCCCAAATCACAGTGGCTACCAGAATAGCCAGAACTGTCCTGGCACGGCGACTGGTGGAGTCCTCTGCCACATCTGCAAGGCTGGACTGGGTCAGGTTGGCTTGGGGGATGCTCAAGACACAGCTGGTTTACAGACCTGCTACCTGTCATCACTGAGGCTGGGAAAAGGGCAGGGGGAAAATAGCCCCAGGAATGTGGGGTGCCATATTCTCAAGTGTCAGCTTGGATCAAGCGAGCAGCGCTGCAAGGGGAATGGTCTGCATACGTTCTTGTGGCACACGATCCATATGGATCGCTGTGCTAGGTGATGGGGACATCAGTGATACTTGTTTTGTGGGGTTTTAAGGAACTTTGAGAACTTGTTAAAAGCTGTGACTATAACTTGCTGATCTTTTCTTTCTTTTCTGAGCACTGACATCCATAGTCTGTGAAGCTAACCCAGTTTGTTAATCAGCTAAAGAACTGGAAGGAAAAAAACCAAAACAACCTTAATAAAATTTTTGAGGTCATTCTGGCTTCTTGTACTCAGTTGTATCGTGCTTTAAATATGTAAAATAAAGGATGGCCCTATTGCATGGGAAAACAGGGCATCTCATTTCTAACTGAGCTTGTATTCCTCGTGTCAGGGATATAGGCCCTGGTATGAGGAGGACAGGGTTCGTGGAGGTAAAGTATAAAACCTGGTTATGTATTCACAGGAGGCGTTATTTGTTGCCGGTGTAACTGAATGTATAACAAGAAGTGGAGGAGATTGGTAACCCATGGAGGCAACCCCTGGAAAGTTAATCTACCTGGGGTCTCATAAACTGTCTTGAGCTGCTTCTTAATGAAGAGTTCTCAGGTGATACATGCCTAGACTGGGAGAGATTATGGGTGGATATTAACAGGATGTTGAGCTAATCGCTGACACAGAGCTGGTTCCCATTCTTTCTTCACTTTGAACCTTAATTACATCCTGAGAATAGAGAGTGAACCAAGAAAGAAAAAAAAACACCCCAGTGCAACCAATCAAATAAACCCCAACTCAAAAAAGAGTTCTTGGGAATTAGCTTTTGGATAGCAGGTCATAGGGATGAAGTGAGGGATGCTGCTGCTTGCGAGGTATTCTGATTTCTACGGTAACCTGGGTAGAAATCCTTCCTCTCTGCACCAGGTTGGAAGTGCTGAGCAACATTCATAGGCTGTGGATTCCAACCCATTTCCAGTCCTGCCATCCCTCAGACCAGCAGCTTGGGTCTGTATTCAAATAGAAGCCTGGAAAATTTGTTCAGGATGCTCAGCCTGTTTCAGGGTGCAGCCAGCCTGGGGCTTCTGCCCTGGATTTCATGCACCATCCCCAAAGGGCCAACCCTTCATTTCCCTTGGTCAAGTAGAGAGCTTGTTTGTATGGCTCTTTGGTCTTCTCTAGTCAACAGGACCGTTGTGCTGATGCTGTTTGCTTGCTTAAAGATCTAATGATAGACTTGTCCAGTTTTTCTTTGAAGGAAAAGCATTTTCCAGACACCTTCCCTGTCAAATGCCAGGGCTTTGTATTGGATGGTGCCACAATCTTCTGGGAACCTCCTCAAAATAGATATTTCTCTCTCACTTTCTCCTTTACATCTNTTTTTATCTTCTTTCTAAATCTTAAGCAAAGCCTGTCTGATCTCTGTGTGTGTTCTGGAGCAGAACAGGCCAGGATTGGGACAGGGTGAGGCTGAAAGCAAAATCACTGGAACAATGATTGAGAGTCGTCTTGAAAGCAAAAAGTTAACTTTGTGATTCATTATCTTCTTACCAGAGCTAGAAAGTTCTTTCTGTGTATGTACGTTTAAAGTGCTTGCATTTTGAAATGAGCTCAGGAAGTTTATTTGAAGAAGTAAGGTACTAGGATGAGAGTCTTAAGTGCATTGTTCAAGCACATTTATGTATTTTGGAGTCTGGCATTTGTCACATCAAAACATTTAAATTGTTCTCTGTCTTTTGGGGGGATTTCGGGGGTGTGTGTTGGTTTTTCCCCCCTCTTTTTAAGGGGATGCAAGGGGAGCACTCAGAGAATCAAGATAATGGCTTTAACAAACGGAAATAGTTTGTGTGAATAACTCCACCAGCAGCTTCTCATTCAGGCATAATTAGACACACATTTTAAATCACTTTGACCCATACAGTTTTGTGTACATCCTCTGGGTTTGTAATAGAAGGCAGCACAAAATTAACTTCCAAGTTGAGAGATTCTCTTCTGAAGAGACTGCATGACTTCATCCATAGTATTCCTGAAAGATCATAATTTTTTAATTATTTTTTTNTTTTTTTTTTTTTGTCTTCTGGCTTATATGGTAAAAGATTACATCCATTTCCCTAATGCTGTAGGTGTTTGGTTTTTTCTCTCAGGAATTTAAAAACTGCCAGTTTGTCTCCTTTTTTTTCTCTTTGTAACTCTTCAAATCTTTCTTTCCCCTCTCCCTTTCTTCATATTTTACTTCCTTCTGGAAGAGTATTTCCCCTTTCTCGTTACATCGTGTTTGCTCTTTTGCTTCCCCCCATCACCATCAGCTCCCCCTCTCC
>VZRU01001555.1:149875-186050 GCA_013398155.1 Pedionomus torquatus
GCCGTGTGTTTCACATCGCTGCAGGTTTAAAGGGCAGGCCCGGGTCAGGACTGGCCACAGTCCATTTTAAGTCCATAGTGTCTTAAAGCACGGCTGGCTTCGGCTTTTATTTACAGGTCTAAAAAGCTTTAGAGGTTAGCGACAGAGCGAGTGAATCTGGTGTATCTGAGAACTTCCTTGGAGATTCTTTATTGCTGGTGCTGGAGGGCAAAGAAATAAATATGTTTTAAAATAGGTTACAAAATTTCAAAGCATACTTAAAACACTGAAACATCTCACCAGTCTGCCTGTGTTATGCCTTCTTAAGGTTTTTAACATTTTAACAGTTATCCAACTGCAAAATAGAGATCAAGTTTTTCCAGACCGGTGGGTGGACTCTAGGTGAAGTCTTGGTCTGCTACTGCAGAGTTCTCCAATCATAGAATTGTGGACTGGTTTGGGTTGGAAGGGACCTTAAAGATAGTTTCGTTCCAACCCTCCTGCCATGGGCAGAAATACCTCCTACTAAGACCAGGTTGCTCAAAACCCCATCCAGCCTTCAGGGATAAGGCATCCACAGCTTTTCTGGGATGACATGTTTTTTGAATGGAATGTTTTAGAATGTTCCTAGAATGGAAATTGGCATTAGTGTCTACAATTACAATGCTGGAAGTCTCTCCTTCCAGATCCAGTAAGCCTCAAGCAGGACCTTACTCAAAATCTTCCTGAAGTTGCAAGACGCTCTTGTGTTGTACAGCTGCTTTACGGTTGCATCGCAGCTCAGGTTACAAATTACAAACCAGGCTGTTTTAAGATTTTTAGATTTTAATCTTAAAATCAGGGACAGTCCCTGACAGATAAATTATGCATGCATGGTACACCTGGTGTGTTGGACCTGCTGCACATGTGAGATGAGTCTATGTGCATGCAGTAGCTAGTTTCCAGGCATCAGGCAGCCTGAGTTGTCAGGCATCTGGAAAAGTGGGCGATTGCTTTAAAAATATGGGAAAAGTGTTTTTATGTGCAAGCGTGCACGGGGCGTAGGATTTCTGTGAATAACGTAGCAAGTATGTTCTCACCTGGTGTCATCCTTCCTTGTGTTCCCCCTTCCCCTAATGGACTATAACTCCCTTTAAAAGCTGAAACCAAATTAACTTTTTAATTTGTTCTCTGGATAGTTGTATGGAATCTTCAGTGGTTCCTTGAGGGGCCAGTAAGTGTTTGTCAAGTGATAGCATTTGTGCTGTTCTTGATTTGCTCCACAGTGGGGAAGTGGGGAAGTAGAATTTTTGGAATGGTTTCTAACTGGTTCTGGACCTCTGTATTTTACAAAACTTCTAAGCAGGGTCTTTGTTAGGAAGTAAACCAGATATCGTTGAAAAAAATGAACCACTAAGAGAGAAATGAAATTATTTGTATAGGTGCTTTATTCTAGCATAATGTTTATGGTAAAGATTCCTGTGACTGCAAGTACATTTTGCAGGGAAGGTTCTTCTAAATAATCACTGTTTCTTGCATTTTAAACAAGTATTTAAAGCACTGTAACTTAAAATGCTTTTTTTTTTCAATCTTTCTCAGGAACATAGACTTTTGGTTTGGAATCATCTTCACAAATAATTGCCTAAGGAGTAGGATGAGCTAAGGCAAGATGTTTCCAGACTTCTGTTTTATTTTTTTGTTTGTTAGTTTCTGGAACTTATTGCAAGCTTTGAGCACTTGAGAATAAACAAACCAGCAGACACAATTCCAGGAGAGTGGTCTGACTGTTGTCTGCGCTTGCAAAATCAAATGACTGAGGAGTCAAAAGATACGGGAGTTGTTTCAGGATTCAGCTCCCGTGTAATAGCTCAGGAGGCAGCCTGCAGTTCACTCAGTTACTTGGGAGCTGTCAATGCAATATCTCACTTTACGGTATTACTGAGAAAAGGGTGCATGCCAGACAAAGACAGTTTACAACCCATTTATTTTCAGCATTCTCCTAATTCCCATTATTTGAAGCAAAACCCATCTTCCTGACAGACCAGCTTCTTAGTTCCCTTAATCCTGCAGCAAAATGATAATCCTTTATTTGTGACCTCATAGGCTGTTGCTACGGAGAACACTGTGATATCACAAAGCCAGGACAGTGACTTCACTGTTGGTGGAAGACATAGCTGAAGGAGGAGGCCTGGGGGGAATTCATGGGTTTCTGGTGTTCTGCAACCACTTCCTAAGGAACAGTACCTGGCAAAAAGGCTTGCATAATGTCTGTCTGCATAGGTGATGGATGATACAGTCACAGGCTGTGTATGAGGGGAAAACTTGTGGTGATTGTGTTTCGCAAGGTTATTGCTTCCCTTGAAAGAAGTTATGTTACCAGGAGGAAAATGGCACTGGGAAGTTACGCAAGGCTTTCACATCCTCAGTCTCCAAAGGTGTAATGAGGAAATTACTCTGAATACTAGAATTATTTTCTCTAAAACCAGGAACTCCTTACTCTGTATCCCTCTTTTGTTTTTCTCCAATTTAAGAATATAATTTTGCAAAACCAAAACTTTTATTTGAAACAGTAATTACATCAAAACTTCCATCACAAGTCATAAGACATGTAAATCGCATTCAAACCTTCATGCCCTAAAGTAAAACTTTAGGCTCTTATTTATAGAAGGAAGCAGGGAGATGCATAACTTTAGGCCAAGACTTACAGATATTCCCAGATAGCTTATGTACGTGGATTCTTCTCGTGTTCAAGTCTGTGCTTTTATGCCATCTTTCAGAAATGAGTGCCTAAAATTAGGTTCCTAAGTAACTTCTGCTTTTCAGAAGTACTGAGAGTACAGCAACACTCAATGGAGATAAAGGGAAGTGCAAATCTACATTGGTTTTGAAACTCAAGCTGTGAACTATCAGAAACAACATATGGCTGTAGGAACCAAATTTGGCTCCGTTAGTTCCTCTGCCTTTCACCATAACAGGAAGTTTTTAGAGAAATAGTACTTGCAACTCTGCATGTCAGTGGTTATCTACTTCTCAAGAGTGGAGCTATTGGAACCCAGAAAAAATATTACTACAAAAAAGGGTAATTTCTTTGTTTGCACATTTACTTTTTGAATACCTTAAGGAGCATGTGATTGAACAACAGGAAAACATATTCTAGTATTTTATTTTTACTATTGCTTATTCTGTTTTTAATTTTCACCATTTTTGTGCATAATATAAAGGGTCATGCAGAAGAATTTAGCAAGATTATGTATGTGCAACTGCCTCCATTGATACAACTTTTGGAAGTTGTATGAGTTTAATCATCTTTAAAAAATTGCTCTTACCCCAGAATAAACAGGCATTTACATAGGGATAACTACACCAAGATAATTTTGACAGTAAATTAGTATTTTAGACCAAAGCTTTAAGTTTCAATCTTAACTCTGTTACACAGATGTTGCCCAGATTGTGTTCAGATAGTAATACAGTATCCAGTTTGGTACACAAATCTACATTGCAATACCCCAGTTAAATGTCATACTATTAAAATAAAAGAACCCCACAATTTAAAGAGAAATATCACAAGCCTCATGCAGAGGCTTTGTGGGCTGCACATGGCATGCATGATGCACTTTGGGCAGCCCTGCGTTCTCAAATTCTTGTGGATTACATCTTCTTTCTAGGGAACTACATGTACATGTGTGTCTTGAAGAGCCTCTCCTGGAGCAGCAGAACACTTCTAAAGACAGTATTGGTGATGACATGCTTAACTGCTTTCACGTGTTTTGGTTCAAAACTGCCCAAACCATTAGCATGCTCCCTCAGTGGAGTGATGTTGCATGTGTCCCTTATTAATATGCACAACACTAATTTACTCTCAACTTCCTTCACTGTTCTGTAAGCTCCCAGCCTTCCCCTAGCTTTGATCTTTCACCATAAAAGCTTAGGAGCAACCCTTTGGAGAACGTGTTAAATGTTTTTCTGAGCTGTTCTGCCCATCCCAGACACTGGGAGGGCTCATTCAAAGCCACTGGAGGAGGCAGGTTGCCTTGGCCAGAGCTGCTGGGGATTCTCCCTCTGCTGGGTGGCTGGCTCTTAGGCTTTGGGCTGCAGCCCAAGATATGTTGATTCTTTCAGGCTTTTAATTGAGATTTTGAACGGAGGCTTTCATTGAATCCTTTGTGTGGCACAGGATGAAGGTCAGCCCCAAAAACAAAAAAAAGGCAAGCACCAAGTGGATGCGGTGCACATGCAGATCAACCTTCGCAAACAACTGTCCTTTTGTTCAGCTCTCTCTTCACTGGTACACACAGCCGTTCCTGCTTTGCTTATTCCAGCAGTCCTGTAGACCCTTATATTTTCCCAGATTTCCTACACCTGGAGGTACTAATTTTACTTCTTACCATTTGCTTATTATTCCTGCTTCCGTTTAGCCCTGATAAGCATTTGGATTCTTTTAACAAGTCTTCTTTCATCATTAACATCACATATGCTGCATTGCCTGCTTTAGGAATCAAACAAAATCATCTCTTTCCTTGCATTTTCTTTTAACCTTTCCTGTGTTTTTTTCCTGTATTGTTTCTTGGTTTTTTTCTCTTCGATCTTCTGCTGCTGCTAATTCAATCTTAATAGCCTAGTTTTTTCTTTAAGTAGTCCCTTTATCAGCTCTATAAACATGCAGGAGGAACAGCAGAAGCTTCGAAAAATGCTTTTTAGAGCTACTGATATCCCCTGCATCCCAGCCTCCCAGAGGGGGTGCCCAGGTGAGGAGAGAGGCATGCACCATCCCCTTTACCATGTGCAGTGCAGTTTCTGCTGGTGATCAGAAGTGCTTTTGAAGCAGATAGAGCCTTGTCAAGCTTGGGCTCTGACAGAGACACTTTTCTAAATAGGAATCATGTGCCCTTGGGCCCATGAGGTCTGGGTGAGTTAAAGCACTGCCTGTAGGGGGTAGCTTGTTGAAAGAATATGGCAATAACTATAAACCCCATTTTCTTATGGTCCAGAATAAGGAATGACAAAATAATGACAAGATAAGGAATGACTTCGTTGTTGTTGTTATTTTAGTGTGTTGAGAAAATATTATCACTATGACATAAAATGCAGTCATTTAGAGCTTGGATTTATACATTCCCTATGCTTTGATCTCAAAATTTTGTTATATGTGATTTTCTGTCTGTGTCCAGTGGTTACTTGCCAAATTTGTTTAAGGAGTTATCCCAAATTTCTCCTTTTGCTATTTTTTTGGTTTAGCTCAATGTAAGTTGAGGTCATCATCAGCTCCTGAGGTCGTCTCAGGAACCTAGTCTTTATATCCTGATTTAGGTCTTTCTATACTGAATTAGAGGGCAAAGACGCAACTGTTTTTATGTGCTCTCATCTTTCAGAAAACTGGGTCATAGCGACACTTGGGGAGCACAAGGACTCTTCTACGCTCTAGTGCTCTGTAAATGCTTGGTGAATGTCCAAGAGAAAAGTCTTGTTGAGTTCTGCTCAGAATACCAAGGAAAAAAAAAAGAATAACAGCCAGTTCTGGTTAAAGGGTTAACAGTATCCTGTGCAGCAGAGATCAATACCAAACGTTTCAGGTTTAATAGCTATATTAGAAATATGAGGGGTGGAATGGATAATGAAGTGGTAACCCTATCTGACATCACAGTTGTTTCAGGTTTGTTAAGACTGCTGAGGAGGACTTTGGAAGGCGCTAGTGGCAGCTGAGTGAAACAGCTGAGCAATTCCCCAAAACAGTGACATCAGCAACACAATGAACAATGGCAAAATAGTGCTTTTTTTTTTAGGAGTATGGTCTGCACATTGCTGGAGTCAGTGGTGAGCATGTTAGATGAATGGGTGGTGGTATTTAAAAGCCTAATCAATAAGCCTGTCAAAATTAGGAGATGTGTAAGAAGTCACGCCATAAGGGTCTGTGTGTGAAATTGATAATTTCATCCTTGTTTTCATCCATTTTAGTAGTAAAATGCCTGTTGTTGGTTTTGATTTACTGCTTCCTGTAATAAAATGAGTGCTCAATAAAATTAAGAAGCGAAAACCGTGTGAAATGGAGAGGAGGAAACACATTTCATCTAGTGAGTTGTTTAATTGTGGGAACCTCTGGTCCCAGGTACTGCCCTTTGTTTGAGGAGGTACTTTTGCTGCATTTGCTGAGAGTTGTACTAGTTGGGAGATAAAATGAAAATCTGCCAGTCCTTGAGGATGGTGAAAGAACTGGTTTTGTCTGGCAGAAGGGCTTTAAGATGCAGTATCCTATACTAACGGCTGTGTGTGCAGTTGGTTTTCTAGTGCTTCCTCTAAGGTGCTTGACTAGCAGGAGGGAGGCAGCAGATCTGGTGAGCTGCTGAGCTAAGGCATTTTGTGTTCCCATCCTCTCAGCTCATCCCCACACAGGGGAGACCGAAGGACAGAATTTGAAAGTATTTTGAGCCTGTGTGGGAAACAGGGGCCACTGCATCTACCCCACCCCAGTAGAGCATAAGGGCAGAATATCCGAGTTCAGCTACTTCATGTGTTAGGGTGTAAGATATTTTGATTTCATGACCATCAAAGTACATCTTCTTAAATCTACTCCAGCCATAGTGAAAGCTCTGCTTTCCAGCATAGGGGAAAAAAAATGACCCATTAAACTCTCAGCTGATAAGTCTTCGGAGTGTCTAACCTTTTCTTTTTGAAACCACTTTGGCACTATTTTAATTGATTCCATGCCTGGCCTTTTCATCAGTTCTCTCCTAGCCAGGAAAAACTGGGCTGTTAAAGGCTGCTGCAGTACCATGGGACTCGTGTTCAGTGTTGCAGGTTCTTATTTTAACCTGACGTTATCTGCCAGTCATCGCTATTTGTTGGAAGAGCTGTAACCACCGCAGTGTCATCTTTGGGATGAAAATCCTTCCATGGTTACAGCAGTCAATATAAATGAGAGAGGGCGCGCTGTGTCCTTGGGTTATTTTGCTCATCATCCCTTCACCTTTCAAGAATTGTAGCTGCTGACCAGACTCTTGCTGAAGGTTTGCTGCAGCCTCCCTAGCCACTCTGAAAATGTGTTCTGGTGAAACTGAAGAGAATAGTGAAGAACATGTGGCCAAGACAGGATGATCGTTGTGTTTCAACAGCCATGTTCTGTGCTTTCAGGAGTGTTTGCAGAGGAGTATTTTTCTCTGCCTTTATGAAATTCCCATCCTAACAGAAAGCATCTAGGTTTATCGTTGCCTTTTTTCTTTCCCTTTTGTTTTTCATGTGTTTGCTCTCTCTTGCCAAATCTCCTCTAGTGTCAGATTTTTTTAAAATGCGTCTGTCTTTCCTTGCATTTACTGTTTGCTGCCAGAAAACAGGCAGGCTTTGTTTTTGAGGGGGTGGGGTGGTTGATGACAATGTGTCTTTAACATTAATTGAATTAATTTAATAGTGACAGGTTTCTATGGAGACAAAAAACCCACAAAACAACCACCAAGCCCTCCTCCCCTCCCATCCCATGGTCCTAGCTATAAAATCTGTTAGAGAATTCTTCTGTGTGGTTTAAAATACCACAAACTTTCAAGTGAGCCATAATTTAAAGAAGCCTCAAACCTCTTCTAGTAGTGGAATTCTGAAAAGATGATTGTTTTAGCTACTGGGCTTTTGGGGGAGGCAGTTTTTTGTGTTGCTTTGTTTTTCTTGTTAGGAGTGATGGATTCATTCAAATGCTGTTGACTGGGTTGTTGTATTAGCAAGTGTGGCATGGGGTTATGGTTCTGTCCTGCGTTAGGCAACATTTACAGTATTCTTTGTTTTTCGTTTCTGTGACTCTTTTTAGCATGTGATAAAGTGGGAATGCTCAAAAAGTGCATAAGAAGTAAGAAAAATTAGATAGTTAAAGGTCCTTAATCATATCTACAGAGTGAGCTGTTAAAGTATAATGGGCAAAATCATGATCTTCAAACTCATTAATTGCAGGCAGCATAAAAAAGGTATCTGGAACCAGTTGTTTAGTAGTGGGGTAACAGTGACCCACCAATGTAGTACCAGCTTCAAGTTTCCCAAACAAATTTTATTCATATTATATATAGGGCATATATATACCTTACATATATATATAAGGTATTTCTGCTAAAATGATGCAAATTTTAATTTCCTTGTACCTGAAGCAGGTGAGACGTTAGCCGGAGCGCTATTGTACGGTGCAGAATTCTGGTTGTTGCTTTTTAAACAAAAGTTATATGTTAGAGTAAATGTAGAGGAGTCCCCTAGAAAGATTAAAGGAGGGGCAGACATGAAAAAACGCTAAAAGAGTGTGCTGGGGTTTTTAGGGCCAGTGGAATGAGATCTGAGGTGTGTTCTCTGCAAATACATTGGGGTGTAGGCAGCAGGAGGGGAAAAGAAAATAAGTATGTAAGCTCCTAGACAACATGAGCACAAAAACAAATGGGCATTGCATGTTGGGTTATTGCTGAATTTAATACCCTGATCATGTCCCCTCTTGTGTTTTCTTAAGTGATTTTTTAAAGAACCATGAGCATTGTTCAGGTAAGCCAAGTGGAACTCTTTAGCATACTGAAAGTAAGATGTTACTTGTGAAGCACTAATATGTCAAAATGTGTGGCATGAAGAGATTTCCTAAATAAATGTAAGCATAAGTTTGTATCTTTCGGATGTTCCTTAGCCTGGTTTCTGCTTGGGCCGCAGGGCTTATGGGCTGTGATCCCAGCTGGGTGTTTGGGTGCTTTCTGAAGTTGGTTCTTGTAGAAGTAAGTCTCTGCAGTAAGTCCCTATAGTCTCTGCAGCTCCAAACTCCCCATGCTGAGTGCTGATGGCTTATTTAACCTCTGAAATCCAGGATCCACTGAAACTGGTACAGGCTAGTCTGAATTTTGTCATGCTCTTGATAACCTTCCTGGCATCTTTTGACTGTGTTCAAAAAAAAAGCACCTTTTTTTGTTCTCTGCCCCCCTGTTTGAGGATATTCCTTTTCTCCTCTGGAGTTTCCCTCTGGTGATGGTGAAAGGGCTGTGGCAAAGGAAGGGAATCCCAGGCCCTGGCTCGAGAGGGCTCGAGGATATCTGCAAGCTAATGCAGAGTTTCACAAAGGAGTCCCTTCAACTCTAACACAATGCACGTGCAAAGGAAGAAAATGGGATCTACATCATCTGATCTCTCAGTGTTCGGTGGAGACTGATCCCAGGCCGTGCTGATCCGGATGCACGTGCATGTGTGGAGTTGCACAGAGAGAAGTATGTGGTGTGTTCGTGCTGTACACTGTAAATAAGGCAGCTTTTGTTTCGGTACCAGCTCCTGTTATGTGCTGGGGGTGGGAGATGTGAGGTGGAGGAGCAGAGTGGCTGCCTTGATTGGCAAGTGCACGTGGTATTTTGGCTAGGCCTTCCTTCCTCAAGGTCACGCTGCAGTAACATCACTAGTGGTCGTTTCTCCATCAGTTTGAGCTCTTCTAGACAACCCCATTGACATTTTACCCCCTTTTGCTCTCTGCCCTGATCGAGGTAACAGGCACTTCTTGCTCTTCTTAATTCTGGTTAAAATGGTGTGTAATGCTGCTGTGAGCTGATGAATTTGTGGAAAGACATACTTACGTGCCTGTGCATATGCGAGATGTGTGCACGCTCTGTGCATTCCAGGCCTCTCTAAGATGTCACATGTGCAGGAGGAATTGTCTCACTCAAAGAATGTGGTTGTATTAGTCTGCTCAGAGAAGTCAAGCTGATCCCCAGTACATAACTTGGGTTCAAGTGCTAGAGAAATCTGTTAGAGTATTCGGGTCATGGTATTAGCTTTCTTTTTCTCCTGCCAGTATTTTAACTCTGGTGACAGCATGACAACTTCTGCAAAAACTTGTGCATGTGTGTGAAAACACACACAAGCCCAGCTCTTTAGCTTTGCGTGAATGTTGTCTGGTGCAAAGAAAAAGCAGATTGCAGCTCCCTTTTTGTTTTTTTTTGGTTTTTTTTTGTTGTTTTTTTTTCCAATTCTTTTGGTGCCTGTTGTAATTCACTTTTAAGCCCACAGACGTTTTTTTCTTCTTGGCGTGAGTTTCCTTGCTGTAAAGTGGGTGTGGGCTTAGCAGACAAACAACCAGAATTTCCGCAGGATGATCCTGGGGGACCCAAACATGTTGAATGCCAAGTTGGATTCATTAGAGGCTTTGCGGCTGATCCTGCAGCCTCAGGGAAGGCAAAACTCCTGTAAAGTTGAAGGAAGATTTCCTGGAATGAGGCCTTTCAGGGAACACCGAAATTGAAGACTGTGTGTATAGCAAAAGCCCAGCTTTTAATGTTGAGATCTTGGCTACTGTGTAAGAGCAGGTGTAGCAAAGCACCCAGCTTACTTTATGCTTTTTAATTAGACTATTTATAATATGGCTTTGCTGCATAACTGTCACCATAGACCTGTAAACAAAAGCGATGTCTGTTAGTTGTGAAACACTGCTATTTACCTGTCCTCCTGGAACACATAGAGCTGTTTCAGGTTGGGTTTGACTCTTTCACTGCCAGGGTAGTTGTAAGGCCAGGCTTGTGGCATAGGAAGTGATCATCTTTGTATTTAATTCAGTCCTAAACACCTGGTATGTTCATTTAGGGGAGAATCTAAGAGAACTGCCAGTTCTGGCACCACACGGATGAGCCCTAAAGTGATGTGTATCAGGATTTTATGGATTATGTTCTTACTATGCTTCAAACTATTTCAAATACAATTTAAACATTTAAAGAAGTGCCTTGTGGCAGCACTACTGTTTTTGTTTGCTCCTCCGTTTCTGCATGTCAGTCTTCTCATTTTGATGATAGATCACAACAAGAAATAGTTCTTCTGCCTCAAAGGTGATTTTGTTTCCTTCTCTTAGAAGAGAATCCCCAAACAACTTGAAATGTTTCTGCGAAACAGCAGTGTGATGAGTCTCTCATCATGCACTGTTCCTGCCTCTTCTGTGTCTTCCTGATACATTAGCTTAGCATTTCCTCACCAAGGAAAGGAAAACCTAGCACTTGGAGTGAGATCCTGACACAGTGACCCCGTTCGGAGTGTTACCTTCTTTGTCAGCAGCAGCAGAAGCCGAAGCAGCTCCTCTGGCTCTCGGCACTTGGAGCAGTTTGACATTTTTTCTGTCTGGCACTGTTTCAGGGCTCACTTTGTTTTGAGCCCAAATGGTGACTGGGATGATGAAAAATGAGCTTGCAGGAACTTGTCTGCTGCTTTTAATTTTTTGATAAACAGTTTGCGGCAGCACAACTTTGATCCAGTGTATAGCAGAGCTGTTTGTTACATGCAGGTCTGCAGCATTCTTCAGGACTGACAGAGGAGATTAAAGCTTTCTTTTTTTAATCAATAGAGTAAAAACTGGTAAGTGTCATGCTAAATAGTGAATAATTAAGAAAATATTGGTCTGTGGAAGTGTGTGTGCACATGCAGGTATGTGTGTGCGTTTGTGGGGTTGTCAGTTACATCAGGCAGCTATATTAGGGGTAAATTATTTGTCTTGACTAGGCAGTTAAAGCTTTAACTTGTCTTTGCTAATGCATGTAAATAGCTTTCTTGTCCACTTAAGGAGGAGGCTGGCTTGTTATCCTGTACAATGCAGCTGGGCACCGTTCCAGAAGCAGAAGCACTTGGTTTCAAAGACAAAGAAGCCAGCTCAGACACAGGGAGAAAACCTGGAACGTTGCGCTGTAGATGATTTTTTTTTCTTTTTTTTTTTTTTTTTTCAGAGCGATGACTCATTTCGGTTCACAAAGGATTCTGGGCAGGGTAGTGAGAAGTCAGGTTGGCTGATCCATTCCTATGACTTCACTTTGCAGAGAGAGCAAGGGAGAAGAGGAGTGACACTGCAGAATCCTGAGGCACTGCAGTGGAGAGGTGCTTTGCGAAGATTGTGAGTGCCTTTGGAACAGGGGGTGGTGTCAGAACATGATTCCAGCCGTTCAGTGGAATTAGGGCAAAAAGGAGAGAGATGTTTTCAAAACACTGTGTGGGAGTTATATTTGTAGTCCCCTTTAGATTCTCTGCCTCCACCTCCCCTGTCATTTCTTAACCCTTTATTTCTTGTACTTCTGTGAGAATTGTGTGAGATAGCATTCCTTTCAGTGGAGCTGCAGAGATACTGCATTTTTTTTACAATTTCCTGCTTCAGGAGGTGGGTGTTCAATGTATTATTGCCTAAAAGCATGCTTTGTTTTTCTTCTTTCAGGTCCTGTGGCACTGACCTATGCTGCAGCCAGCCAGCTCCCACAGTGATATAAAGCCCCAGTATGCACGTTTTTATAGCACAGCTGCTCTGGATACTGTACTGGAGCATGGAACCAGACCGTAGGGGTTCAGGTAAGTCCCCCTTTTTTTTAACATATTGTGTGCCAGGAATATAGACACAGATGTTTATTAAAAGATGTATTTGAAAAATACTGTTTGAGGAAGCACATTCTAAAGCACACAATATATTAAAAAAACACGGTCCCACCCTCCTTCCCAGGATAAGCAATGCCATCGAAATCTCGACTGAATCCTCTGGGAAAGTTTTGTGCTCCAGCAGAAACTTTTTATGATCCTAGTTGTAACACGTGCTGGGATATATCACTTTGGATCAGGAGGCAGCTGGCCACAGGACGTGAACAAAGAAAAGGAAATTTAAAATCACGGGAAATGCCCGGGATTAATGCATGTAAGACAAGTTTGCTGGCTGTAGGCAATTTATTTAGCACCTGTTCCTGAGAGTTAGTGGCACTCACTGAACCTGGAGATCATGCTTTTAGCTAGGTCCGAACGATTAAAAAGGTCAGTTTACATGTAAAAGTTAATAACTGGCAAGGGACTAGAACTTTGTTCAGAGGCAAATGTTTGTCATATGGTTGGTCGTTATTAAAGGTTGCTGTCTTTTCTTCAGGCGGCTTAGAATCGGAGTGGTCACATTCTCAGGTCACGTTCTCAAAGTGTTTATGACCTGTGTCTGCAAGGGAAGGTATGTTTTGGTGTGCGTGATTTCAGAGGTGCAGAAGGAGCTTGCCGGTTAGCAAATGTGTGTTACTGCATTTGCCGAGCCTTTGTTTAAACTGCTCTTAAATGGATGAATCTTTATATTTTTTTCCTTATTGTTGTAAGTTGTCTGATATGTGTAACTATGGAGTAAACACAACCTGCAGCTTTGTTTATGAAGTACTCCAGGAAATGCTATTTAAAAGGAGGATTTAGCTATGGCTGAGAAGAGTGCAAGCAACACACCTTCTAATTTTCTTTACTTCAGATTTTGCCAGTAAAATGCGTTCTTTTCTGTGTTAGTGTGCTAGCGCAGATCCAAGGTATTTCAGTGTAATCTGAATAATACGACAGAAATCTGCATATTCTTCCTGTTCTCTCCTGTTGTTTAATCAGATGGAAATGTTTTCTGGTTTAAAATGACAATTACTTATCATTACTGTGAGTTCACGTAAAAAAGGTTTTGTTTGCTATGTCTATGTAAGTATTTTATATTTAGTGATTCACTTATGTTAAGGTCTGGGGGGAAAGGGAGCAGTGTACAAACCAGGCTGGATATTTAACTTCTTCAGCATCTGTCCCTTCTTTAAATAAATATGAAAATGTGCTTTTTCTAGAAGAGGCTTTTCACTTACAGTATTCTTGGGAAAAGTGAGAATATTCTAGGCTGAAGAGATTTCTATTTGCCCATTAACAGTGGTTTTGGTTTTGTTACCTGCCTTTTGTTTGTAAAGGACCTTTCAGTAGTTCTTCCCAGAGTGAAATCATAGGTGAGTATTCACCAGAACAGGCTGTTGGCAAGAAATTTTTTGTAGGGGGTTGCTGTTGCAACCTCCACTTTAATCATGAAGTGCCATGAAGTTACTGTACTCTAGGTTCTTATTTTTTGATTAATAACGTGATTCTGTAAGCAACGAAAGTAGTGACATCAGATTTCTCTTGACAAGTGTTTTTTAAGTGGATTCTCTGTTGTGTAGTGGGAGGTGGCTGTGCGTGAAGCTCTCTCCAGATGGAACATGCATAGCAAACACTGGTAGAATCTCTTCTCTAGCGAGGCTCGACATCTGTGGTGCATGCAGTCACACAGACTGTGATTGTGCAAGCCCTGTTTCCTGTGGAAACCAGGATAAAAAATCCTTTTTTAAGTTTTTCTTCATCCATAGGAAACAAAAGATTAGAAAGGTGTTGAGAGGCTGGATGAAAAAGAGAAACTGGGCTTTGGCTTCCTGTATTTCACAGGATGCAGAGTGTAATCAGTCAGTCTTTTCCCTATTGCAGGGAAACAGTGTGTATAAATTCTAATAAAGTGTGGCTTTGCAATGTAATTTCCTTAATTTTCCTTCACAATGCCTGTACTGAATTGGTTCCATTTATAAGTCAAGAGGTGATTTTTCAAACAATCTTCATGCAAACTTCATGAGACAGTGAGTTTGACTTCCAGGTCACTTCTTTCCAGCAGCAGAATTGCTAATAGAAATTCTGCCATCAGTATGTAGTTGATCATTTAATTGCTGATACGTGGAGCAGAATGTAGTCTACCTCATTTTCTCTCAAGGTGGTGGTATCCAGACTTTTCAGAGAACAGAGGCACTAGATAAACTGGCCCAGGAAAAGGTCCGGCTGGTATGGGTTCAAGATGTGTCAATTTTCATTCCCAGCTCTGTTATAAACCATCCTTTTCTCATCTGTACGTTAAAGATAGGTACGGGTTACCCATTTTTTCCAAATGTTTTGAAATCCACTGAAGAAATGTGCTATGTGAGAGCTGAGTGTTTATTTTATGTGCTACATAATCTTTTGTTCTATGTAACAGTAATTGTTTTCTTCCCGCAGGGTAGCGCTATAAATCCCCAAGGCATAAATGAGGACAAATCCCATTCATTGTTTGTTATGTATTTACACAATTTTGAAAATTAAATGCCACTTAAAATGTCTAGAAAACTTTTTTTTTTTTAATTCTTTTGAGAAAAGTTTGGAAAGACATCGCAGGAACAGAGCTTAAACTATATAAACATACAGTCAGCTGGTGAAAACTGCTTTCTGAGCTCCAGTTTTCATTTAATTAGAAACATAAACATATGAAAGTCAAGGATAGTAATTTGATTTCAAAAGAAAGCTGCTTGAGACAAGCATCAGTCAGAGCTAACAGGAGCCATATGCTGGATGTTTTACACAACTGATGTGGTCTTCCAAAAAAAAATTAGGAAAAGCATATTTGATATTTTTTTTCAAACAGATCTTTCTTAAAGAAGTTGTAGTAAACCTTCTGTTTGACAGGCTAAACAATATCCATGTGTGTAATTGATGTTAATATATTAAATCATAAACACAAGATATTTTCGGTTGTTGTGTGTCGAAGAGGTTTGTTCATTTAACTATAACCACAGGATGCTTGTAATTTCCCAGAGCTACAGGATAGTTAAGATAAAACTCAGTAAATTAAAGCCTCCCTAAATTGAGGGGATTTGGTTTTCTGTTACTAGGTCTACTGAAAGTTTTACAGATGTGGGCTAGCCTTTGTAAACTAAGAGCCAGTAATTATCTCCAGCAGATGGTTAGGGACCACGAGCTATGGAGCTGATTCTGGCACAGCAGAGGTGAAACTAGAGTTTTCTTGTCATAATGAAGAAGGTTGAAAAGCACTCAGTGCAAAAAAATAAGGCTTAACCTGGTGATAGTCCCTTACAAAACAGAACGGCTTTAACATAAACCAATATTTGTTGGTCATTTCTATTGCATTTAAAGCCAGGCTGGATGGGGCTTTGAGCAACTTGCTCCAGTGGAAGGTGTCCCTGCCCAGGGCAGGGAGGTTGGAACTTGATGATCTTTAAGGTCCCTTTCAACTCTAACCATTCTATGATTTTAAAGCCATTTAAATTTTAATTTTATGGAGAATTGTAGTCTTTTCTCTAGTTAACTAAATGGTTATTAAGCTCCCAAATATTTGTAAGCAGGATGTATGATACCGTGGCATACTGACTATAGCATGCTTTGCTAGAGATTGTCTTAGTGTTAAGGAACTGATCCTGAATGTATGTTTTATACTGATGAGTTATGTGAAGTGTAGGTAGTATTTCAGTGCAAACTCTTGGCTTGTTCCTGGTGACCAGATCCCAGCTGGCAGTGGCCAAACTTGCAGATGGAATGTTCTCTGCACTCTAACCTAGGAAAGTGGTTCCATGCTGGAGGGGAAAGATCACGCAAAGTGCAAGGTTACTAAAACCCAGGTAAACTTTATTATTCCTTAACCTGTACTTACCCAGATTTAAGTTAAGAAAACGTGACTGGGAGTGATCTGGGGCTGAGGTGGATCTCTGCAGGCTCCTGGCTGTCAGGGAAGTGGAATGGGTTGCTCCAAAGTAACTGGTTTGAGTTCGTGTCCGAGCATCCCTCTGGGAGCAGCTAGGAGTCTGCAGAGCAAACCTGTTTAAATTAGCAGCACTTGCTGGGCTTCATGTATAACCCTCCTCGAGCCTCTTTCCAACTTCAGGGAAAAGCATGATAAAAGTATCTGGGTAGTTACTGCCCTTCAGCTGGATGCTCTTCAGGCTACCCAGGGGAGCCCATTTCAGTGCCTGGGGATCCTGATTAAACTTTAGCCCAGGGCAATACCCGGCAGTCCGTTTGACATTGCACTGAACTGAACCTAGTGGTGCTCCCAAGGACACCCATGACACAGATAATCTCTCTGTGATGGACAGTAATTTCTTAAATTGCATAGTTAATTCTGCATAATTCTTGTCATAGTTCTGATGCTTTTTAAACATGAAACTAATTGTTGAAGAAATGGATTCCCCTACACAAAGTGCACAGTGACTTTTGGTCAAAAATGGTAAACTTATGTGTCTGGCTGATTACAAAGATAATCTAAAGCACAAGTTTAAGGTGTCAGCAGGCATAATTATTAAATAGTAATATTAAAAATGTGATGTTCTTTATGCATTCTCAGATGATGAGGGGACAAATGGTGTTTGCTCCCAAGTCATGTGAAAGTGTATCTCCCTGTAAGCCGCCTATGACCTTGGTTGCTGTTGTCTGTGAAGCACATGTGGCAAGAACTTTTCAGGTGTATATGAATGAAAAAAAAATGTCCAGAAAAGGTGATATTTTTGTTATTCTGTGGTTAGGTAGAAATGAGGAGGATCTGAGGGAGCCGTGTTGAAGCTGGATTCGAAATACTGCTGTGTGGGGATTGCAGCATTGATCTGGTGCGGCGTGATTAAGCAGGAGCAATCAGGAGACAGCGTAGCACAAATGTGTATTTTAAATCATTGTTGTGTCTTGGGTAATGTGTGTCGTTGTTGTACAACAGACTGTACAGCTGGTGTATTGAAAAATATTGCTCTTGCTCATACGTCTCACTGAGGCACTTATGCAGTTTGCTACTCCCACCAATCCTTTTTGCTTTTTTTTTCTTTTTTTCCAAAGTACTGAATATAATGCAAGATCAAATGAATTTTGATAATCAGTTTTAGAAACTGCTGTTCCTGTTTAGTAGACATAATAGGAATATAGAATTAATAGGGAATGTGTGAGATCCTCTAAATGGTGGAGGAAAGTTTGAATTAATTTCCAGTAATTTGATTCCTGATTTGGTCACAATGTGTTGTTCTGAGACAGCAGAAACTGGGTGATTTTCCTGCGATTTCAAAGCCATTTAGGTGAAAATCCCTGGATATTGACTGACCTGTGACCAGAAAAGGATTCGTAGTCAAGCACCTCTTGTTTTTCCGTTACTCTTTATTATCGCTTTACTACCAGTAAAGGAGGTCTTTTAGCTTGCTGTTTCCCACTCTTTGAGATCATTGGGGAATTGCTACCACTTCAAGAGCAGGTACAGAGCAGAATCTAAAAACAATTCTGTATTTCTATAAAGAGTGTTAAAATGCACGCCGTATGTGTATTGGTGTAGTTATTTTAGTGTTGTCATTTCTCATACAGCTTTTATTAAATGATAATTTTAGAATTGTCATTTCTTGTATGGCTTTTATTTTTAAGATCTTTCAAATTTTTTTTTAAGTAGGTATTAATGAATTTTATAGGCAGCGTGAGGAAAGTTAGAACAAAGTTAATTCCAGGCCATCCTGGAACTTAAAACTTCTCTTCCAGAATATACATAGTCTATACAAAGATATTTGACGTATAGATCCAGGAGTGATTTATTCATAGTATCAAGCTTAAGGCCCTTAAAGAGTATGCTGCACTTTATCAGCTGAGGGAAAATGTTATTCTTTAACTTAGTAACATCTTTTTTTGCTGATCTTTGCTACTATTAAGAAAAAAACAAGTACAAGCTACTGTAGCCTTTGAAAGCGGAGTGGAATATCCCCTTTTATGTCCAGGGAAATAAATACAAGTATTTTGATCTTCTGGTTGATGGGTAGGATATTCAAGCATGAGGTTTTGCAACCCTAAGTGCTAATTTGTAGGCATTTTTCTCAGTCTCTCTACTGCATCCTTTGAGAAGCTCTGTCTGCATAGTGCATGTCTCCCATTTTCCAAGGTTCACCATGTCTAAGTTTTTCAATAAGCTGTTGGGTGGTTTCCCGTTTTAAGAGTTTTATCCCCAGCTCAGCACAAAGACTACAGAGCTGTGCGCATCTTCTCCGGTTGTACCTCTACATCCTTGTCCATCGAGTGGATTTTGAAACATAACGCTTCACTGCACATCTGTTGTCTTTTTTACAGGTGATGTATCACCCATCAGCATGTCTCCCATCAGTCAGTCACAGTTTATTCCGCTTGGGGAAATCCTTTGCCTGGCCATCTCAGCAATGAACTCTGCCCGAAAACAAGTCACACAAGAAGCACTAATGGAGCACCTAACAACCTGCTTCCCAGGTAACTGGACATTAATAAATCATTGGTCAGATGAGCTCATGTCTGTAAAAGGGTGGTTAGAGAATCTCTAATCCCTGCCCAAATGGTTGCCTTTCTTTTCGGCTTCCTTAATAGAGTGTTTCAGTGTTTGGTAGTCTATATTTCTTCACTCTTCTGGATGGGATTATGGATTAAATTTGAGATGCTACCCAAAAGTAAAAGGAGGCTTTTGGGTTTATAGTCTTACAATCTTTTATTTATTCTTAAACATACAGAGAATCGATTTCTCTTTGACATGACCATTCTTGTGAGATGTATTTTGCAGGGTTAATACCTGACTTCAGACAAATATTAAAAATTGCTTGAGGTACTAAACAGCAAAATGCATTGCATGTTTCTTTTTTTCAGACTGGTATCAGAGTAAACTCATTTGTGATTTTGCTCCCAAAATAACCTTCTGTATAATCATAGTCTAAAGAGTTTAGGACTTCTTTAGTAGTTGTGAAGAACAAAGCGCGTTTCATAGCCAGCGCAAACTCATTCAACCAGTTCAAGTGTCATTGTCCAGTCTCCCTGGAGATAATCTCACAGAGATCTTTGTGTAGAGTATTTTCTCTTAAAGAGCAGGTTTCCCTCAAGCTGCATGTGCCTTCCTCCACCTAGGACAGGCTCTCAAAACTGGTGTGACCTGATGCAAGTAGTAGAGTGTAATGACAATGATGCGCCCGCTTCAGGGAGAGGTTGTATTTAAACTGAAAGGAGTTTGTCTGGTTTTCAGAGCCTTATTGGGTGCAGTTGAAAATCTTGAAATCTATTTTTATTTGGGGTTTGTTTTTTTTTAATTCAACAACTTTCTCCGTGACTGAAGGTTTGGGGAGCCGCTTGGTGTGTTCATAAATGCTGGTGTTCAGAAGATATTCTTGTCGGCGTTTGATAATATTTATCAAATGGTGAAATGAAAATATCTTGGACTGTAACATGAAAAACAGAAACCTGTGTTAAAAATGTACTCATGAATATGCTGCTTCCCTTCTGACAGTCTGTTTCTGGAGCTGGTAAATCATGCAAAATGCATCTGGTAGAGACATCTAAAAATGTGGTGTAAAAGCATCGGGCAGAGGTTTACAGTGTAAGAGAGAGTAACTTTTTTCACTTGTGCTTTGTATGATTCTGGGCAAGAGGGTTAACTGTTCTGTGCCTCAGTTTACAGTTCTCTAAACTGGTTGAGAAACTTCTTTGTTGTACTTCTCTCACAGCTGTAAAAATCAGCTAATGAAAAAATGCTTCAGTAAGAAAACTACTGATGCGTAACCATAGTCATGTTTTAATGTCTTGAATTCTTTTGCTTACCTTTCAGAGCAGGGGTTACTTAAAGCCTTGAAGGTTATGTGGCTTTTGCTGTAACTAAGTTTAAAATATAATTCTGGGTCAATAGCTATGGTTGAAATAAACAATTCTGTCTTACATTTAATAATTGCACTTTGGAAAAAAATGACTGTAAATATATTTTTTTAAAATACTGGCTTTCTGTCCCAATTTGTGGTTTTGTTTATCTGAGGTTTTTTTTTTTCAGTATGCTTGGCTGATTTTGAGAGTAGTGGTAAAAATTCTAAGGGTTATAATGCAAAGAAGGCAAAGTTTGGCATTATAATTCCAGTTAAATGAATTTTGATGATTTTTATTTTTCCAAGCTATGTTTTCTGTCTAGCTATGTACTAGAACAGTTCCATAGCTTGGAAGTATTTTTCCAATGATTCTATCAATGTTTTAACATAAATGTTATTGCATGGTGGAAATGATAATTTATTCGTGGCATCCCTTGGGTTTCCTAGAAGCATGATTATCAGTTGACTTGGTGTACTGTGCTAGTCTTGCTAGACAGAACTATACATCAAAAATAATTCAACAGGCTGGATTATTTTGTAGACTCTGCTCAGAAAGAAGCCCAAGGCAAGTTAGCCCAGTCTCTTGCTGCCTCTTTTTTTTTTCTTTTTTTTTTTTTTCCACTAGCCATGAACATGTGCCTTTCTCAAGTCTGAAATACTTAAAAAAAGGAGAACCTTGTTTTTCCTATCTCACTTCCTAAAACATAAAGAAAATTATTTGGAAAAAAAAATAATTTCCCCCTTTGTTGTCCCTTTTTCCCCCTCTCTAGGGAAGTGCCCCAGCCATGAATGTGTTTATCATAGCAAACATACATGTCCTGTCACTGTATGAGGATTATCTGAAAATTTTGTCCTTTCCAATAAACAGAACCTCATCTTGTGCTGAGTGATATTTTTCACCCCATACTCTCATAAATCAACCACAGCTTTTTGAGCCCTTGTGTTCATCGTGGTGATTTTCAGATATCTGATTTCCTCCCGTTTTCTGATAGTTTGTTTTTCCTAATGAGGTGCTGATGCTCTGAGAGAGAGAGGGGAGCATCAGCAGTGTAGCTGTATCTGTCATGGTCACATAACCTCTCTCTATCTCACCCTGTAGCAGCACTTGTCTGCCCCATGTTGTTTGTGTTTTAATGAACAGATGCTTCACTGCGTTTCATCGAGTGTGTAAATTTCCTAAGACCCCAGATGCTATTCTCAAACTGCCTAAGAATAATAAAGCTCTTTACCAAGTGCGGGATCTTACACTTGCAGTCTAGCCCTCTAGTTTGCTGAGCCATTGTGCAGGCATAAATCTGGGCCATGGCTCTATCTGAAATAAGGTATGCTAATTATTTATAACATCACATAGCAACCACTCCACATCCTTAACTAGTATTTCATGAGCCAATCAGAGTATTTCTTTTATCCCTTGTTAAGCCTTAGCATCAGCTCAGGAGAAAATCGTTTTAGCAGATTTAACACCATTTAAATACTACTTCAGATGCATTTTTCATGAATTTATTTTATTGAAAAAGTTTGTAATGATAATGCATGTGTTATTTGTGGCTTTTGTTATTTGTCAAGTTTTTTAAAAAGCAAGAGGGCTCCTGCTGCACATGCTCCCATTATTCTAACTTAGAATTAAACAACGAGATGTTTGTACAGCTCTATTTTATGATTTATTGACTGTGGTTTAAATCCTGTACGTTGCATGTAAGTCTTTGAAATCCAGTATAAGGAGTTAAGAATGTAACCTCTGTTCCTGTGTTTGGCAGCCAGACCCTCTTATCCGAAGAAAACATCAAGCCTTAGTCTATGCTGCCTTTAGTAATTATTTTTTTCCCCTTCCCCAGTTTTGTCCACTTACTTATTAAAGTCAATTTAAGGTGTCCAGCATTTCAGTGTAGAAAATACTTGTGTGTGTTGGACTGTGTTGCTTTCCAAGCCAACAGTTTTCTGAAAGCTGACAAATTCCTCTGACATTCCCCCTTATAACTGTTCGCTCTTTAAATATGTGAAATGTATATGTAGCACTTAAAATAAGTGTCTTACATTAAGTGAGTTCACTCTAGGTCAGTGTTCTTTGTGAGCAGCAAGCAAGACATAATCTTCCGTCTGGAAGCTGGGTGGATGGCATAGTGTAGACTCTCTTGAGATGCAGAAAATGTACATGTCTGATGATTCAGTGTCCAGACAGTTTCTGCTTTTGAATTATTAAACCACTACATAATCTTAAATAACACTACTGCTGTCATGCAATATTTTATATGCTAGAGTCTCTAAACTACTGAGTTGTTTTTTTTCCTCCTCTTCCAATTTGATGGAGGAAGGGAGACCGTAAGGAGACTTCTGAATGCAGTAGGGTAGGTTATATATCCCTGTGATGTGGCCAGGTTGTTGAAAAGAGTAAAGTCTTGAGAAAGCCAGGAAATCTGTACTCAAAATAGCAACAGTGGGAGCTAGAGTAGTGTAATTCCTCTTGTCCACCATGCAGGAAAGCCTAATTCAGTTTGGGCCTGTTCTACTTTATGAAATACCTGAAAGGGATCTGCACAAGACCCATAGCTGGCGTTAGCTGGCAGTGCTGAGCTCCAAAGATCTGTTTCTGCTATCGTCACTGCTGGCTTAGGGAACTACAGGGATGTGCTGGCAGTGATGGAAGTGATAGTCACTGACACCATTAACTTTACAGCATCTTTGACTGCTGTGTATCCAGCATTTAGAGACTCATTTACTCAACACATTGTGGTCATTATGGTGTACTGGGTGAAAAATGCATCTTACTATTTTTACCATGTATTTGCAGTGCACTTTTGCCTAAGTTAGTGTAAAACATCAGAAGTTCCATTTAAGTCTCTTTGCCAAACTCTTGTGTAAACTCCTAGGAGAATGTTTTCCTCTCTTTTATTGTAGTTCTGATGTTTCTGAAACAGTATGTTAAAATAAGTCTTTCAGTAAAGAATGAAGGAGCAAGTTCTCCTACACAAAGGTAGGTATTTATGTAGAAGCTCCTGGAAAATGCAGTATGTCGCTCAGGTTGTTTGTGTAGAGGCAGGAAGAGGAATTGGTTGCTGCACAGCAAGTGTGTCTCAGTTGGACAAGGATGAGACCCTGCAGTGCATTCCCAGCACAGAGGATCGAGAAGCACGTGAACTTGAGTTCAAGGTCATCCACTTCTTGTGGTGATGCAAGGCATAATGTATGAGGAAGGGTAGTCCTTTTACCTCTGGCTCTCTGGGTTTTGGCTTCCTCCATCTGTTGATATTTCTGGCATGTTTGTTCATCCAGAAATTCTCCGGGGGTCTTTGTTACTCTCTGTAGGATTATCACAGAAATTGTAGACCCCACATGAAAAGAGAAGAAAACGTACATTCCTGATTCTTCATTTGTGTATTCTTTCCAATTTTCAGTCTCGATTATTCTCTCAGATTATATCATTTACCTCATTTACTCCCTGTGTCTGGATCAGCCCGAATCTTTCAGCTCCCCAATCTTTCAGCTGTGGACTGTGTATTTATTCCACCCACGTACTTTTCCCTGGCACCTTCTTCTGTAACTCCTTTCACTCACGTGTCTGTGTTGTTCCTAGCACTTTGCTGTCTCCATTGTAAGATTTTTAGTTACAGATATTACTGGATGTGAGCAGTGTGGTCATGTCGCTAAATTCAAACGACATTCAAGCCAGACATAGGAATATTTACTTTGTTGCCTGCAACCCAGTAGCAAGGAAGAGGGTGAGTTAGGGAATTAGTACAGCATCTGTATTTCTTGTCACTGTTTTTTTGATGGACTGTTGGTCATAGTGCCAGAGCCTTTATTGCCATCCTCATGTTTGCTAACACAAGGTCAGTGAGCTTGCAGCTCCGGCCTTTGACATGTGGGAGAAGAGTCAGTGACCAGACACTGCGCTACTGATGATACTGTCTTTGTGACAGGTACATCTGTTTGAGATTTTCCTGTTACATATTTTTGTGAAAAGCATATGTTTTGTTGAAATGTTTTTGCATGCATAATTTTGCATTCATGGAGTTTCCGTTGTTGAGGATAGTCAAGAGTTTGACTTGACAAGGCCCTGACCAACTTAACCTAAGTCAGGCTGGCTATGGGTAGAGGTGTTGACCACATGACTGTATGAGATCCCTTCCAAACTAAATTACTCTCTGACTCAATTTTTTTTTTGCTGGAATAGTTTTGTTGGAAAGTAAGCTAAGACCCCAAGCAAATGATACTAACTTTTTAAGTTCAAAACAGACCATCCAAACCTTTAAAAATTTTTCTTCTAGTTCGTAATACATAAACCAGCTCACTGCCCAGTGTTAAGTTAAAATTAAAATGCATTTTAGGTCAACAAAATGTTGATTGAAGGTAGCTTTTTGCACTGAAATTGTTTTCAAATATTTTTATCTCTTATTGAGCCCAGAGGTTTGGGTTTTTTTAAACTAGCTTGTGAACTAAATCTCTTGTTTCCTTAGCTCTAGATGGAATTTATTCCTATGCACAGCATGATTGCTTGGTGTTTTATCTAATAAATTATTGAAGGCTTGGTTCTGCACCACTGAACCCAGCAGGAGTACTGGTGGTGGGAATGACCAGGCTCACAGTGCCAGGTCTGCCACGTGGCATTGATGCAGGGTTGTCATACTTGTCCCCCTTGCAGTATGTTATACATGCACTTAGGTAGTGTCCATCACATCTCACAAGGAAGGCAAGGAACTCTTAGAAGCAAATTTTTAGCAGCTAAATGTGTAAGTTCCAGCATAGTGGAAAAACCGAACTATATCATTCAAGTTGTATCTTTTTTTGGAGCAACTGATGTAATTGAAACATGTTCTAATGGGAGAGGAAGTCAGTTCAATCAAGTTTGTGATAAAGGGCTTCTTTGGGGGAATGCTTTTCTTCCTGTGCAGTATTCTTCTGTGCAAGAACAACTTAGGCATCCAAAGTAACAAATAACCACTTTTTATACATGACTGGGCATTATAATAAATAGTTCTGGTGCATTGGGATATAAATATTTAGTTGGAAGAAGAATAAAAGTGAAATGTTTCCCCTGACAGCCTTTAATTTCCAGTGATTCCATCTTGTAGCTTAAGGTCACCTGCACAATGGAAGTAACTAGAAGGTCTCTCTTTTTCTGTTGTTTTTAACAGTCCATTAATGGCCTCCTTTCTCTTTAATTAATAATTGATAGGCCTGAAGCGTAGGATATAAGTGGAAAAACAAACAGAGAAGAGAATGCCTAACAAAGTGCTTTGCTGGAGTTGTTTGTTCAGCATATTCCAAGTTTACACATTGGAGAAAACAGCTTTTTGTTGGGGAGGGGGGAGCCAGAGAGCCCAGGATGACTTTATGCACTCCCTGATACGTGTTTACTGTCGTTTCTAGGAGTTCCAACACCCAGTCCAGAAATCCTTCGACATACCTTGAATATGCTTGTACGGGAGAGGAAAATATACCCGACTCCGGATGGTTATTTCATTGTAACCCCGCAGACTTATTTTATAACACCATCTCTCATAAGAACTAACAGTAAATGGTACCATTTGGATGAGAGGATACCTGACAGGTCTCAATGTACCTCTCCACAACAAGGAACTATAACTCCCTCCACCTCGGGATGCGTCAGGGACCGAACACTACCCAAAAACCACTGCGACTCCTGCCACTGTTGCAGAGAAGACATGCACAGCATGCATGCCTCTACCCTACAGAGGAAATCAGCAAAAGACTGTAAAGACTTATACTGTCCTCCTTCGTTATGTCAGGTCCCGCCTACTGAGAAAAGTAAAAGTACTGTCAATTTTTCTTACAAAGCAGAGACGCTCACAAAGCCTAAGGATGTAGAAAAGCAATCTAAAAAATTTGGGCTCAAATTATTCCGATTAAGTTTTAAGAAGGACAAGACAAAACAGTTGGCAAATTTCTCTGCCCAGTTTCCTCCAGAGGAGTGGCCGCTAAGGGATGAGGACACCCCCACCACTATACCCAGAGAGGTAGAAATGGAGATTATCAGGCGCATTAACCCAGACTTGACTGTGGAAAACGTCATGAGGCACACTGCACTAATGAAGAAACTTGAAGAAGAAAAAGCTCAGCGAAGCAAAGCGGGATCTTCAGCTCACCACAGTGGACGAAGTAAAAAGAGCAGGAATCACAGGAAGTCTCATGGGAAATCGAGGTCACACAGCAAGACTCGGGTGTCCAAAGGAGACCCATCAGATGGCTCTCATTTGGATATTCCTGCTGAACGGGAGTATGAGTTCTATGATCCCTTGACTCGATCCCCACGGGAAGGCTGTTTTATAATAGAGCACAAGGGAGATAATTTTATAATGCACAGCAATCCTAACATGATTGAATCTCACTTTCCCATGACCCCTGAGTGGGATGTGTCTGGTGAGCTGGCCAAGAGAAGAACTGAAATGCCTTTCCCTGAACCTTCCAGGGGAAGCTCCCACTCCAAGGTCCATCGGAGCCACAGCCATACACAAGATAGAAGATCGAGGAATGAGCGGTCCAGTAAGGCTAAAGAAAGGTCTAGGTCCATGGATAACTCCAAGGGACCTCTGGGCTCGGCTACTTTAAGCACACCTGAAGACATAGGTGAAGGCTGTAGCCCAGATGACCAAATGACTAGCCAAATGTACATTGACGATAGTACCTTAAGGCCATCTCAGTCACTCAGTCATCAAAGGGCTCTGATTTCATCTGCCAGCTACAAAGAGACTTGCATCCCCGAAATAGCTGGTGGCAGTGTAGAAACCCCCAGTTCCTGTAGCCTCTTGGAGCAAAGCAAACCTACAGAGAACTTGCCATCATACAGCGAGCTCAACTCCTGCACGGCAAAATCTGCCGTCGATGACTATTTTCAGTGCAACACATCCAGTGAGACCGTGCTCACTGCTCCGTCACCACTGGGAAAAAATAAAGAGGATCACGACACACTGACAGGGACAGAGGGGCTCAAAAAAATGACTTCCATAGAAAGACAGTCTCAACACATTGTGAGGGAGCACGGGGTGCACAAAGAGGAGTCCCCAAAGGGCCCAAGCGGTGGTTCGGTGGTTTCTGGTCAAACACCAGAGGTGATTGCAAACGGGCGGCTGGTTCAACACCATAGCGCTGAATCCAGTAGCCTTGATAAAAGGAAAGAAATATTTAGCAAGGATACACTCTTTAAACCTCTGCACAACACTCTTTCTGTGAATAGCTATCATAAGTCTAGCACATCCCTCCTAAAGCCCCATCAGAAGACCCCCTCTGACACGTTGTCGGTCAGATGCGAGAAACTTGAACAAGCGATAGTAAACTCAGTCACACAGGTCGTGCCCGTTTCACAGAGACAGCAAGAGACAACGGGTAACCAGGAGGCCTCCTTCGACTACTACAATGTGTCCGATGATGACGACTCGGAGGAAGGAACCAACAAAAATGCTGAGGAAGAAAAAAACAGGGATGATGTTGGCACGATGCAGTGGCTCCTGGAGAGAGAAAAGGAGAGGGATCTGCAGCGAAAGTTTGAGAAGAATCTTACCCTCCTCACCCCGAAGGAAACAGAAAACAGCAACAACCAGAGAGCCACCCACTCTGCCCGCCTGGACAGCATGGACAGCAGCAGCATTACTGTGGACAGCGGGTTCAACTCTCCACGGTAGGACTGTCACATTCATTGCAGCTTTACAAACTAGAAAGTTTGGTTTTTAGTTACATGCGTGTGTGGGGTATGGCTGACAGAAGGTAGGGCCCTATTAAATCATTTCACATGTTTTCAGACATAGCTCTGGAATCTGTTATTTAAATGTGTGGGTTTCCCACCAGTGGCCGTCTGTGGCTTTGACTCTGTATTAGTTCATTTTCTGTTTGCTGAAAACCCTTTTTTTCTTTTTGTTTTAACGTGTTGAACTTTTGTTTACATTTAGAATAGAAGGGATGAGATTCTACATACTCCCCCTCTTTTCCCTCTAAGCTACCATCAAGAAGACGAATTGGAAGACTAGGTGGCATAATTTTTGGCTTAGACAAAAAAAAAAAAACAACATCATGATAATTGTTGTGAGTTTGGTCTCTTTTGTTTGTTTTCTTCAAAAGTTTTGGAAGTGTATCTATCACCATTCCAAACTGGTGGGACTGGAACAGCCGTTTCCCCACACATGGCTGAAAGTGCTCAGTGTATTTCAACATCAGAGGTGACCCAGCACTGCATCAGCAGAGAGTGGTGTCTTGCCTAAAAGACATGGGAATATTGTCCAGATATTTGTGTGTGGTGGGGCTGGTTAGGCATTTCCATGCCAGGAATCTCAGAGACCTAGGGAGAAGAGAGTTGCTGGTGCATTCTCTGCCCTGAAGATTTCACAATTAAGAATTTCCAGGTTAAGAATCTTTCACTCGAGCCTTCTTTCTTCTCTCTCTGGCCTCTGACAGTCCTAGGCCCCTGCTGGAATGGAGCTTGCCTGGTTTTGTTTGCCCTGGATAGCAGCCCATCAGAGTTCAGAACAATGACTCTAAGAACACAGAAATAATTTACAATGGTAGTTCTCTTATAGCATCTTACTTAAGCTTAAATTATTTATTGCCTGTGTTTAAAAATAAAACCTCCAGGACTGGGTTTGTATTAGGTGAAAGAAAATGGTTTTGGGGGCTTTTTTGTTTCTATTTTTTTTCTTGTAAAAGGTGTTCTTATTCTTTAGAGGTTTTTTTTTTTTTTTTTTTTTTTAAAAGGTGTTTTTTTTCTTTAGAGGTTTTTTTTTTTTTTTTTTTTTAATCTATAGCAAAGGATCTCAAAAAGGCACGTGAAGGATTTCCTGCTTCTACACGGGACTAAATTTCCTTTTCAGTTAAAGTTATGTCACTTGGAGTAAATTCCTTTGGATTTTATGGATACACCTACTTGATGTTAATGACAAGGAGGTAGTTATTGGGCCTGTTTCAGCCTGCAATGATCAGCAAACTAGAGCAGACTTTTTACAGATGTATAATTTTTCTGAGTAAAAAATTTGAAAAAAAAAGTTTTGAGTAAATTGTACCACTTACACCAAGTCCAGCTTAAAAAAAATAATTAGTGTTTTGAATTTGTTCCTGTTATTGATTGTTCTGCAGGTGCTTGGCATCTTTCTCACATACGACTGTTGTAAGCGGCTGTTTGCACTGTTCTTTTCTAAAATGTAATTTCTTCTTTTAGTTGAAGTGCTCCATTTGCTGTCAGTTTACGGGGGGAGTAGATGGTGGTGTTTGCTTCTTGCCCAGCCCGTCTCACTCCGCAGAGTGCATTTCACCTCCAGGAGAGGATGTCGACTGGATAAAAATCACTTTTTAGACTGTTATTTTGCTAGCTGTTTGCAGGCTGGCTTTCAGGCTTGTGTTTCTGGTTAATCCAAAGGCAGACATTTCCTTCTCTAATTATTTACACAAAAGCTAAGATTTCTCTTTATGTTAATATTAAACTTAGCAGAGAACAGAACACAGGGAGAATTCTGGATTTAGTGCTGCTATACCACTTTGTTTAGATCAAAAGGGAAACAGATAAGCGGCTTTTAATGATGATTGTGTTCTATGCATCTCATTTTGTTATTTTTTATTTTACAGCTTACTTGTTAACAAATGTCTCTTTTTGGCAAGGCTGTGTAAAGTAAGCTCAAAAAAAAAAAAAAAAGTGATATTCTCTAGGGTTTTCTTATGTATTGGTTTTGTAAGACCAATGTATAGTCTGGATATTTCAAAGGCTTTTTGATGAGCTTTGCATCAAGATGATGAAATTGTGTAATTTTGCTGAGTTTTGGTTACTACTCAGAGTAAGTCTATAAAAATAAATTAAGTTAGGGGTGAATTCAGCCCTTTGGCTGTAATTACTCGGCTGTTATTTTATTACTTTGGCTGTTATTAACAAAAAATGTAGTCTGCAACCCTTTTCCAGGAAAATCAAGAAAGCTTTCCAGCATCCCTCTGGTGAGATTCAGCTAGATCTGACAGTGTCCCTTTAGGAGATCCTTAGGGGGAAGAGTTAGGAACAGGACATGATATTCCTCAGGTGGACTTCTGGCCTCCACTGATGTTCTAACTCTTGACTCCCTGAGGTGTTGGGGGTATCTTTTCATTTAAACGGAAGCACGCAGTGTTGCTTGGGGAATCAAAATTGCCACTTGTGAAAGAAAAAGTTTATTTTTTTTTAAAAGTGTGACAAATTGGAAAAAAAAAAAAAAGTCTGGCATTAAAAAAAAATAAATCCAGGATGTAGTTAAGGAGATTTGCAACGGTCATTTGATTTGAAAAGTATTTTGTGTGTGAAAATCGTGAACAGGTCACCATTGGGAAAAAGAGCCTCCCAGTATTTTGTTAATTACTTTTATGCAAGTTGTATGTAGTAAATGTTAGCTGTTGATACTCATTTTACTCCTATATTTTCAAAGCTTATATAGTACAAATAATATAATATATAAGCTATTCTGTCACTTGAAGAAAGAGTTAATTTTGGCATTACTCTGCATGCAGAATTCTCACTGCAATCTTTGTGTATACATGTTGTAACGGTCAGTTTGTAATACCAGAATTGAAACTGTTTGAAGATCTGGAATCCCATAAAGAATGATACAATACCGAATGATCTCTGAAAAACAAAGGTTGCATCTATTTTCATTAAAAAAGCAGAGGGAAAGGAATCAAACCAGGAGCAACAGGAGTGCATCGCAGGTCATTGCAGCTCACAGAAACCTGTTGTGTGCATCACCCGTCACAGCTGTTTGGAACTACTGACAGTAAGGTGACAGTTGGCAGATGATGATCAATACCATTTTGATAAATTCAAAAGATCTACAGTTTTCCTAAAAGCATCATTGATTGTCCAGATTCAGTCAGTTTACCGTAATTTAAATCTGCCCTACAGCTAAACGAGGTGTTTCTTCCTTCCCCTGTGCCATGCACTGACAGATTTCTCCCCTGACACATCCAAAGCTGTGCATTCTTACTCTTGCCCTGAAGCTAGCACTAATTAATCTCCTTTTTTGGGGGGGTTCATTTTTTTTTTTAAATTGTTATGGCTAGTATTTAACTGTCCTTGATCTGGCTGGTTGCAAGGCTCAATAGCAGGGAAGCAGCAGGAACATGTGGCAGGGTCAGGTCCACATAAGGCAGGCAAGAGCTGCCCCTTTCAGTAGCAGGTAAATTTAGGACTTTAAGTTGAATTTTAACCAACTACAAAACCCTGTCCTTAGTATCTTCATTTCTAGTGCTTATTTAACAAATCCATTCAGTCCTCTTAAATTCTTCTGTAAACATCTCCATAGCATTTTTCAAAGAAGTAGGGATACATGTGAAGGGACGTCGTAACGAGTGACCACAAGGCTGTTTGAAAACCAGTTCTCTTTCTGCACAGCAACAAAATAAAGATTTGGAGATAGAGTCATAGCATGGTTGGAAGGGACCTTAAAGATCACCAAGTTCCATCCCCCCTGCCCTGGGCAGGGACATCTCCCCCTAGATCAATAATTACTAACAGCAGAAAAAGAACAAGAAGAGTAGTAGCGGTAAAACTAAACGAGCCCTCGCATATCTTGGCTGAGTTTTATAAAAGCCATAGGTGAAAATACACAATCCTCTACCTTCATAATTAGATGTATCATTAGAAGGTTTAGTCTTTAAAAGTGCCAAGTGTCCTGCCACTCCTCTGGATAAGAGATACACGGGAACTAAAGGAACATTGTCCATTTTATGAATGAAATAGCAGCAGTAGTTGTTGTTTAGGGCACAATCCCCGACCAGGCAGTTAAGATCTCTCAGCGTCTTGTAAGTTGCAATTGTCTCAGCTGCAAAGCAAAATTGAAGCACTATGGATTTAATGTAAAGTAGCATTTTTAGTTAGTATTTTGTGTACAAAGACATAGGTAGAGGAGGAGACAACAGAGGCAGCTGTGTTACATGATTCCCAGCCAGAACCGAGCTGATGAAGTTACTTTCTGAAAAAATACACCAGTCACGAAAGAAAATTAACATGTTCCACATGCAAGACGGAAGCTGTTTCCCTGGGTGGAAATTCCAGATGTTTGGTACCGTTTGTGTGACAGCTTCAGCCCTGCTTAGTGCTGTGCCTGCACTACAGTACCATGGCTGCCGAGCACCTCTGGAACCCGTTTTGGAGGAGCCACATGCGTACCATCAAAATGAGATGGTTCATTGATGTGACGTTACCTGCAGACACAGGAAACCTATTATAAAACACTGTTCTCCTTTCCTGTCTGGTTGATAGATATATAGACGTGTTGTATATGAGTGTGTATATATATTTCTTTTCCGTTCTAGTACTCGTGAGAGCCTGGCCTCCAACACTTCCAGTATTGTGGAAAGCAACCGGCGTCAGAACCCTGCTCTGAGCCCAGCACACGGTGGAGCGGGCCCAACATTCAACTTCCGAGCCACCGCAGACCCGCCGAGCAGCGAAGCTGAGAAACTGCAGAAACCCACTAACTGCCTGCAAGCTTCTGTCACTAGTGTCTGACTGTCACCCTGCCTCGGATCTTCTGTATCATCCTACACAGCAAAGTTTACGACACTGGGACTGATGTTTACATCTTTGGGGAAAAATGAGGAAAAAAGGAGAAAAAAAAATTAAAAAAAGAGAAGCATCTCAACCACAGTTTTAGTGTTTACTTAAACTGTGCTGCTATGTAGACTAGGGGCAACAAATAAATCTTTATTTCAAGGTATTGCTTTTCACATTTGCGGCTCTGTAGCAACAGAATAGCAGTAGGGATAATATGTACACTTTTTGCTTCACTTAATTGTAGCTGAGCACATATATGAAAGTCTAGACACTGTAAGCGTAATCTGCATTTTCAATGTCCATGCAGTTGCCAACTTCATTTTTAAAGAAAAATGCCACAGATGTGTGATGCCCCCGGTCAGAGGCTAAACTCTGCTGCAGAGTTGATTGCTTTTTTACTTCAAAAAAACTGAGCCACTGCTGAACGTAACCAGCCAGGATCACCATGAGGAAAAACAATGCCAAACATGACAAGTGATGACCTCAGCTCTATCTGTGAATTATTAATACTAATCAGTCATTTTCACTGTGCGTTTTTGTGACAGAATTTTGCAAATACCTGTTTAAGTGAGTGAAAAAGAGGGTTGGGTTTTGTTTTGGTTCGGGTTGCTTTGGTTGTTTTTTAAGTGGAGGGTGGGAAGGAAAAAGGGCTTCTCTCCTTTTGTGTTTCGAAAGTATGAGAGATGTTTACTTACGGAGACTTGCTACTTGACCTTCCATAGTCACAAATGAGGAGGTGGGCCTTTGGGTAGAGGGGGGAACGGGGAGGGAAGGGAAAGTTATAACTGTCGTGGAGCCACAATGTGGAGTGACACAAAATATAACAAATGTCTTCAGTATAAATAGTATAAATCAAGGATGTTTTTTAAAAAAGAAAAAAAAAAGGTAATCTAATCCTTATGTCACTTCTGGTATTGCAACTTGCCATTAACGTAGGAATCAGGATAACTAATTTCTTGGCACAAAAAGTATTCTTTATGATATAAATGATAAGTATGGCCTGAAGAATTGATTTCTTTCTAGTGGAAGGACATAAATCTATTTTATGTAGCTTATTAAATAGAGTGCCTAAATTAGGCTATTAAAAATAGCATACATTGTAGTGATTATCAGAGAACAAAATTTAGAGAATTATAAACTTCTGGCCTTTTTATTCAGTGGATGTTATTTGCAATCTAGCATTTTATGGACACATCTAGTTTCTAGAAATTAAGTGTGTCCACATGGTTGGCAGTAGAAATCTGAATTCTGTAGGTATGGTATATCCTAATCGCTCTCCCCAAAACTGTTACTCCAAAGTAATTGGCACTGTGCTAATTAATGCAGAGTACCTTCTAAGGATAGTTAAACTCCAAGAGTAATTTTTAGGTATAGGGTCACCTTCTGCTCTATTACTCATGCAACCTGGTAGTGCAACAAACTGACTTCAAATTTAACTATCAGAACAGATAAATTGGTGGAAGAATAACAAAGATACGAAGATGTTCAACAGCCCAAACTGTTGTATAGAAAAGGGCCGTTTACAATGTCTAGCTCTTGTAGTACACAGGTATGAAAACCAACTGTACATAGTAAAAAAAACCCAGTATTTTCATCAGGTTCTGGTGACGCATTACTCTGTACACAAAAGTCATTTGAGCTTCACTCATGTTCTCTGTTGTCATCAGAAGTCTTTACTGACGATTCAGCCTTATGTTGTGCAGTTGGATCTAGTTCATTTGCTTAGAAAATGGCTTTCTGGCTCTGGACACAATCAGTTTCCAGTTGTGTCAAGAGTGTCCAGTCAATGCCCAGGTCTATTTTCCTTGGTTTCAGTGTATAATTTCCATTTCATAGGAGCAATAAGACCTTTCAGTGCACATAAAGGAAATTATTGTGCTTTTGGTTGGTTATCAAAGTCACTTGGCCTTTTGCCTTCTGCCTTATCATACCTTCCAAGATGTGCTCTAATTACCCTATAATGCTTTGCATGACGCATCTTACTATTCAGTATGTAACTCCAGCTGTACTTATTCCATGCGAACTGTAGAGTCAGAGTTTTTTGTGTGGGGAATTGTCATATACTATGCAGTGGCTGACTGTGATTTTGTTCTTGGGATGAGCTCTGACATCAGTAGTATGTATCAATTCAGTAAATAAAAATGTCGAAAGGATAAAATTACAGTGATGATCTGAAGCACTAGCGACAGTATCAAATTGTGAAGAGCAAAAACAGATTTCACCTTTGGGGGAAATGTTTGCTTGTCGTAAGCTAATCAGAATTTATGCAGGCAGCTGGTTGTGCAGAAGACATAATTCCAACAAAATACTATCATACGTATAAACTGTATAGTATGTTATTTCCTGAAGTTCCCAGAGACCAGCAGATAACATTAATGTCATATTAATGTTGACATGGCACTGTACCAATATTAATGTGACTCTTGGAATATGGAATGTAAACAGAAGTTTCAAATAGAAACGTTCTAATCTTGAATTCTTTTTTTTTTAATTATTATTATTTTTTTCATTTTAAAATCAACAATGGAATATAAGGAAATTCCATCTTGAGGTTCTGGTAACAAAACCACGAGAGTGGAGCTTGAGTGCTTTATGTCACCCTAATCCTTTGATGAAATCCTAGCCTTGTATTACATGGTTGCTTATCTATCATTATTATTCTTCTAATGTATCAATTTAAAGGTTTACAGAGTTAGATTAGGTTGAATCTGTGTTGTGTTCAACTGTAAAGGGTCAACACAAATCTGTCGGCATTTTGCACACTTAATATGTATTATAATACAACATGTTACTTTTATGGTAATTTTTTTTACACATATAACTACCTCCATGAATTTGATGAAATGCAGCAACATGAAAAGTGTATTGTACAAAGCAAGGTTCAAAACTTTGAAGCATTAGGTCATGGCGTTCTCTTGTGTGTCAATGCTTGCGTATGAAGTCATCATGTTTCCATTGCCACAGTTTCCTTCTATGATATTACAGATCTGGCTTTCAGATGAGTCGCTTGAAGACTTGGACAAGGCTGGGTAATTGGGGTAAAAGTAAAACGGGAGGCTGAGACCTTCCGTCTTCTCCCCCCCAGTTACTGCGAAAATTTCTGCCTGGTAGAACTTGAAAATGTATTTGTAATTTAGCAAATTAGGAACATCTACAGTCTGTGAAATACCATGGACGGTTTGGGGTTTAACAGAAGACACTCTGGGTGTTTTCTTGGCAGCCTTCAAGTACTTTGGGGCCGTATTCTGCCTCCGTCTTTGTCAACACATCGGGTCCTTTAACGATGCGCACTCTGTTCTCTGCCTTGTGCGCGTCTTGAAACGCTCGCTCCTCTAGAAATTACCAACGGCCTTTAATAGACTTGGCCGGGAGCAGGATCAGGGGACCCTACTCGAGGTATGTGCCTGTTGTTCCAAGAACGTGGGCAAGTTTTCAAGAAAAAGGAAGCTGGCTTTTGAAAAGTCGCCAGCTGCAACAAGCCACCTTTCGAGAGGGAAGAAAGAAAGAAAGAAAGATTTATTATTTTGGGGTTTTGTTTGTTTTTTGTTTTTTTTTTTTT
>VZRU01001555.1:202132-228876 GCA_013398155.1 Pedionomus torquatus
AGCCAATGACACCTAATGACAGTGCTGGGACATTGTAAAAACAGAATTCCTTGATTCTGTCACCAGATTAGTGACTTAATGTTGTGGCCTTGGGCAAATCCCTTAGTACTGCTCCTCAAGTTGCCTAGTTATAAGATACACAGGTCACCTCATCCTCCGAGCTATGGTGGGGGACAGTTAATGGAGATGCTCCAGAGAAATACAAGTACTAAATAATAAAAATACTAAATAAAAAAAATAAAAATAAAAATAAAAATAAGTAGTTGCTATCATTATTCTTTTAGAGTAACAAAATAATTTGGTATGAAAAATTTGCAGTGTACACTGGCAGCCCAGAAAGCCAACCATATCCTGGGCTCCATCAAAAGAAGCGTGACCAGCAGGTTGTGGGAGGTGATTCTCCCCCTCTGCTCTGCACTTGTGAGACCCCACCTGGAGTCCTGTGTCCAGCTCTGGAGTCCTCAACAGAGAAAGGAGANCCAGGTTGCCCAGAGAAGCTGTGGCTGCCCCATCCCTGGAGGGGTTCAAGGCCAGGTTGGATGGGGCTTGGAGCAACCTGGTCTGGTGGGAGGTGTCCCTGCCCAGGACAGGGGGGTTGGAACTCCATGGTCCATTCCAACTTTTACTATTCTATGGTTCTATGAAAAAAATCTCTTCATGTGCAAGTCTGATCAGCATTCTGTTTCAGAGAATGTCAGATTTCGGTATGTGCACTGCCTGTCTCTGAAGAGTAAACCCCGAGCCTGATCCTTGAGAGACTGGAGGATCTGGGAGAAACAGGACATTTTTATGACAGAGTCTGATGGGTGGGAAGCCAGGCAGAAGGGAAAGTTGCCCCAAAGTGCTACTGAATGGAGGGATAGTAAAATCTTGAAGTGGAAACGCTCTTCTCATGTCTGAGAAGAAGGTAGATGGGCAGGGGGATGAGGGGTAAAGCAACAGAACTGGAATGGGAAACACAAAACCTCCTCCTGCTGCTCTATGATGATATAGAAAAAGAGAACACAGCAAATAAGCACAGCAATATTTGATGTCAGTTTTGCAGTCAGCCCAAGTAACCAATGTAACCCTTCAACTCAATGCCCAGATAGAATTGTCATTTTTCTTACTTATTTCTTTCATATATTGCACCTTTTCACATTCATGTCTAAGTGTTTTGCTTCTGTATTTTACCTCTACTATGAACCATCCTTCCTCTGCTACGAGAGTTAGAGGAGACACGAATTTTCCTTTTTTGTAGAAAAACCTGTCTGGAATATCCTGTATGTTATAAACATCCATGTGTTCCACAGCTTTCAACTTCTGATATATCTGCAAAGAAAACAAACGTTAAGATACTGTATGGCTGTGAAGAACGTATACGCACCGATGGGTACCTGGAACCCCTTGGATTTCTTAAATGGCAAATCCCCTTTAATGGCTACTCATCAAACTGGGACTTTGCTGGTCCAAACGTGACAGCTGCACAAAACCTGCTTATGTGGTTTAAGAGGTTCTGAAGATCTGGATCATAAATACATAGGAATGTATGAGTTTGTGTATATTATATATATTTATAGCACACACGCTCACAAAGGAGTACATAGGAGTATATGTCAGCCTACAGAGTGAGACCAGCAGAAAACCAAATTCTTACGGGAGGCAATAAGCTCTGAGTGATGAAGGATGCTCAAAGGCACCGGGAGGACTGATGCAGAAAAGGGACGTTGCCTCTTGCCTCTGCCACTGGTTCCCTCTTTGAATAATTAATGTCACTGCACCTGTTTCTTACACTTAACGAGGCAATTCCTACCAAAGGGATTGAAGTTTTAGTTTTAGAAGGCTCTGGGGAGACCTTAGAGCCCCTTTCAGTCCCTAAAGGGGCTACAGAAAAGCTGGGGAGGGACTCTTGATCAGGGAGGGGAGCCATAGGATGAGTAGTAACAATTTTAAACTAGAAGAGAAGAGATTTAGATGAGATATTAGGAAGAAATTCTTGACTGTGAGGGTGGTGAGACCCTGGCCCAGGTTGCCCAGAGAAGTTGTGGCTGCCCCATCCCTGGAAGTGTCCAAGGCCAGGCTGGAGGGGGCTTGGAGCAACCTGGTCTGGTGGGAGGTGTCCCTGCCCAGGGCAGGGGGTTGGAACTGGATGGTCTTTAAGATCCCTTCCAACCCAAACCATTCTATGGTTCTACAAGTTATCTATCTGCTTCAGAAGCATGGCCTGAAATTAATCAACCAATGCCTGCAGCTCTGAAGCTGCTCAATGCCCTAACGAGTATTAATATTAGCCATACCATCTGGAGTATAATGACACAAATGTGGTTAAAACCCAAATTATTCAGAAAAACACCTTAAATGCCTAATAAAGGTGATTATGTGCCATAAAGGAGGTGGTTACTGGAGTCCCTGGCGCTTATATTGCTCTTTTGCTTAAATATATGAACAATCTTCAGGAATACATAGAAAAGAATGCAACAAGACTGAAAAACCCTTCACTGGCCTTTTAGGAAAGTGCCCCCTTGGGTGTGTGACGTGTCTGTATGTGTGCAAGACGTGCAGTGATGTGCAGCTGCTGTGAGGAGGGACTCAGCCCAACCCTCCCACCATTGCCAGGGCTTGAGAGTGGTCCTGGTGTTCCACCAGAACATGGGACAACTCTTACATGTGATGCCACTGCGCTGTGATACAATCTAATCCCCAAACAAGTGAATTGGGAATAGAGGAATCTGGCCATTTGGGAAAGAGCAAATCAGCTTTATTTCACTTTAAAAAGCAGCGCTCCAGTAAGAAGTCCTATGAAGAAATGAAGGAAGAAAACAAATCCACGGTGTGAGGCATTTTATTTTATTCTCCTTAGGGATATTAGGCTGTTTAATGAGATAGAAGCATGTGCCGAAGAGCTTTGTCAGGTGAAACCCCATGTCTATATGAAGTCGTGACCTTATTTATACTTGCCCTTGATTGAAGGTCTGGCCTGTAAAAATAGGGATCTACGAGCTAAGATCGAGGAGACCATATATAAATGCTGTGATCCCCTGCAGGAACTTTGAGTGCTAGGTTTCTGCATGCCTCTAAGACAGCTTTGAGTTCTGGCAGTAATTTAAAATGTTTACAATATCGCAGCTATGCAATTCCTGGAGAGCCTGTTGGGGTGCAAAAAATTAGCAAATATTCTCTTCAGAAAAACGGCACAAGCTACAATACACTGGAACTGCCCCAAACATAATACAGAGAATAAAATCATTCACCTAGATCATGGACTGCCAATTTTGCACATCCCCCCATCCCATCTATGTTCTGAAGACGGCAAGAATGACTTCTCAAGCTTTGTTTTTCTGGTTAGACTATAACGTACCAGTCCATTAGTTACAGATGCTGCATTTTCACTCTTTTCAAGTGGTTTCCAAATGTTTTTCTCTATTGTGTTAATTTGCCACTCAAAATCCTGCAGTTCTAGCCTTGGGCTTTTTATGGCTGATTCAGTACAACGTGCTTATTCATCAAAATTCTTCAAAGGAGACTATTGTAAAAAATTTAATTTTTGTACTTCTGGTCTAATGGAGTTAATTCCTCAAACTCTATGGGAGTTTTCTGGAGTATGAATGCCTGACCTCCTCCAGATCATTTGAAAATCCCAGCTAGGGTGTCTATAAGTTGACTAGTATGTATATAAACTCCTAAAAATGGATTTTGAGCTAAAATCTTTTAGCTGTTTATTAGAAGCACATAGCGGTGGAGTTTGAAAGCCTGTATCTGTGCCAAATGACCGTGAAAGAGCATGCTTTTCAATTTGCCAGGTGTGGCTTTCCTTCAGAAACCAGCATCACGAGAGCGCCCCAGGATCCAAGTCTGATTCCCAATCAGAGCCTCAAGCTGATTTTGACACGCATCCCTTAAGAGCAGGATTTGGATGTTACCAGCAAACCAAAGACACAATTGTCATAAAAGATGCAAGGAAATGCAAACCTGAATAAATACAAATCAGCTGTACTTACCTCTGCATGCTTCTCTGGAGCTGGCCAGAGGCTCACAACAGGACCTCGGTCCTTCATCTGTATGGTGTCATTCATATTGATGTAGTTTTTCAGCTCAATCACTTTGTCGGCCCAAGAGATGTCTGTCATCCCGTGATCAGAGAAGAGGATGATGTTGAGGTCATGCTGAAGACCTTTGCTCTGTGAAGCGAGCGGATGACAGCTGTTACGGCTAGGTAAGCGTCTTCCACCGTCTGTGCTCCCTGGTAAATTTTAAAACCCATTAGACCTCCACTGATTTATTGGAAGTTGGCCAGGAGGAGCTTTGCCACCACCAGTAAAAATGGATATCTACTTGCTGCCTTGGAAGAGTCTAAGAGGTTAGCACCAAAGAGAGATCTGCCAAATTAAATCCACCCCCCTGCTAAACAACCAGATGCTACATCCCAGTTCCACAAGCCAGTCATCCCAGTTGGTCTTAGATAGGGTTTTATCCCACTGTTCTTCATCTGTAGGCCACAACAGTTGGGGAAAAATTACTTGGTACCACCTTTGGCAGAAGTGTTTTCCTTTTTCCTCCCAAACACAATCACCTAACCTCAGAGCCTCTACAATTCAGTGAAACTGGAGATACATATTCCTGTCCTGCCTGAAAACATTAAAAACTCTAACAAGCATTTATTGTTGGCAGAAATATTCATACAACTGACATTTACCCAGAAGCCTGGTGCCCTCCTTTCTTCATGGCAAAATCATTTAGACAATGTTTTTGGAAACAAAGTCTAAAGTACAGAGTTCTGGATGATGCCATAAAAAGGAAAAAAAACAGAACCAAACCCAAACAAACTAACCCCACCCCGCTATAAAAGTTAATTGTCTGTTTTCACAAACATTTAGGAAGTGATCAGTTTCGGTTTGTTCGCATACTATAAATCCCTGCTGGCAACGCAAGTTAAAAACAGAGCAACACGTATACCGGTTCACGGCTTCCCAGGGCTATCGCTATAATAATCCATTCAAAGGATTATAAAGCCGTCGACAAAAATAAAAATGAGGGGAAATGGTGCTTTGGCTTCCACGTGATCTCAGCACCCTGTGTTTCTCAGGCTCCTGAGATGCCCCATCCACTCCTGTGGCTGCCCCATCCCTGGAGGGGTTCAAGGCCAGGCTGGATGGGGCTTGGAGCAACCTGGTCTGGTGGGAGGTGTCCCTGCTCAGGGCAGGGGGCTGGAATTTGATGATGTTTAAGATACTTTCCAACTCAAACCATTCTACGATCTGATGAAATAAAAGTTTACAGCCAACACATCCAATTAAACAGGCATTAAATAGGCTCTCAGCAGTGCCACAAACAGCAGTTTTGAAAGCCTTTTCCAAATGCACCCAGGAGCTGGGTTTTTCGGACGCCACTTACCTTGATAAGGTTGATCATGTTGCTCAAGGCTTTGTCCACCTCCTTCAAAGCGTTCTTCCGCTGCTGGGATGAGGGGCCGTAGTGGTGGCCTTCCACATCGATGCGCTCGTAGTACACCGCAGCCATCTCGGCGCTGCCATTGCTGGAGGAGGAGAAAGAGGGGAAGGCGTTAGAGGCTGACACACATGGAGACTTCCCAGCTGCTGGCAGTATTGTTCTCACCAGCATATAGAGCCACAAACCCCCTTTTTCTGCTTTGCACTAGTGCTTTCCTACCCATTGTCTGGGCTTGTTATTCATTCCCAGAGTCTCCTGGACCACCACCAGAGGTGGCAGGTAGAGGTGTCCACGTGCAAGCTCAGGCTGGCCTGGCAGCCCTCTCCTACCTCTTCAAATTAAGAAGGAGGCTTTTCCTTTAAGGACAAAGAAAGACGCAGAAGAAACACTAATTTCTTTGCTGAATACCCTTATTAAAAGGATTGTGGGCATTACCAGTCAAATGTGCTTTAATTAAAATTTGGCACTTCTGGCTTTCTCCTGTGTGAGGTCTTCCAAACCAGGTCAACTCAGGACAGGCTCTTCCATGGCCTTGCAAAATCCCAAGTAGCATGAACTGGGGTGAGATTTCAGATGAATATTTTTATGTTCAGGAATATGACCAAAGGGAAACTAAGGTAGTCTCAGAGTTGCACAAGTTTAGCTGATCACACGTTTCTACACTGAATGCTCTAAGCCTAATTAGTGGGGATTGCGCATACATCAGTGCTTAATTACATTTTCATGACCACTTTACAGTTCACCATGAAGCTCCCTGAGAGCAGTCATATGGATAAAATCGCACATCTATGCTCATGAAGTTCAAACCCAGCCTCTTCTTACTGTACTTAATGTATGACAGGGTGTGCCGTCCATAATACATGCCCTCATCCAGATCAAGATCCCAACAAAAAGACTTTGTGTGATGTCCTGACAGGTCCAGCTTCTCTGATTAAAGACACCCAAGCAGTCTGATGTTAATGAGTGAGACAGAAGAGGAAAAAAACCAATCAGAGGTGAGGGACCAAATGAATGAATGAGGGTCTGTCATTTGCATTTGTAAGCTTGCTGAAGGCCTCAGAAGAGCAGTCCTGGAGGAAGCTGAAGGTCTCTTCCATGGTGGGAATTTCTCCACCTCTGACCCTGCAGAACAGTGTTCTTTTTCACTCTTTATGACTTAAAAATACTTCAAATGAAGCAGCCCTTCCCTCCCCTCAGTTTCACGGCAAGCATTGCTTTCCATCTGTATTAGGCATAAATTAATTTCTAAAATTTAAGCCTGTAATTTCTCCATTGCAAACACACTCATCAAGCCTATTGCAAGAATTTTCTTCCGCCACAGTGCCTGCATCAATTAGCTATTAGACTGCTTTGTGTCTTCTCACCAGTAACCAAATGATCATTTCAATCAAGACAGAAGCTAGGAAAGAGATTTATTGCCTAAAACAAGGGACCTTATTTAGGCTGTGGAGACCTTTCTCCGGGAAGGCTCAGTGCCAGAAGGATGAACATTCAACTCTGCACGTAACTGCAGCAAGACAAGCTCCAGTGAGGTGGAACACTTAGGAGTTTGCAGGCCTGGGTACAGCACATCCAAGAGTTCATAAGATTGACTTTGTTTCCATTTTTTTTTATTCCTGTTTTCCTACGAAAACTAGGTATCTCTGATTATGGCTTGCATGAGAGAAGTATTCTGTCTTTCCAGCTGTTAGTCCTGTCTTCTCCCATCACCAGTAGCTTTCAAATGAAATGGCTAAGGGAAATTGCTGAAGAAAGTTGGATGGCATTGATGGCCATAGCCAAAAAGGGTTTTATATTTTATCAACATGCTTTGCAAGTACTGAGAAAATTTCATGACACCTGTAGAAGGTAGGTAGATTCCAACAGCTCTTAAATTATAGTTGTGAGAAAGACATAAGGGAGGTCTTAGTTTTACTTCCTAAAAACGGGTGCTTGACTTGGTTTTGAATATTTTTCATCTAAATAATGGTCTCAAAGCACTTTTTGAAAAGACTGGAGAATATTCTTGAAGGATGGTTTCCTTTGGTTGCAATAGGAGCGCAGCGGCTCCCTGATGAGTTGCATTCTCCTGCCCTTGCAGAGGGCATTGATAAAACTCCCTTCAACCCTGGTGAAGTTAAGATGGGTCAGGACATTCCTGTGCCCAAACTCAGTCCCTAGGCCACCATGCCACATTAGAAGGCTTGCTTTCTCCACCCTGAAGTCCCAGGAAGGTTTGCTAATGGTTGGAGCACAAGTACAGCTCATTAAGCGCTAGTACCTGCCACCAGGGCAACTGAGCAAGGCACTGCTCCAAGCGCTATGCCCCGGGCTGTTTTCCCACATACAGCTAATGCCAGGCTCAGCCTAATGGCCTTTTTCAATTAGCTGGGGTGCGGAAAGCAAAGGCCTTGGATTTGCCAGCCTTTGAACAGCTTCAAGAGCCAGAAGCCTCTTGCAAAAGATGTAGGTGACAATCAAACACAGCTCAAGACTCTTCTACCCAGAGATGCCACCTCTGGCTAAGTGAAGACGCCTATAATAATGGCATTTCAGGGGCTTTACTTCATGTGGGCTGGCCCAGTAGGACTGAAAATGGTTTGCTGCATTTTAAAGAACTAAACAAAGAGGACAACTGAGAGAAAGGATAAGATGAACCCACCTGATTTTTAACCTGCTCATTCTCTACCCTCCTTATTTTTTCCGTAAGTGCCTGCAGTATTTACACCCACAACTGATTATTAATTTTATCAATGATCGCTATTTTTTCCTCTTTCCTGGAGACAGGGCATTTAGCTGAAAGAAAAAGGAACCCAGGCAGAAATTCAAGAGGGATGGTATGTAAATGGACACCAGAGATGGGACCTCCCATAGCTCAGGGCGACCTGCCAGATTTGGGCTCTTCAGCAAGCTGCAGAGATTTGAAATCTTTCTTGAAATCACCCATTTTCACCTCGGGAGCTGCCCACTCTCTTGTGCCCCTGCACTTTTCTTCTTATCCACCAAAAGCAGCAGCAAACAGCCTTGTGGCTCTGGTTAAATTAGCTATTGAAATGTTTTTGATGGGCTCCAGCTACCCAAACAAGAAGCTTAAAGGGCAGGCAAAGCAGTTTACGCCTCGCTTTTAATGAAGCTGACAATGACAGCAAGCTAAGACTGCTGTCCTGTGCAGCCTTATGCACATCGCTTCACAGAAACCCGTCAGGAAGCTTCAGGCATACCCTGACCCATCCCCAAATCATACCTGACCAAAAAGCTTTCTATAGTAATTCTGGGTTTCCACCAGAAGTCAGAGCTGGGTTCAGTTTTCCACCCCCTTTTGTATTCACTGAATTAAAAGCATCGCAGAAGCTCCAGAAGACCTCCCGTGGCACACACAACCTCCTCATGTCACGTGCAGATAACTTTATTAAAATTTAAGCTAAATCATGTCAGCATCAAGTGTCTTATATGTTCTAGAACAGTTTCTCTCTCAGCCCCATGCTGTAAACAACACTGATTTGTGACCATCTTTGTGGCAGGACCCAGTGTGGGAGTGACATCTCCACCAGCGCTCCCATCATTTTGGAGCCCATATTTCAAGGGCAACTGACACTCAGCAGCTGAATATGAAACTCCTCAGATGCAAATGGCTACGGCAGTTCCCAAGCAGCAAAGCAGAAGCGTATCCTAGGATTGGATAAATTATAGAACCAAACAAGGTTTTAAAAGAGGAAGTTTAGTTATAGCCAAGGTAAGGCATTGTCCCTGCACCTAGTGGTGCAATCTTCCCTATTTTTACAACTTATGTGGAATTGTCCCATGTTCATGTTTGGATGAGAGATGGTGGAAACTGGAAAGCCAGGTGTGGAGCATACATTTTTCCTAGGAGTTGTCCAAGAGAGATGTTCCCGTCATTCCCATCAGCTGAGCTAGATAGACATTGTAGGTCCTTTCTAACTGAACTACTGCATTCTATTCCATTCTACTCTACTCTCGTATTTGCACAAAATGAATGCCCGCTCCAAAGCCATTGTGCTTGAGATGTTCCAAAACGTCAAAGGATCCAACGCATTGGTCTCATAAACAAGGGACCAGAGCTGAATTTCAGAATTTCCAGATTCCCAAATTCTGAAATTCAAGCATTTCAGAGTCTTCTCTTGCAGGTCAGCGACAAGATACTCAAAGACTGACTTGGAAGTTGTTAGAAAGAGCAAATTAAAAATAGTAAGTTGGGATGTATTCTCTGTGTTGCAACCTACACATGACAAGAGGAGCACATCTTTTCATTTAGGAGCCTATTTCTGGAATGGTCATGTTTCTACAACAGTACTATCAACTGGTCTCAGCCTCCATCTTACTACCTGGAAGAAAACCACCTTGAAATCTTTGAAAACCACCCCAACCAACAGTACACCCAAATACTCATCCTTGGGAGAGGAAACTCCACCAGCCTGGTGACCCACCGCAGAGACTCCAGGGCGTCACTGATGGCATCCGCAAAGTTTTTGTCTGTCGGGACGCTGAAGTACTCGCGGCAATAACTTGGTCGGACTCCAAGGATTTCCACCTCACAACCTACAAGCACAAAAAAAGCCCATGTGGTAAGCTCTGCTGTTCCGCCTCAATCGCAGGCCCCACACCAAGGGGTCCAAGGTCAGGTTTCCCTGTGACAATTATTTACCTGACACCTTCCCTGCAGGAAGCCTCACGGTTGGGAAGGGAAAAGGGGAGAGAGGTTGGTTTGAGGAGTGCTTGCAGCGAACTGTACACAGGATCCCTTTATTTCCCTCTCTAAAAGGAAGGTCTCTGTGTGACCTTCCCAGGATAAAAAACCCTGATTCCCTCGTGGCAGATGGTTTCCACCTAAATCTCTAGGTTTGTTTCATTTTAACTACTGTGGCTGTTTCCAACATGGTAGATTTAGATATTGTTCCCCAAAAGTTCAGCAAATACTTTCCAGTTAGACACACTGTATCTTAGGCCATAATATCCTCTATAAACCGCATTTTATTATGTGATACTGGCACTCCATGATTAAATCTGTTTCCCAGGAGATCTTATTAAAACAGTATAAACCAATTAACTCTCTTGGTAACTTGCAGCCTTCCTTGCAAAATATAGTCTGTTTTGTGGCCCAGAAATTTACGGCAGCAAATCCTACAGGAGAACACAGCCCTGAACACACAAAAACATGTTTTTGTGGGTTTTCTTGCCCTTTTGCTCCCCGGCTACCATGCTGCAGATTAACATTAATATTTTAAAGAACCGTGCTTTCAGAAAGACGGGATTCATGCAAATTATCTTTCAAGAGCCCCAGAGTCCTCCCATCACAGTTAGGTATTTTTCTGGTGTATTTGTGGAGCGTAAAGAGGAAAAAAAAAACAACAAAAGGAGACCTTTTGCAAAATGGCCCCTGTATAAAGCAATACAGTCAGGTGAAAAAGGCAACTCTAAGCCATAGCCCAAATCTGCCTACATTTGGGTCACTTTGATTCTCCTTTGGGATGGAAGGAGTAGGCATTATGGCCTGTCAGAAGTTGACTTGTTGCTTGGTGGGGGGAAGAAGGTTGAATGGGAGGTGGAAGCACAGAGAGGGCACTAGAGCAAGTAGAGCTGCTTTCCCCAGGTGATTTGGGCTGGTTTGCTTCCCGGGACACTCAGTGAAGAGAATGTGTTGGTGTCTTGCATCTCAGCTGGCATGAGCTTGCATCGCTGAGGGTCAATGGTGGGGACTGGGCAAAAGTACATCACTTCCAAGCCGGCCAGGAGACTTCTGGTCATGACTTCTCAGGAGTCCCACGAACGGTTAGAAAAACTTAAATGTCTGAGCTTAGGAAATTTAAAATAAAAATTTCCCCAATTTGCAGAAAGCCAGATAGGTCAGATGGAGGTGACCCTTTCCAGAAGTTAGAGAGCCCTAGCATGCACAAAAGACTCAGTCTCTTCCCTCAGTGGTCCTTGGTGGCAGCTCCGAGGTCTTCACATTCTTTGTGTATTTCAAGGGACACCATCTATTATGATTAGTTGTTTGCAAGAACTAATTATTTGTAACAATAAACAGAACATGCATACAGTCAACTAATTTACTATTCTGTGAAAAACATATTTAAATAATTCTGAAACCTCATCTGAATTTGTTTTTATAAAAATTGTGGGAGCGCGTGATGGTGTTAACTTTTTGTTCATCCCCTGCTGCCCCAAACTTACATGACTTAATTCTCCTCTCTCTGCATGGAGATACTTCAGTTTTTCTCTTCCCACCACAAAAGTAATCTGCAGGTCACTTGACAAGAACTGACTCCATACCATCCATACATCTCACCATCTCCAATCCCTAAAAAGGTATTCCATGATTGATTTGAAGCCATCTCCAGGAAGCAAGATCCTTTGTCTCCTGTCCTGCAGACGTGAAGTTGGAGACTTCTGCACGATGTCCTGGGTGCTACCAGCAGTAAAACATGGGTTCTCAGAAGGTGAGGCATTATTCCTCTCTGGGCTTTGCTTCAATTTCAAGGCTGAGCTGGAACTTCAGAGTCAATTTCTCCTCTGACACTTGAATCTGGGAAAAGATTGGCTCCAAAGCCAGGCAAGAAATTGAGGACGCATTTGGGAACATGTTGAAAATGGCTAGTATTTTAGTTCAGGTGGATGATTGCTCATAGCCAATGACTAATGTGATGATTTTGCCTCTTTTCCCCTCTTCTACAGATACTGACACCAGATTATAATTTTCTCAGACAGCGTTTCTCAGAATTACTCATGAGATAATTTTAACTGGAAGCATTTACCTCTTGGGGATCTGGGATATTTTAGGTGCTCAGATATCTTCACTATTTCTAGATTGTCAAGTGATGAGGATGACATAAAAGACTACAGAGGCAGCAGCAATTAGAAATCATTTTGGCCACTAAAGATAGGTCTTCAAGTGTGCTGTTTACTGGAGTAACACTGAAAATTCAGGCTGTTTAGGTCCCAAGAGCTTCCTTTTTTATTTTTTTTTCATCCTCTGCGATGAACAGAACATAACATTTGATGGTAAGACTTGTTACAATTCCAAAATACTGTCCATGAAGATCCTTTAGTATTTAAGTTTCATTTTGGTAGAGGCCAGGACAGATGGTAAATTTTCTCATTTAAATACTATGAGAGAGGGAATTCAAAAAGACAAAGGGAATGTTAAATTTCTTCTTGTTTAAACCACAAATAGATGAGCCCTGTTTACTAAGACATAACATTAGATGCCTTTCTGCACAGTTTTGGACGACACTAAAGCTTTGTTTAAAAACCTGAACAGTCGAAGCAGGAATAAGGACTTCCTTCTCAGATAAAGAGGAGCCAATATACCCCTATCTGCCACGGAGACCTGAACCTCTGCCAGCTCTAAATTGCATTTCTAAACATTGATTTAACAGTCAGACACTTCATGTCATAACAGAAGGTTTTGAAAACTTTCCAGGCGAGCTCCATGGTCTAGTAAATGTTGTGTTTAAATGTTAAAAGGTTAAAAGGTTGGGTTTAAAGCCTTTTTTTTTTTTTACCCCTTTCTCTCATTTTGGGACTGAGCAATGATGTCGCTGAGCTCCAGCTGAAGCACTTGCGTAGGCTGCTGAAAAATGAAGGAGTTTGACGGTCTGGGGTGACACCACCCACCAGGCTGAGCCTGAGGAGGGATGTAAATCTTTGGCTATGGTGGGACCACCAGGATGCTCTCGCGTTCCTCTAGGGCTTCTCCATCCCCTGGAGCAGCAATGCTTCCTGCAGACAACCTATGCTGCACGTTTCACCCCGCGTATGGCATTTGCTGGTGTGTTTTACTTAGCAAACAGTCAGAAAATACACTACTTTTTCCCAAAGAATGCCTTGGAGAGCAGAAACTGCCTAATAAATGCCATGAAGAAAGCAGAAGAATGTCCCTCCAATCCAAGCTTTTGTGTTTTGGCACAAGCGGCAGCTGGGACGCTCCAGCATGGTGGAATTTTGGCTCTTCCACTTCTAGAGGCTGGAGATCCCAGATGAATTCTGCCCACAAGGTTGTCTTTGCCGTGGTTATGTTGAGCTCTCGGATAAAGCGGTGATGGATGGGCACTCCCATCTGACAACCTTCCTGCTCTGTGTCCCCATTCATGGCGAATTTTCTTCCTTTACACACTGAATATTCAATGGGAGAGGAATACAGGGAAGAAACGAAGCAGCAGATTTTGGGTTCAGGCTTTGCAAAGCTTGGAACCGGCTCTGAGGAGGAAATGGCAGTGGTATAAGTGAACCCTGGGAATCGGCTCCCTGGCGTTCTCAACACGTTTCTGCTACGTTTCATCGGTCTTGTTTGTTTTTCACCACTGGCTAAAGGGGAAAAAAGCACCTTCCAGAACAAAGCGCAATGGATTTGGCTGTACACTGCTGTTCCTGTTAACAGTTTCCCAAACTTTTCCTGCTTGGATCTTTATCAGATTTCCAAGACTCATTACTAAGCAGCAGTATATCGTCAGGCTGGAAAGTTACTCAACAACATCAGATCCTACTCAGTGCAAACATCTGTGGGACCTCCACCCACCTCAGTTGTTAAAACCTTATTTTTTATTTCATTTTGTTTGGCATCACTCCCCAGTCAAATGCCTTTTAAAGAATTAAAGAATTAAAACAATAAATCCAGAAGAAAAGATTCCATCCTAACTGCAGAACTAGAAAACAGTTCAAAAAAATCTTAGGGGAAAAACATAATAAATAAATATTATTGCATTTGGGGTGACTTCTGTTTATTCCAGTTACACCTGAACTGTGGCCCAGTTTCCCTGTGTTTAAGCTCAATAGTTTAACCCTGCTCCCTGCCTTGTGCCTGACCCCGTATGGCCAGTGTGGCCTTTGAGAATGTGAACACCCTTGAAAAAATTAAGCCTGTGCTTAAGCACTTGCTGAACTGAGACACCGATGATTTTGCCAAAGGTCGTCAGTCACAGATAAATAATTAATGATAGACAGATGTCACAGGCCATGGCTAAAATACCAGATCCACACAAAAACTCCCCCTGGCATCAGTAGGGCATCACTGTCGTGAGAGAGGCAATGCATGGACTTGGCAGAACAAGCACTGAAAAAAGGGAGAATTTGCTGTTCTTTCCAGTTTCACACTGGAAACAGCAGGTAAGTGTGAGGGGTATATGTATGTATACAGGGATACTTATCTATACACCTCATGTGTCTTCTCCCTGGGAGACACAGCTCAAAGGGCAACATGAAGGAGCTAGGTGAAGTCCAAAGGCATTTAATGAAATCCAAAAGAATGGTATCCCTTTCCAGGAGCCCTCTGTAGACTGTTACATCTATTCAGTACATAATTATACCTAGCCAGCACAGCTACACTAGTAGTTGAAAATGAATAGTCTATAGAAACAGGTCTTTTCATCAATCTTTAGAAGAATTTCTACATTCTTGTATTATTTCTATATCCCAGTATTCATACTGCTGTTAGGTCGCTTGGGTGATTTCCAGTAAGAAGCAGGGTTTTTTTGAGGGCTGATCCAAACCATTATATCTAGTCTGCAATTCCAGTCCCTTGGACTGCCTTTGAGTCCCTAAGGCAATATTGTCCCCCTCAGATCTTTTCGCTCTTCAGTACTGCAGAAACCCACCCTATGGCTTTTCAGTATTTTTCATCTTGGTTCCCTCTTTCTTCCCTTTCCTGCAAACTGTGGCCTTTATATTGTTTTCTTCCTGGGAAGCCACTAGACACGTTGCATGGGAACAGCTTGACTGGGCGCACAAGCAGATGAGATGGGATGCAGAAGATGAGTTGGCCACAAGCCTGTGGCTTGAGTCAGCTGCTGCTGCCCTGGCCACTGGCACCGGTTGTACTCAGTACAGCTCTTCCAACACACAGTCCTCCAGCCTGCAGTTAGACATGTGAGGGCATTTGCATACTGCTTAGGCAGCAGAGTTTAAAAGGCCAAAAAGCTGAGAAGCTGGGTAGCTTGCAAGGGATCTGGTCTGGCTGTGCATCTGGAACATGCATTTCCATGCGGATCCCTAAATGGACAGCCTAAGGCTATACTCCTAGTTTTGAAAAAAGGCTTGTTGTTGTACAACCCTATTGCTTTCAGTGGTCCAATGCCCGGCAAATGTGGAATGGAAAGGCCAAGTGACTCCAAATGAATGGAACAGACTCAGAGGAGCTGGGACCTCCACAGAGTTAACAATGGAGGACAAGAGTGCTCTCTCCAGCTTAACAAAGGATGCTTTGCTTTCAGCTGGATTTTGTTGTCATCGAATCAGAGAATGATTTGTATTGGAAGGGAGCTTTAAGATCACCTAGTTCCAGCCCCCTTGCCCTGGACAGGGACACCTCCCACCAGACCAGGTTGTTCAAAGCCCCATCCAGCCTGGCCTTGAACCCCTCCAGGGATGGGGCATCTACAACTGTCCCCACAGAGCAGATTGTCTTCAGCTCTCAGCTGCAAATTTCCAGGTTAAAACCAAACAAGCTTTGGGAGAGGTTGGTTACTGTTTAACTTCAATCGCTAACATGGTCTACAGAGTTGTTCTGTGAACCATCTAGCACAGGAGAAGCTACAGGCGGGCAAAAGGAATGAGCAGTTGGTGGAGAAGGGGATGGTCTGTAAGCCAGCAACCTCCTCGAAGGTAACGTTTGGGTGGAATGCTACCTCCAGTGACACTTCAGTCTCTTTCTTCCTGAGCACAGGCAAATTGTCATGGCCTGAGAAAAGATAATTCATTTCTACAAATGGTTAATAAAGCACCCATAATTCTTGTCTGTATTTCAGTGCATTGAAGAGCCATCCCACGGAGTATGGAGTGATTACATGTAAAGATACACCATTAAGATGGTAGCAAATTTTGACATACTAACCTGGCCAGTAGTACATGAAAACATTCTTTTTTGCTTTCGTCATTGTGACCCATATAGGCTCTGATCCATTCCACCAGAGAGGCAGCAGGCTTTCTTTATTCACACCAATATCAAAAGATAGATTTCTCTTTTGGTCCCACATGTAGTTTCCAATCATCTGATGCACCTCACAGTGCCGACCTTCAGGGACAGAGAAAAAAACAAAGCAGTACAATCAGATTGGTGATGTCCAATGTCACCAGCACACCACTGCTACCACCAGCTCATCCAGCAAATCAGCTGAAAAGCCCCGATTTGAATTCGGGGATCTCCTACCTTGCAACCACTCATAGGATCTTCTTGAGCCTGTAACCTTTAATTGAGTTCTCTACATCCCCCAGTTCAGCCACCTAACAGTTAGTTTGTCTTAGCTTGTCTGCCCTCTCTGGGGCTTTGTGGCCTCTTCAATGGAGAAGAAGAGGCCCACCTAGAAAGCGATTCATGCCATCCTAAGACAGGCATCTTTTCAGCCCTTTTACTGCACCCTGGAGGCCCTCGGTAAACTTTATATTACAAGAAACCAGTACATAATTGCTGAGAAATGTCTTCCAGTTCTTAAAATTATCAGAAGAGAAGACACCATATTTTAAGAGTTAATCTGCAGATGAAATAGGAAAAAATGGAAAAAGAAATGTTGATGATTAAGTTGTACTGAGAGTTCACAATTTTCATATCTTAAAAAGCAACAGCTGATGCATGTGTGAGACACTGTCATCATTAGCCGGTGAGTCACGATATTGCAAGGATCCGGATAACAGGCTTTGATTATTGTGAGACTGAGCGTGGTGATCGGAACTGAAATAATCTCGGTCTGCTTGTTTTCAAAAGGCATGATTTTCAGCAGAGGACTCTGTATACTTTGGGTACATGTGACCCACAAATGGATTTTGAACTCCCCTACTACGAAGCATTTCAGTTATGCAAAACACTTCCTCCTCCCCAGTGCAGAAAAGCAGTCCCAATTTGTCACAGCCATTATTTACCACATTAACCTGTTTGGTTTAATTAAACCTATTTGGTTTATATTATTTCTATTAAACCTATTTGGTTTAATATAAAAGAGCGGGTAGACCAGATGGGCAATAATCTCTACTCCTTAGGCTGCCAAGTGCTGTATTCATCTTAAGTCCCAAAAGAGCTACAAGGAAGCTTCCACAGTGCATCAAAAATACAGCCCTCCTACTTAAAGGACAACTTCTTGAAGTCCACGTACTCCTCAGCATATAACCAGTTGCCTGCCAAACTGCAGGCAGGCAACTGGTGCCAGCTTGGGAAACCTGCAGGTCAGTGCTGAAGCTGTTAATTGTGTATTTGTACGATGTATAGTGTAGTCTTCATACAGAAACAATGTGCTCCAGCTGCTGCTGATGTGAGCTCCCTATAGGATTCAGGGTTTGCTGTCAGTTTGCCCACCCCTTTAAGGGATAGAATGGAGATTGTTCTTTAAAGGGTTGTTGGGAAGATTAATTGTGTGCGCTAATACAGAGGACAGTGTTCTTCTGATCACCACATCAGACAAGTTCATTTTTCCACGCATTATGACTTTCTTTCTTATATTAAAAAAAGAAGCCCAGAAGACTATAAGGCATCAGTTTTCATTGCAGACATCTCTGATTCACTGGGCCAGAAGGACAGCTGAGCAGGCAGACCAATAGGCATGACCACTTCATGCTGCCTGGAGCCATTGATGTCTGCTTGTCTGAAGCCCATGTCTCAGAAAAACCCTGGACCTCTTGAAAACATCAATAGCCAACTCAATCTCAACCCATCAATCAACTTCTTGGGTTCTTCATCCCAATGTTTATCATCAATAAACACTGTTCTGAAGATATCCCTGGCCTCTAATTTTATTTTTGACCTTGGTTAATCTTTCACCATGCTGTTCTGTGCCTTGCTCAGTAGATTAGAAAGCCCTGCAATAGCTGGTATTTCTCCCCCCCAAAGACAGTCATACACAGAATTAAGGTAAATTCTAAAATTTCTTTTGAGTCACCCATACAACCCGAATTCTTTACATCCCCTGTTGCAAGTCATTTTCGCCTTCCTGAGAAAGTGACCTCTGGTGATCTCCTTTTTAATGATGATCAAAACAGCAACATGAAGCTAGACAGTCACCATAACAAGGTGGATTTATTCTTGCTTCCATTACTGCAGCTTTCCTCTGTAATCAAACATTGTCTTATGAGCTACAAAAGTAGAAACACGGGTGAAAAAAGCAATTCCAGCATACAGATTTCACTAAACCCACTGCAATTGTAGTAAAAAAGCACCCCTTCCTCAAGGAACAGAGGGAAACAAAGAGCGTATAGTTCCCAGGAGTATGATAACTGCTGTATCCTTCTGGAAGAGGGCCAGCAAAAGCATTTGCACGTCTGCCTGCTACAGCTTACTTGGACACCACACTTCTTACAGCACCGGCTTTGTCTAAAGCACATTCCCATGTCTCCAGGCACTTTTGTCAGCATTCAAACGGATCTATGCAAAACAAAGATGAAATTAAAAAAAAAAAAAAAAATCCCCACACCAAACCACCCAACAAAACACACAGCCACTTGGCTACCCACAACAAGAGGCCACGGACACTGAGCTCTGTGCACCCTACATTGACCATATGTGACATTTGGAAACTAGAGCCTGTGCTCCTGTAGCATTTGCCTGCTTCCAAATGGCCTCCTCTTCCTCTTGTGGTCTGTCACCAACTGCAGGGACAGCATGTAGGATCACCAGCTGGACATGACACATCATACAGGCACCACCTGCATCCAAATTTACAAGAGACAAATGCACTTCTGAGACACTCCACGATACAGATGCACAAAGTTACAACTGGTGCATTGGGCACAAAAGGGTAGTAAACCACCTCCTCACTGAGCACATCAGATTTATCAGAAAAATAACAGGCACCACGTGGTATCCACTTGATAATGAACATAAGCACACGCATTTAGCTAAATGTGCTCTACTACGTAATATTACATGCATGCCTTACTGCTACAGTGAGACCTTTCCTCCCGTGTCCCACCATGATGTCCATGCTCCCTGGGAAGTGACAAGAGCCAGACCCAAGCACAGGCTGTCATGGGGTTACGTGGGCTGGGGAAGAGTGAAGTTCCTCCACGCAAATATCAGCACACATGTAAGGTAGGCAGGTTGTAACAGCCAAAGTGAGACATGCAGTTCTCTTTCTCCCCTTCCTTCCCTCCCCACAACGTCTTTCCTCTGCTATGCCCTTGCTTGAAGAGTCACCTAAGGTCTCATCTGCCCTGCTTTGAAAAGAAAGATCTTAGGGGGGAAAAAAACCCCAAACCCCTCCTGCCAAACCTTAAGCAGCTGAGTGAAGACCAGGGCTCATGAGAAGTCAGGAGGGGAGTTCTGGTCTGGGCAAAGCGGCCCTGCCATCTGCAGGCCCCCGAGCAAAACTGGTACCTGCAAGATGCACACAGACAATTTACATTCCCAGAAGAGCTTGTGCTGTCAAAGCCTTTCCAATTTTTTATAACCTCCAAAATCAGACAGATCCAAAGCATGAACACCTTAGCACACGTCAGGCAAGACTTTGCAATCCAAGTAGGATCACATCAAAAGGCACAAAAAAAATCCCTGCTATACACCCTGTGGGTTTTTTTTTCCCTGAAAGAGATTCACTTAATAAGAGAGTGAAAGTCTTCATTCAATGCTTTCATAATGGGGCCAGAGCTGGCATGCACAAAAATTGCTTCCAAAGCATCCAGCTTAGGGGTTGGATGCTCGCTTGTGCATGAATCGTAGAATTATGAAATAGTTTGGGTTGGAAGGGTCTTTTAAAGGCCATCTAGTCCAACCCTCCCTGCCATGAGCATGGACACCTTAAACTAGATCAGCTGGCTCAGAGCATTGTCCAACTTGACCTGGAATGTTTCCAGGGATGGGACATCCACCACCTCTCTGGGCAACCTGGCCAGTGTCTCAGCACCCTCACAGTTGAGAATTTCTTCCTAAGATCTAATCTAAATCTTCCCTCTTTTAATTTAAAACCATCTCCCCTTGTCCTATGTCTCCACTCCCTGATCAAGAGTCCCTCCCCATCTCTCCTGGAGACCATTTAGGGACTGGAAGGGGCTCTAAGATCTCCATGGAGCCTTCTTTTCTCCAGGCTGAACATCTCCAACTCTCTCAGCCTGTCCTCATAGCAGAGGGTCTCCAACCCTCGCAACATCTCTGTGGCCTCCTCTGGACCTGCTCAAACAGATCCATGTCTTTTCTTGGAAAGCAGGTCTTGTGTCTCTGAAGAGCAGATGCTCCACGCTATCAGTTGGTCTCCTAGACTGAGTGGCAGCAGTGGGCTGAGGGACCACAATGGGACCCTTGACCACCCTCAGCTAGGTACAGCTCAAAGACAACCACAGCTGTGAGGTTGTAGCTAGTAAGAGGTGAAAAACCTCCCTGGTTCAATTTATAGCATCTGAACTCATGCTAGAGAAAACTTTCTGTTCTCTGCTTCGAAAGTGTTTACTTTTTTTTTTTTAATTTATTATTATAAACTGGTAGAAAACAATCACAGATTTTTTACAACATTTGTGTATGGCGAGTAAACAAAGTGAGATGGAGAATGTGAAAATGAACCCTCCCCTCCATTTACACACTCTCATCTCCAGCCTGTCCTTGCGAGCATACCCCTTCCCTGCCAGCTAATAGTATTAACACAGACTCCTTCATGCTCTTTTGCTTCCCAACACACAATTTTAGAAATGGAAAGGTACTGAATCCAACCAAAAGAAGAGACTATTTATTTAAAAATTGTATGCCATTAAGAGTATCTTTTAAATCTTTGCTGCTACAGCTGAGAGGAGCAAATCTCACTCCTTACTCATCATGCCTTTTGTGTCCTTCTGGCTTTTTTTTTTTCCCCTTGGCCTGGACAGTGAAACTGAGATAATTTCACATGTGCTGATAATATATTTCCCTGTTGTATTCCTATCCCTCCTTTTTTGACGTCTCTGAAAACACACAGGTATTGATTACATCAATAATGTATTGATCAAATCAAAACTTGCTTAATTGCTAAACACAAGTTGTCAGCTTCCTTTCTTGGACCAGGCTGGAGCCTGGATACCAAAGAGGCATCTGCTAGAGCCATCACCAGATGGGGTTTCCTCTGGGTACCAAGGGGATGGAGAGTGAAGATGCCGTGCTGCAAACCAGGAGACCTCTCACAAAACAAGTCATAAATGTACTAGTATGTGTGACAAGAGCCAGACCCCAGGGGACTCCAAGGGTGGGACCCCAAAGAACATCTGCTTCCAGAAAGTGTAGAATAAATGGTGAACATCAAAGATTATCTGAGACCACCTAACAAAGCCCCTCAGCAGTCAAGTATGTCAACATCGAGGGTGAGGAGTGGAGAAAGGGCAGTAGAAACACAGAAGATGGGTAAAACCTTCAGTCTGGCAGACCTTGACTTTTGCCCATCCTTGGGACATGCTATGATGCCCCTCTCCCTCCGGCTGTGCAGAGGAGAAGGTGATGGCACACACAGGGCTGATCTACAGCTGGAAAAACCCTGCCCACCACCTCTGGTGGCCTCAAACCATCACCTCTGTCTGGCCCCAAACATGCCATCGCTGAGTTATGGCAGGCATGGAACAGCCCTGCAAAGACCTCAGGCCTCACCCTGGGGTTCAGGAGACCTGAAATGCAGTCTGTTAACCTCCTCCTCCATCCTGCAAGCTTCATGGGATCTCACAGCCTCTCTGCCAAGTATTTAAGATCAGATTCTCTCCAAAGAGGGACATGGAGGCCCCTCACCGGCTCCCCTCTAAGTGGCTCTCCACCTACCCACCCACCTCTGGAGCATGGACTCCCTCTGCTTCCCATGGAGTCCAAGAGAAATAGGGCTCTTGGCTGCAGGGCCGCACAGCTGACCTCATGGAGGACCTGACAGAAAAGACCTCATTTGTTGTCAGGATCTTGGAAAATAAGTCCTCCCCGAACTTCCAGCTCCAATGTGATATCATCTGCCAATGTTTATGCTGGCTGGGGCTGGAAATGTGAGGGGCCCGTGGATGCCCTGAGCTGAGGGAGGTTCAAAGGGGCTGGGGGTCCTCCAACAGCCCCCCAACCCCTGTGAGCTGGCAGGTGAAGGGACTCAAACTCCTCACAATGAGAGAGATGGTGCAAAGGGCTCTGAAGCAATAACTCATGCTTGGAGCAGTGATGGGGAGACCTCAGACTTTCCGTTTGGTTTGGCAGGAGAGCTCCCTGCAGAGCCAAGTGGAGGCAGGGGAAGGGAAATATTAAAAGCTCCCCACAGGATTAAAAAAAAACATCACCAACGAGGTGGCTTGTGGTCTTAACTCCTTTCTTTGCAAAACAAACAGCACATGGTGTGATTAAGTGACTCTTTTGTGATATGCATTCTTTCTTCCCTCTTTCTTCCCTCCCTTGCCAAGCCCATGTGGAGCCTCGCAAAGTTCCCTCAAACACACATGTCAGCAGCAACAGCTCCTTTTACTTCATTTGTCATTCTATGCTTCATGCCTTTCAGGTCAATAACTGCAATATCATAACCAGAGCATGGAGAGCTAGGACACCAGGTAGGATTCAACCTAGCAGCTCAGAGCACAACCCAACCACCCAAGAACCAGTCTTTACCCACCACTGTAGAAGCCACCATTGAGACACACAGCATGAATGAAGCTGTTAGAGAGAAATCCTTTTCAAAGAATGGGATTTTAAGCTGAGACATCTTTGGGCTACCTTGTGTACCACCAGATTTTTGTAGCAAAGCAACTTCTCCAGGTACTGATCAGCGAGAACCCTTTGCTCCAGCAGTGACTTGGTTGTGGTTTGGTACTTCTTCAAGTAAACAGCAGCTCATGACGCTGTGCCCTGGCTCACAGGGAGACTGGAGCTTCTCCCCAAGCTCTGAATCACTGCATGACTTTACATGAAGAAGCCAAACCATTGGCGTTCCTCTTGTTTCTATGCTCTGGCTTTCTTTCTCATAATTGCTGTAGGTGTGAAAGAAGGGAAAAGGCCTCCAGGTGGGCCCCAGTCTTTGGGCTGAGGCTTTGTGTCACTTGGAGAAGCTCCAGCAAATATCTTCTCACAGGTTAACAGCGACAGCAGGTTCAAGTAGGAGAGGGACCCACGGAGAGCTCTGCCATCACCCTGCACCACTGCGTGACCACGGGTGAGTCACCTCCCTCCACCTGCTCCCCTTCCAAAATTTTGTTTACCTGTTCCTCCCACTGTGTCTGTGCTTTAATTAGCATCTGCCCTCAGCCAAGTGGGGCATGCTTCACATTAGCACACATTAGTTGTTTTTAGATACGTGGCTCTTGGTCATCAGTTATGGTTGCATCTACTTGGTTATAGCTTTGAAAAACCTCAGTAAACTTGCTATTCCTCACAAATACTAAATTCAGTTTAAGCTGCCCTCCTGAAATCATCAGTAAAGTGAAACATAACGACTAGAAGATCCCACAGATAATCGGGAAGATGTGCTGCGTGCTGTTGCTTACTAATTGTCCATCCTCCTCCAAAGGCACCAAAATGAGGGAGAACTTCCCTCTGCAACAACTAAACTGGTCCGGAGTCATGAAGGTTGTGTGGACATGGGGTGCAGGAAGGGAAGAGGCCTTGTTCATGCGAATGGGTAGAGCCAAGAGAGAAACACATCCCAACCACAGCATTTTCATCACATGCTGTCCTAGACCTGGTAGCCGTGGATGCTTGCGGGGACCACAAGACCTTGTGAATGAGCAGAGGAAGAAGGGACAGCAGTGTTTATCCAAAAAAGTGGTAGGATATAATGAACAAGCCAGGGATGGGAACGTGCAGGTGGGGCCAGAAATTTCTTAAACTCAATCAGCTGAAAAAAAGCCAATATAGTGTGAAACTGCACCCACAAATGCTAGAATACAGCAATTTGGAGATTAAAAAGCGAGTTTCTTAACAGCTCAGGAAGCAGGAGTGTAGGACAAGATATGAAGAACAGTCTGTCCTTTTAGCCCCTGGTTTCTCCAAAGAATCTGTGGTGCCATTTAATTCCCACACATCCCAGTTACAGCAGGAATGCAGGACTGGCGAGACGCGATGTAAGAGTTCTCCTGCCCAGACAGCAGCAACAAGGGGACAGTAACTTGCCCGTCCCTAATCAGGCCACTACAGCATGATGTTCGTGTCACCCTGCCATACTGCAACTTTTTTTTCCATAAAGCTGTCTCAGCTTGGCACATCAAACGTGCACAGACCAGACACAGCCAACATGATATCTGCCACATGTCTCAGTGCTCCCACCATCACCTGCCACTCTCTAACCCCCCATCAACTCAACACACAACTCCCTTTTCTGTGGAGACAACACCATGGCTTTGGGTGTAAGAACGGCACATCCATGGGATTTGCCCTGTTTTGCCAGGACACAGCCATGGGGTCCACTAACACACCAAGGGGTCAAGTGAACACTTGGCTCTTCCTTTGGGCATGTTCATCATTGAAACTTGGTCCTCAGTTGGCTCCCCACCTATTTAACCCTGCTGTGACTCAGGAAGGTGAATTGTTAATTTCAGTTAAGTTGTATTTGCACTGAGATCCTCATCTTGAAGGCCAGGAGTCTTGCAAGAAGAGTTGAGTTTGGTCTCACGGACTGTCTCCTTGCTTCAAAGCTAGGGTGTAGAAACTCTGGGACCCTAAAAACATGAAAGGTCTAGTAGTGGCATTTCATCATCTGAAACAACTCCCTGTTTGTGAGTACAAACCATGGTGTTTTCAAAATACCTGGAAAGGCTGATTATAGACTTCACCCTAGGCATACACACCTAATGGGAGGATTAAAGGTCATAAGGAGAGAATGCAACCCCTTTCCCTGTTCTCCTTAACAATGATGCTTTTTGCACATGAAGTGTTAAACCGGTTTGCCTACACAGATATAAAAACAAAGTCCACGGTGGAGTGACACCTCCATTTTCAATCTTCCCAGTGACATTTGCTCTGTGCTCCTGCATTTGCATCAAGTCATGAAAAAAACAAACCAAAAAACAACAAGAAACAAAACCAAAGCCAGACCTCTGATGTTTTTGTATTCTTTTCTGATCAGAGATGAGCCAGAGAAAGGCATTTCTCCCCCAAGAGAGAGAGGGAGGAAGGGGTTAAGGGCTTTCAAGACAAGCTGGACACAACTGATGTCAGATTTTTGCCTTACAATGGCATCTATTTGCTTTCCCAGCAAGTGCTGCACAGAAGCTGGGCATTGTATTGTTCAGGACAGCAGAAGATACCACATACCTTCTTCGGAGAGGACAGATTTTCTCACTCCTCCTTATCTGGAATGCCCTGTTTGGTCAATAACTGGGGAGAAAAATCCAATCAGAAACTTCAGGAAAAACTTTTCCAGGTTTCTGTTTGTTTGTTTTAAGTTTTATTATTTTTAACCTGAATGTGGCTTCTAGGATGTTTTTCTCTGACGTGAGGGGCTCAGCTGTATTCTGCGCGCCTTCCTAGTATCACTGTAATCTGCTTTAGTTTAACAGGAAATCAGCATCATGAAAATTAGGACTATCCCAACCCCCCAAAACATTCTGCAATTTTTTCTCTCCCGGGCAGTCAGAAAACAGGGAAAGGGGGTAGAGGAGCAAGAGCAAAAAATCCTTCACATCTTTCTCTTTGGCTGCTTCTGATTGTTTTAGGAATACAAGGACTTAGGGTGAAGTCCCCTACGGGGACCTGTGAGAGCAGAAAGTCCATTTAACCCTGAACTTGCCAAAACAGACCTGCTGGCTGAAAGTTCCTTTCTCCCCCACCCTCGGTTCACTGCTCCTTGCTACTCACTGGAAAAATCAGCCAGCGGGCTCTGTATTAGCTTTCCCACTAAACTAACGAGTTTCCCACTCGTTTTTCTGCCCCATGGGCAGCAGCCCCCACCGGGGACCCCTGGATGCTTTCGCCCCTGCGGTGGCAGGAAGGCGGGACTCGGCGGCACCCACCGCCGCAGAACTTCTCCGAGCGGCGGTTTCCGAGTTCAGAGCAGCTTTTAGGAAAGCGACACCGAGCTGTAACGCCGCGGGGCTTTTCAAACTAAAAAAGTAGGAGTTGGGTTCTATTTTTTTAAAAATGCCATTTTTGCAAGGAAAAAAAAAAAAAAGAGAGAATAAAAATCACAGGGGAGCTGCCCCCGAGGAGCATCGCGGCAGGTACTCACCCGTCATCAGCGTGTAGTAATTGGGATAGGAGAGGCTGGGGAAGTCCGGGGTCATGTAGTCCACCTTCACCCCCATGTTGATGATGTCCCGAAAGCCCGGCAGACCCTCCAACTCGCCGTCGTCGATGTAGTCGAAGCGAAAACCGTCGAGTAGAAACACCAGGAGCTTGCGGTGGGGCGAAGGGGCGGCGGGGAGCGGCAGGAGGGAGGCCAGAACGGTGGCCAGGATGGTGGCCAGCAGGCTTCGGTTACCCATGGCCGGGCACAGCGTTAACC
>VZRU01001555.1:230908-253404 GCA_013398155.1 Pedionomus torquatus
GCTGCGAGTGAAGGATCTGCGGCAGCTTCTAGCACCGCTGTCCTCCTCCCTCCCGCTGCCACCCCCCGCGTTAAAGCTACAGCGCTGCCCCGCGTGTGCCGTGGGCGTGAGAGGTCACAGGTTAATTGCAAGCAGATGATTAACTTCTATCCCGCCCGCTGGCAGGGAGCAGGGTCCTCTCGTCGAGAGATCCCCGTGGTGGGTGGCTATTTTCTTTACCAGACAGCATCACACCGCTCACCACCAGGACCTTGTGCTTTCTTCTTGTCTTTCTGGCAGAGATAAACCATTTTTGGTAGAAATCCAGCGTGAGATTAAGGCAAAGCATCCCTGCAGTTGGGGAGGTGGAGTACGAGAACTGAGGTCCAACGTCTCCATGGCACAGCTCATCTCTGCATGGAGCCCAGTCCCCACGAAAGGACCCCGTCCTCTCCACTTGCTCCGTGCTGCTGTGGGGCTAAATCCAGCTCCTGATGCTCTACCAGAAAACTCTAGTTTTCAGCATTAGACCCAAAAAATGATACATCTGTTTTGTGTCTGTCGATATCACTAAGATATTAAGAGCTGGGCAGTGCCAAATTTTGTATTAAAAATGAAAAATTTTTCACTTTTTAGTTGTGAGTCACCTCCACGTCCTTCTCCTGCCAAGCACAGGAGCCTAACTATACCTCTAAATACAATGCCAGCACCTGTGGTACACTATAATTACATATTAACTCCCTTTTCTTCAATTGCATTTGTTTTTCCCAAATAGAAGAGGTTCATAGCATTGTATTAACTCCGCTGCAGGTGGGGAAGAGCTACCTGTTAGACAGAACTGGGATGGGGAAAGGGCAACTTTTGAATTTCTCAGGGTGAGGAGGAGAATGCAGCCCCAGGGAAGGGTGTGCAGGGTGTATTTCCAGCTCATCGTGGGAATGGCCCCTCGCAGATGTTTACACCTAGAGAAGGTTTCAATAGCTGGACGTTGGAACCTCTCGTTTCTTCCTTCAAAGCTCCAAATTGCGCATCCAGTATGTCTAGTCACCTCTTGCCCAACACTGGGGCTGATGCAAGCTCAGCAAAATGGTCTCCAGCGTCCCTTGCCCCAAACCTTTATTTTATCCCTGTGCAAATCCTGCTCATGTCCTGGCCTGCTCTTTTGCACAGCTTCGTACTGACTGCAGGTCACCCACTGCTCCTGGGACATGGCTGGAGAAGGGCTGTCCCTGCACATCTCCCACATGGCTTCCAGCTCAGGACAGAAGGTAGCCTGCCAGGAGAGGGAGTTTCTGTAGGAGGGATTTGTTCCAGGCAGGTGGAAGAGGATGGAGGGGGAACCTGTGGTTGAGCTGGGCTGCTCAAGCTCTTCAGCTGGTGATGCCCATGTTCACCTTGCCAGTCAAATTCCTCCATGCCAGTAGATTAAAGGCACTCCTTGTGGACATATCCCTCGCTACGACTTGCCAAGCCACCCGTTTTCTTCCTCTTTTTTTTATGTGCCCCTTTTTCCATCTGCCAACTCAGAGCCCAGCACTTGGGACCTAACCTCTCATCAGAGTTTTACCTGAACTGAGGACTTGGGGCTTCACTAAGCTCCAGCCCAGGATCTTTGGAGTGAGAGAGTGACAGAACGAGTCCTTCAGGGGTTTATCCTTTTTCACATACCATGTACTTTTAAAGCCTTGCATTGCCAGCTATTATCATCCCAACAACTTTCATTCTGTGTTCTGACGTTTCTTATCTTGCCTGGCTTTTGCTTGTGTACTTGCTGCAGCAGCAGCATTTTTTCCCAGCAAAACCAACCCAGGGTCACACAGTTGTGCTGCACCTCGGATCAGAGACAGCTGAGTCCTGGGGCCACCCGTGCAGCCCTGTGCCCAGGAAAAGGACAGATGGACTGTGGTTGCCAGACTGCTGTGATGACAACAGGTCCTGGACCCCTGTTCCAACCCCTGGAACAGTCATCACCTGGGAGAGCCCTGTAGTAATGGTGTGGCCCAGCCTGAACTTTGAAGGAAAAACACCCAAATTCCTCAATCTGAGAGAAAGGCTGCCAGGCTGCGTGACCTGGGCAACCAGGCTGCATTTCGCTGGCGTCCCAGCCTGTGCAAGGATGACACTTGGAGACAAGCCTGCTGGGGACGAGCCTGCAGCTGCGTGCCAGGCTGGTAGAAGACGTGACAGCGGTGCATGACAGCTGCCTGCCTGCAGGGTGGCACGTGCCTTCTGTCATACCTATGGAGAGCCACTGCTCTGCTCAGCAATCTCCAGGCTCGGCTGCTGGAGTCTCAGCTGGGGATCTGCCTCCCCAAGGGAATTTGCACGTCCTTCTCCTGCTCCAAGATAGAAGATGGCCCAGAAGAACCTGTGCTCAGAGACAGCACTTCTACTAGCACTTACTGAGGATTTTCACTAAGGCAAAAACTGTATGTAAGGGGCTTGAAGCCATCTGTAGAGCCACTTCTTGGTCAAGCCCCTGTGGTAATTTACTACCTCCATATTTCTAGAATCATAGGACAGTTTGGGTTGGAAGGGACCTTTAGAGATCACCTATTCCATGCCCCCTGCCATGAGCAGGGACATCTTCAACTAGATCAAGTTGCTCAGAGCTCCATCCAACCTGACCTAGAATGTTTCCATGGATGGGACATCTACCACCTCTCTGGGAAACATGGGCCAGTGTCTCACCACCCTCAACGTAAAATATTTCTTCCTTATATCTAATCTAAATCCATCCTCTTTTAGTTTAAAACCATTACCCCTCGTTTTATCATAACAGACCCTGCTGAAAATTCTGTCCCCAGTCTTTGCTGTAGGCCTCTTTTAGGTACTGGAAGACTGCAATTAGGTCTCCCTGGAGCCTTCTCCAGTTGAATGAATATTTAGGTTGAATGAACCCATAAACATGTCTGGAAATAGTGAGGTTGATATGATTATACATCTCTTGGCAAATCCATAAGGACATTCATGTTGATGCTTCTCACCTAATGGGTGGCCTCTGGGCTTGCCAGCAGGGCTCGGCAGAAGCAGCAGCCAACACTCATGAAGGGATGGGATAATAAGGAAAGTCAATCAAGATTCCAAGCTGGACTCCCACTTTGAAAGGATGACTGTGTTTTTGAGGTGGTTAGGCTAAGAAGCCAGGCTTCCACCATGAGATGGTACAAAGATATGTCTTCTCAGAAATAATGCTTTTCTTTTAAGAAGGTTGCAATCTACTGATCGACAGCCCCTAAGGAAAAGCTCTACCTGAACCAACATAGCAGCAGGAGGGACAATTGGTGCAAGGCACCAGAGCCCAAGGCCTGCTTTAAGAGCTAGGGATTCAGAGGTTTCCACTCGACAAATAACGAGAGGGTGAGACCTGAGAGGGGTTAAAGGAGTAAGGAGCCACGTAACCATGACGCTGTACAATACCAAATTGTGTTTTGACAGACAATCCCCCTGAAGAGTGGGACTGGAGCCAAACAGTCTAGCTTGGCAGAGACAGACCCTAGCAATACATTCCATCCCTGCCAAGCAATGTTGATTTGCTTTGGTTCACATTCATTTGTAAGCACCCTGTCTGCACAAAGCCCCAGATGGCCTTGGAGACTCCAGCACAACAATATTTTGATACAAACACTCTTACAAAAGCTATCAGAGCCTGAGCTGGTGTCTGGGGACAACAGCCCTCGCTAGTTAGCAGGTTTAGGAAGAAACATGCATGAAGGAATGAGAATGCCTCAGCACAATTTGTGCGCGAGGAGATACCCCACTGATGAAACTTTGTTTGAGACAAGGTCCTCAGCCACTCAGGAAATCCTCTGGGGAAAAAAAACAGGTTCCCAGTTTTGGAAAACTGCCTTCAATGCCCTCAAATATCTTTTTTTTTATTTTTTTTTATTTTTTTCTTTTTTCCCCCTTTTGTCCTGTAGAATTCACAAGCAGGGCAATAGAAATGAAAGCAAATTCTCTGGGCTCACACGGATGGTTCAGCCTGGCCTGTCAGATGGACCAGCCTCCCCCATGGTGGTGCTCTATCTCCTGGACCCCTAGGTCCAGGAGCACAAGCAAGAACAAAAGCTGCTAAAAGTATAACATGGTTTCCATTTTCCCCAGGGGATCAGATAATCTGAAGGGGAAATTTGTCCTTCTTTCTCTTCTGGAAGAAAGACAAGATGGCATAATATGACTCATTGTCAGCTTGTAATTCCTCTCCAGCTCCTGTTCACAGACAATAGTAGTTCAATACACAATAGTAGTTGAACACTTCGGCCAACACAGCCTGACTTACTTGTTTGGTTTTTTTCTCTCACTAGAGAGCAAGACATGGCCACCTCCAGACATAAAAGCCTCGAGGGGAATGATAAGTTGCTTGTGTTTCTTTGAAGAGGAGGAAGAGGATTTGTGCCAGTCTGAAGTTTTAAGGTCAGCACTCTGCTGGTCTAAGGTCCTCCTTCTTCCTCACCTCATCAAGCCCAAGGTGAAAACAGCACAGCTGGTACCAGCCCCTCTGCTGACTTTCACAGAAAAACTCTGGTAATGCATGTTTCTGCCTCCCAAGCTGACAGAAGGTCTTACCTTGGTAGGAGTCATCAGCTGCAGAAGTTTAATATCAGGGTCTTTGCTCCCGCATTCTCACCAATGATTCTGCGTGGAGGGGTGCATTAGGCAAGGCATCTGCTCTGTCAGATCTTCCTAGGTGATATTTAAGGTAAAGTCAGTTACTTCTGCGATCTTTTGGTGTGTAGCAGTTCAGTCATGAGGAATTCAAGACATGGGAAATGGGTTGCTCTTGGTGTCAGTCACGTACAGATGTGTATGATAAAGTCACACACTTAGAGCATTTGAAAGCTAGAAGCTCCAGCTTTCCTGGAGAAATGCAGTGATCTTTCCCAGCTCCTGAAGGCACAATTTTCCTCTAACCTCCCTGACTGGTATCAGACTTGCTGTATTGGAAGCATCCACATGCTGGGTAATGAGTACCTGGTAGTGGGACAGTGGTGACCCTTGCAGAGAGCTGGTTAATTGTTCTTTGAAGTGTCTCAGCCTAGGTGATAGTGATATTTGGAGATCAGGTCTCTAAATATCTTACTCCATCCTTTACTGCAACAGTCAGGAGTCATATTAGTAACTTTTCTATTTGAGAAAAATCTAGTGGAGATGAAGAAATTTTATGAAACAGTGAGGTCCTCACAGTGGACCTCAGTTTCCTTGCAAGGAGCCACATGGGCTTGTGGGGATGACAGCAGGGAGGGACGTCTCCAAAGGGACTGAATGTGGTGAGGGATGCTCTAAATCCACCAGCTGCTGCTGCCCAGCCTAAGAGGCTGCACTTCTACAGGGCTGGGGTGGGAGACTGGCAGCAAACACCATGTGGAATAAAAAAACCCAAAAATGCCCACAAGGAAAAGCACATTTCATGTAGCCAGTGGAATAACAATTTTTAACTTGAACTCTGCAGAGAAATTAAGAAAAATAAGCTGGTTTAAACTCACTGCACAGAAGCCTGCACCAGGTGATGAACACAGGGGTGAATGCAGCAGAAGACCACCATCTCCTTCACTCTGTGGTGTGCTGACCTGAGGACAAAACCATCCGGGTTAGGGAGAGGGTACCACTGTCTCAGACTGAAATCAGTCCTCACTCCTCCCAAAAGATGTGAGTTTTGCTTGGATATCAACCCATCTCCACCTGCAGAACCACCCCAACGGTTCTAACTCACTTCCTTGAAACATTATTACCTAACTAGCCCAAGATCATGCTTGCCTGGATGCCGGTGTCCTGTAACATGGGAGGTTTTACCTCATGGAAGAAACCTTGTGCAATGCATTTCTCTGTGGAAATCACCTAGTCAAGTTTGCTAGATGGTGAAACCAGATAGCCCCAAATAACTGGATACAGTGGTCTTTGCTTCATCTCTGCTGTCTGGTCGTTTCCCCTGTATGGTGAGGGCCAGTGGTGAAGGATTTTACTGCTAGGCTAGAAGCAGGGGTCAACACACAGCAGTTTGGGTGGGGATGGAAACTTGGCAAGCTGAGCAAGTGGATCAAGATTAGTTAATTTATTTTCACATAAAGAATAAGACCATCATCACTGAGATAAAGTAGGTGTTACTAACCCTGCTGTGCCGGGACACTAATGTGTTCCTTGGGACACTGAGTTCAACACGTCCATTCCTGTGCCAGCGGCTCCTCCAAGAGAACAATGGGGTCTTCTGCACGTCCACCAGCGCCTTGCACAGAAGTTTCTGCCAGGTTAAAACTTTGCTGGAGCAGCAGCCTCAGAAGATGAAAGTATGAGCTTAAAGTCCAACAATCTTGCACAAACTTACAGTCATCTAGCGCTCACCAAATGCAGACCTATTTCAGCAAAGCATTCATATTTCAGATTTTTCCTGTAAATGAGGGGCGATTTGAAAAGCTAAAGATTCGGTGAACCAGTGCCCATGTGCCTGCTTTCCAAGAATAAAATAACACTCCCCATGTCTGATCTTTCTGGTACGCTTCTACGCTGAGCACAAATGAGATTTACAACTCTGGTTTGAACTTAGTGTGAGTACAAAGGAAAACTATCCAGGGCTAGCACAAAATGCCATTTTAAAACTCCCAAATATTTTGCATTTAGCATCCTTTATGGCCCGGAGGTTATACAGAGTTCAGCTTTACCTTCTGACATCAGCGCTAAAGGACTGTGGGAGTTCGGCTTGCAGCATGACCTACCGAAGAAAAAAAGGCCTTTATCCTGACAGCAGTGATTTAAGCTAACCTGAGAATATTTGTAATTAGGCCCCGAAGGCTGGCCTCTGCCAGGCTGCCTTGCAAGAGAGCAAATGCTGTAGAGCAGAGAGTTTCCAAGCTGCTGCCCTCAGTTGTCATTGCTTTTGTCACGTCCCATGGCAGTTTCTTCATTTTGGCTTCTGTATTTTTGACGGTTTTTAGTTCCCACATCCCATTCATCAGGAAGGCCATGGTAGAAGGTTGAGGCCCTCACCTGGAGGACACGGACTCAAGTCTTAGCTTTGCAAGGGTGAGTGTCTGGTTCTCATCTCGCTGACTGCTGAGTCACTTCTGGAGAATTCGCTCCCACAGAGGAGAGAGGCTGTTCTACAGCCCAACCCCTGCAACAGAGCAGTATTTACATGGTATCTGTTTCCTTTGGGTCTTTCTCCATCAGCAAGCCACAACTTCTCAAGCAGAGTCAGATCTGCGTCAGGTTTTATTATAGGCAACGTCCCATCCCTGTCCAAATACCATGAGTGACGTCCTTCCCTATAGGAAGGATCATATCTCATCATATCAAGGTCATATCTTTACATCAGGGTTAGCATCACTATCTCTCACTAGCTGAGTGCTCAGGTTAGGAAATCCTAACATCTCTGAGGGCTTGTACCTGCTTCTGTGACTGCAGGGATCTTTCACCTGAGGAGAGGAGCAAGAACAGCCCTCAGCCCTGGGTGGACTTGATCTGATTTTTCCAGACCTTTTTACAGGTCTGAGGTAAATTGCTTTGATTCCTGTCCCCTTTATTTCTGACTGTAACCCAAAGCAGACTTTTGCTGGACATCAGTGGGATGCAGAGGTGGTGTGTGGCCTTAGTCTGCTCCAAATTCACCGTGTTACGTCCACCTCCTCTCTCTGAGTTGCCTCAACTTTAGTGGCTTTAGATCGCTGCTCTTCTGTCGCAGTCCTGAGATTTACAATTACATCTTCCAGTTCCAGTAGTGGAGACAACCCATCATTTGACATCATGCTCCTCTCTGTTCAAGGAGGTTATCACACACTTGAGTGAAATACTACCTTTATTTTCCCTGAAATCTGTCCCCAGTGTGGAGGCTCCTCTCTAATGCTCCAGCTTTAGCCAACATAAAAATGCTCTTCTCTTCATATGGACATCTTCAAGCCAGTATGTTTGCAACCATCTCCACCTTTCTTAGAAATTCCTATAACTCTCTGCTCCTCTTCTTGGTGTCAGAAGAAGCTGGAGACCTGGAAAACCTGTGCTCTCCTCTTCTCCTTGCTCTGTGAATGGCTCTGGAGAGCTTGCTCCTTCTTGGCCAACCATCTTCCCAGAGTGTCCCATAAACCGTGGTGCTTTTCTTTTCTTTCTGGCTTCAAGACCCTTCCTTCAGGAGGTGCTTTTCTTTCAGGGCTCCTGCAACCTCAGCTACCTGATCAATCACCCTTTCAGGAGACAAGGAATGTTGTCACAAACCCAAATCACTTGAGGAGCTTGTTTTCCCCTACCGTCCCCTGTAGTTACACTGGGGGACCTGACGCTGACATGGGGCAGGGAGTAGTGGTGGTAGACTGGAAGGCACCACACTGACCACTGAGAGAGTCAGCGGAACAGAGACTGAGGCTGGTGGAAACATGCCCTTTCCACTGCTCAGGCTAACGAGTGAAAACTTTCCTCTTTCATCATTCCAGCAAATGGCAAAATGACATGCCATCCGCTCTCAGCAGCCACCAGGTAAAAGCATGGTGAAGTGGAGGTTGTCCTGTGCTGAATATGAAACCTCTGCTGACTGAATGACAAAAAACCAAGGTCTCATCCCAAGCGTTGTAGCTGGGGACTTCACTCCACGGAGAAGTTCATGCTTCCCTCAACTTGTTTTCACCTTGTTTCCAGGAAAGCATGGGCTGTGCCTGCAAGTGCTAGAAGCCACTTCTGTCTTCTCTGATGACACTACATCAGAAATAGCCGAGGCTTCCAACTTTTTGGAGTCCAAACCTATTTGGAAAAAAAATCTTCTTGTTCACCCCAGGCCAGGGCTGCGGTACCAGGCACATCCCCAGCTACCCTCCATGAAGCAGAGGGGAAAAACTAAGGCCATGTGGTCAGAGCAGAGGCAGCCGGTGGCCCCCAAGTAGAAAGCATGGGCTGTTCCTCCAGCAGCAAACCCCCGGGGCAGCCCAACGCCAGCAAAGCTCTCTGCTTAACCTGTTTTAATAGCATGTGGGTTGTACTTTTTTTATGTTTTCCCTCCTGACATTGCGCTGATGTGTGGCAGGAAAGAAAATAAAGAAAAAGAAAGAAAAACCCTCTCAAATTTCCTACGGTGCTGTCAGCTGCTGGAACTGGACACCCTGTAATAACCTCCTGGGCCGATAGCCTGCTGCCTCCCATTCCCAGTAAGGATTTATTTTCCTTGGCATGGCCAACATGTGCGAAGCCCTGCTCCAATAGTTTTTTTAAAAAAGAGAAAGTAGGTGGCAAAACACTTAGCTCTTTCAAGGAAGCTTGGAAGCGATGGAGAGCAACCTCATGCCATGTGAGCCCTGAGCGTGGCTGTCCGGCTTCCAGCACAGGGCAGTAAATCATCTCCTGAATGGCTGTCACAACCTCCCCAGATCCCCACAAAGAAGCTATTTTTCTTTCATAGCCATGGCCTGTTTGAGATACAACACTGTTGCTAATGCATTTAGCAGGTGCAAGAAACATTTGAAAATTGATTTTTTTTTTCTTCTCTTTTTTTCTTCTCTTTTTTTTTTTTTTTCCCCCTTTTTTTTCTTTTTCTCCTTTTCTCCGACAAATAAGGCTAGGAGCTTGTTTGCTCAGATTTTTTTGGAGTTTGGCTTATTTTGTTATACTACTGCCCAGCTGACGTTTCCTCCACGTGCTCTCAGAGGCAGCAGAGTCTCAGGGCAACCGGGAGTATTTCCAGTACTTGAGGCAGGGATTGAGAAGGTGATTAAAGGGTCAATCCCAAACTGCATCCAAATTCTATTCTTACGTGGAAATTAGTATTCCTGGAGGAGTGGGGGAGGCGCATCCCTTGGGAGACCTGTGGACTCAGGCTCCTCTCCCCGCTAATTCAGTCCTTGCCACCAACAGGCACTGGTGCCACGGTGGAGACATGCCACGGGAGTATCCCCTGAGTGGAAAAATCAGTCCGATGCTTCCTAAAGACGAATTACAAGTGTACTATTTTAAAACTTAAGACATGGTGCATCTGTCAGGAAGACACTGGATGAATAGTAATTAAAGACATGTTGCATGAGCCGTTAGCTTTCCTAGAGACGGCACTTGAAGTACATTTGAAGCCAAAGGTGGGAAATCAGAGGGGGAAAAGCTGCTCATACCATAGCATTGGGATGGTATCCTTCAAAACTATCTTGGTGAAGGGTCCCTCCCACCATAGCATCGCTGCCACCAGCCAATAGGCAAGAGTTAAAAGCCCTCTGGAGCAAGTCACCATCTCCCACCAGGAGAGGCTGAGCAGCTTCATCCACAGGATGCTGATTGGAAGAGCTTGGGAAATCTCTTCTGGAGAGGGAAGTGGTAGCTACTGAGACGAGTTTCATTGTGGATAGCCCATAGGCAGAGAGTCATGGTTACACATCCAAAGCAGTTTATGTGGCCCTTGTGCAGCTCTTAGTATCCCTTTCCTCAAAACAAAAGCATTATGTGGCTTTATGAAATATGAAACTAGTTGTGTTTTATAGCAATCACTCTAAAAACACACATTATAACAGAGAAGTGGCTTTTGTCATCTTCTTTTGAGCCAATGGGCTGGATTTTACAGTTGAGGTATGCTCTCAGAATAGCCCCTTCTGTCTTGGCTTGCCATGGCAGAGGCAGTGTTTGCCCAAGGGGGTACCTCCAGCAGCCTCATAAAGGTGGCTTTTGGCTCTAATTCTTCAGATGCTAAGATGGTCCTTGGTATAATGAAAAAGGATCATGAAACTCCAAACCCTTGATATTACCCTTGATGTATATGGCTCATGCTGCATCAGAGCCTTTTCTGGCAGCCTCATGATGAAGGCTTTTGGCTCCAGTCCTTCATAGAAAGTTCCACCTAAACATGAGGAACAACTTCTTCACTTGGAGGGTGGCAGAGCCCTGGAATAGGCTGCCCAGAGAGGTGGTGGAGTCTCTCTCTGGAGACATTCAAATCCCACCTGGACACGTTCCCATGCAACCTGCACTAGGTGGACCTGCTCTGGCAGGGGGTTGGACTAGATCTCCAGAGGTCCCTTCCAACCCCACATCATTCTGTGATGGTCTTATGAAACCCCAAATCCTTGATATTATTGTTGGTGTGTATTATTCATACTGTGTCAGACCTTTTTTTCCCCCCAAGGGGTCCAGCATTACAGGAACATACTCCACACCATTAGGGCCGAGCCAGGAGGAGGTCTATCACTGATGGGTGCTTTCAGTAACTCCAGTGGTTGGTGTGGGGCCAGTTCCTCTTCAGAGCTTTTCTTGCTCTGGGCATTTCTACATGCCAAGATCAGCTTTCTGCTATTTTGGCCTTACGTTGGGGAAGGGGACTGCAGATGAGGTGCAAAGAAAAATATCATTCATGTGGTTATGAAGAAAAAGAGAGGAACTGTATAAAATATAAACAGTGGCCATAAATGGAGACATGAATATATTTGAACGCTGCATAAAGTAAAATATATTATAGCTAAAATAATATGAGGGAATACTTTGTCCTTAAAAGGTTCAAAATTATATATAGTATCTCCATGCACTTTCTGGAGTTGAAGTATGTGTACAGAGCAAATATTTTCTACTTGGACAAGGTGCCCTGCACCATTTGAACTTAAGTATGAATTCCCTGGTTGTCAAAACCCACCAATTTGATGGGGAATCTGAAAGGAAAGACTAGGCATTTAGAAGTTAAACAGTAGCAGGGAACTTCCTGAGCTCAAGATTTCAATGGCAGGGTGTCTGGGGTTGTCCAGAAGAAAAGATTTGCTCCTTGACTCCATCTGTGCTCTCTAAGAGTGCCAAAAAGTCAACTCCTGCTTAAAGACTGCTTGCTTTGACCAGCAGCACTTCAGGAGCCTTCTTGCACATGACTCCTTCCCAGTTATAGGGGGAAAGCACAGCATGAGGACATTTTCCTCTTCCTTCAAATATTTGTAAACCTGAAGCCTCTTTCTGCAGCTTTGGATAAAGTAGGAATTACAACTGGAAGAAAACCTGCCCAGGAAAAAGGGGGGTGATGATCAGACAGGGGGTCCAGGCTCTTGAGAACCCTGGGTGGGAGGTTATTATAATTCAGGTCCTTCACCCCCCATACCAGGCTGGTGATGGAACCATAAGAAAAGCTGACAGGCTTGGTCTGCAAGAAAGAAGAGGGGAATGTCAGGGCAGCTCTGTTAGGACAGTTGTGGAGAAGTGAGGTACATGGGGATGAGGTGACTCCCCCCCCAAAGGACACACAGGAATTCAGGCAAAACTGAAGCCAGGTCTTCTGGAAGTGCTCAGAGCATGGGGACAGGATGTGGCTTTCTGCATGAAACGGAGATCCTCCTGATACTAGCATCATTTCAAGAATAACAGTGAACTTTCCAAGCATGCTCCAAGCAGGTTTGTCCTATATCGCTCTCCTCAATTTTTCCCTTTTCCCAATTTCCGCAGTATCAAGGATGCTATCAGGCTTTCACAGGTGGGAACATGGGAAAAGGTGTATTTAGGAGACAGCCTAAGAGCTGCTTTTGTTTTACAAAAGTACTTTTATCTGCCTGTGCCATGCAGAAGGGTTAGAACAGACCTAAGTTAAAAATGAAATGGTGATAACAGGGAGACACCAATACAGCCCTTCTGGCCCCAACCAAAATGTCATCCACAACCCAGCACCCTCCCTCAGACACAGGCTAAAACCAGATGCCTATGGGGCAGTATCAAAGCAGGGCAAACGCTTGATGATACCTCTCCCAGATACTTTCCCAGCTTCCAACAATTCAGGGACCACCTGAGCCCCTTTCTACGCTTGATCATCCTTGGTTAATCTCTCTTCCTTGAACTTGTTCTGTCATCCCTCCAACCATCGTGAGCTTGAGCTTTTGGGTCAACTTGAGCACCCAAAAACATCTTTCAGGAAGTGCTTTCACAGCTGAGCTGCATGTTTTTTCCAGAATATAAGATTCTGAGAGGTACTGACTATCCATACAAGCAGCTCTTCTCTTGCTCCTTGTGCCAGATGACCATTGCCCATCCCACATGTCCATGGCAAGGCTGAGACCACCAACAGCTTCTGAACATCACTGCAGGTCTCCAAGGAAAATATCTCGGAAGTGAGATAATTTGATGGTGAACTGACGTGAACTTGCACACTGGCTTTTGTGGAAAGGCCTTTCAACGGTTAGGGAAGGATGAAAAGGATGAGTCCACATGAGACATGGGTGGCAAACAAAGAATGACACAGCAAGGCAGCAGTGGTGCAGTTTTTCCTGAAGCTCATCACGCCAAATGCTTTCGATGGGATAAGTCCCTTGAAATCATACCCTTTCTTTCAGGAGTAGGACATTGAGTGTTTTCCTCCCTATAAACAACCACTACAGCTCAAGACCTGTCACTAGCCTTTCTGAAGCTTCAAAATGAGTAGACAATAGCATACCTAGGCAATTCAAGCTGGTTTTGTGATTTCCAGGCCTAAAACTGCTTGTTGACTGATTCCGTGATTTCTGAGTGCCCCACTGCTAACACTATTCTCTTCAGTCATTAATGGAACAAAGATACTCGTAGGCTAATTGGTCTCTAAGCAAATTAGAAGCTCTAAGCCAAAGAAATACCATCTTCCTTCTCCCTTGCAGGTCACCACTGACATGTTGGAAAGAAATGAGTCAGCTGGTTTCTCTGGCCTCATCCATGCAGACACTAGATGTCAGCCCAAACCCACAAGTGCTTCTGCTCTGAACTACGAACAGGTTCAGGCAAACCCATGAAGAAAGCACCTCGGTGAGCCAGGCTGGGGGTCCTCACCCCTGAAGGCAGGGGAGATGCTGCTCTGCAACAGCAAGGGGAAAAAGGGGAGGGCCCTTTATATAATAAATACAGTTTTACACAAGCTGAAAGAAGCCATGTTTTAGGGGGTGAAAACTCCCACCTGAAGTTCCTGTTCTTGCCTCAGACTGTGCTGGAAAGGGCTTGACATCTCAATGGGGACCATCAGCAGCAACATCCCAGCTCCTCACATGGAGATCTTTGGGCAGGTTGAAGATCTTCCAGCACACCCAGCTGAGGAAGACTGATGGCTCTGGGCATTTATTGCTGTTTAAAAGAGAAAGCAGTGATGACCATTACCTCAAAGCAGCTGCAATAGGCTATCCTGAGCTCAGAAAATGGGGCAGAGCAGGTGCTTTTGATTTTACAGTGAAGTGAAACTGGGGGCAGGGAAACAGGAGTGACATGGCCTCTTTTTTTGCAATGTGTTAAAAGCTGCTTTAGTGTGTTTTTCTCCTTGCAGTGTTATCGCCCCAGAACATTTAGCTCGTCAACACTGGCTTGTGTTCACCAAAAGCCCTGCAGAGACAACAGAAACTGCCTGGGGAAAAAATAGCATTTCCTCTTATTTTCAGTCTGGCTGGGGACAGAGTCAATATCCCCTCCCCTTGTTTAGAAAACAGCCTTCCTTCCCCATTTCCCCCTTTTTCTTCCCAAATCCCATCTTCAGGTTGCAGAGGTGAGATGCTCTGCTTCTCCTGTGAGGACAGGCTGAGATAACTGGGGGTTGTCCAGCCTGGAGAAAAGAAGGCTCCAGGGAGACCTTAGAGCCCCTTCCCTAAAGGGGGCCTACAGGAAAGCTGGGGAGGGACCCTTGATGAGGGAGTGNTCCTGGGTCCAACTTGTCTGGCAAAGAAAGGGCTCAGGCATCCCTGCCCCCAGCACTCCTGCTTCCTCAGTGAATTTGCCCCTCGTGGAGACAAACCTAGGGAGAGACCTTCAAAGTCTGGCAGTTTTAAAAATACCTCTGTCTTTCAGTGCAAGGATTTTCAGCAAAGCAAATGCAAGCCATTCTGAGTCAAAATAACAAGAATTTAAGCTTCTCCAGCCTGGTGCTCTGCAACATGCAGCCTGTTCTGTCGGCTGAGCTGCTTAGTGATGTATTTCATTCTCCAAGAGGTTCCCTTTGAAGAACAGCTCGATGAGCAGTGGACACAGTTTGTTCTTGTTTACCACGAGTGAGAAAGAAAACAGCAGCACCAACAAGCACACGGACTGCTCCCAGTGGTGACGACTCAGCTGGATTGTGGCAGGGTGGGGGCCAGCATCAAAAAGTGCCTGTGATGCTAGGCAGGAGGGTTTCTTGGATTTCCATGACTTGGCATCCTGCCTTCCCCTGGTTCGGGTGGGTTTCTTTTTTAATTACTTATTATTTATTTTACAAAGCTCTGCTCCTTAGATCCTGAGAGCACTCCACCACACAGTGACAGTTGCCATGGCCACTGAAGGCAGCAAACAGCGCTGCCGCAGCGCTGGCAAGAGAGGATGCAGCTTCCCAGGTGCATGGATGCGTGGGTGCACGGATGCATGGGTGTATAGGTGCACAGGTACATGTGTGCATGGATGTGTGGGTGCATGGATGCATGGGTGCAGGGATGTGTGGGTGTGTGGATGCATGGGTGCAGGGATACATGGGTACATGGGTGTGTGGGTACATGGATGTGTAGGTGTGTATGTGCACGGATGCATGGGTACATGGATGCATAGGTGTATGGGTGCATGGATGTATGGATGCATAGGTGTATGGCTAGATAGGTATGTGTGTGCATGGATGCATGGGTGCATAGATGCACAGGTGTATGGATGCTCAGGTGTGTGGATGCTTGGGGACATTGGTGCGTGGATGCTTGGGGACATTGGTGCATGGATGCTCAGGTATGTGGGTGCATGAGTGCATGCATGCATATCCTCCATATGGATCCATTGAGGTCCCTGGCTGAGAAGCTGCCACTGGGGGTTACTCAGAGCCACAAGAAATTCCTGCTGGGGTAACTGTGGAAATTGCATTTTTACTCCTGTGCTGCTGGGAATATTGGGGCAGGAGCAACGATGGCAGCTCATGGTTTGGTGTGCATTTTCAGCTGGCAGCAGTGAGGGTTTAAATCTGCCGTGCAGTGGGCTGCCAGCAGAAGGGAGGCTGCACTGCCTGCCTTGCCCCTGCCCCAGTGTCAGTGGAGGTGCAAGAAGAAGGACTGGGAACTAAAATCAATGCAGAGACACCAGCTTGCATTAATTTTCCAGAACCCCTGGTTATTCATGGTACATTCATTTTGTTTATATTCTGTTCTGTAAAACTAAATAGTTCTTCCCTCTTGGTAGCTTTATAGTCCCTAAATAGCTTCAGCATATTTCCCACCCCTAGCTTTACATTTGCTTGCTTGTTCCTCAAGGCCATTCTTCCAGTGTCTCTTAAATCATGTCTTCTGTTGTTTGAACCCCTTTCAGTTTCTTGCCATCTGTTCAATACCAAAGTGAACAAAATGTTCATGGGTCATAGTGATATCCACTATGACACAGAAACAGCAGCCTTGTTTTGGGCCTCCTCAGTCAAATAATGTCAAGATTAATGCACTGATCTTTGTGTCTCTAGTGACTGCACCTTTCTTCTTATGCTTTTAACTTAGAAGAAGTACATAGGATTTCCATGTTCCATTTAGATCTTCTCTTCTCAGAATCCAGGACTTGCACTTGTTTTGAGTTAGCAACCCATTAAAGCAAAACTTCAGATCTTAGCTCATCACCTTTTGTGCCATTTCTGACCTCTGCAGCGATCACTTACTTGGATCATGGTATTGTGCTCTGCTCTTCTTCACAGCATCAGCCAAGAAGCATCCCTGAGATCACTCCTGTGGCTCAAAACATCCAGGTGGACATTTCAGTTGTTCTGGACTCAGCTGAGGTCCTGGTCTGTTGCATCTGGTCTTTATTTTGTTTTCAGAGTCCCAAGAGAAGCTGTGCCCCTTACAAAATCCTGAGCGAGCTGCTCTTTTGATGGTTCTTCAATCATGTTTTGCTCTTCCTAGGTGTTAATAATATAATGTTCACAAAAACCCAAGCCAGCTGATCTTACCATTCACAATTAATTTCTGGAAATCGGGGAAAATCACATAGTTTCCTTTAATCCAAAAGAGGTAATTCTCCCCAGGCCCTCTGCCCAGTCACTCTCCCAATATGCATCAAGGGACCTTCACACACAGAGCAGCACAGCCTGTTATTGGGCCCCTGATCCCCAAAGCACCTTTTCTGGGAAGATGAAACCCAAGCAGAGGTGATTGCTCTTACCTCAGTCAGCTGGGTAATCTTCTCAGCTGCAGGTGAAGCTCCTCAACCAGACTGACTTTCCCACTGCAGAGCCAGCTTGCATCTCATCTTGCAGCAGGACAAGGCTGACCCATCGGAGGGAGACAGTAGGGAGCAGCCCCAACACCAAGCAGAAGGTCCAAATTTTGCTCTTCTGATAGTCATGAGTTTTGTAGCTACTGCAGAGGCAGGCAGAAGCCTCTGTAAATGCTACGTACCATTAGAACTAATTTATTTGACAACAAATGAAAGCTGGAACAATAGTCATCCCTTCCTTCAGAAGGCAATGCTGATTCTTAAGCTTTTCCTTCGCTTTGCCAAGACTTTTCCCCCTTTGCTGTATGATACGCGGCATTTTTCTCTGAGGTAGGTCACTTTACAGCTCTGTTGGCTAACCTGGGTGAAAACCTTTTCCCAGAAAAGTTTCATCATGATTCACTGGCGTCATCCAGAGCTCAGATCCTCCCATTTAAGCAGCTCACACAATGCTGTCAGCAGCATGTCTGAACACCCAAAAATTGCTGGGTGATGACAAGACCAAGAAGGGCTAGTGGGATGTGTTCGCAGGGCAAAGGGTTTTCCTGTCATGTTGAGGTTATGGAGGGTTTGATGTATCTGCTCTGGATGCACAGCTGTAGATCTCCTTGCAAAGCATCTTTCCTCCCCAGATAGATCATCCTAAAAAGAAATAGGGAAAAGAATAATGGTGAGAAGGTCAAAGCAGGGCACCAGAAGAAGTCTCAAGTGAACACCTGCACTTGTGCTCAAGGTCCTGCAGCCTTCTGCTTTTGTTTCCTCCTGTCTTCAGCTCAGCAAGTAGAAGCGAAGGTTGTCAAGGTTCAGTGCAAACATCAGATGCTCCGCATGTAGGTGGGGAAGGGGGCAGGGCTGAGCTTCTTCTCTCTCCATCTCTATAAACAACCTGAACACCTCACAGCTCTCAGGGGCGCTGACTGCAGCATCTCATAAACCATCTGCAGATTTTTACAGGGGGTTGAATAGGGCAGGCACAGAGAGCAGATGGTGTCTGCCGGCTGTGCTCGTCAAACCCTTGAGTCACCTCAAGCCAACTGCAGTTTGCCTGACCCCACACCCGTTTTGGTGCACCTCTTCGGACTGTTGGGTAGTCTCACCCCCGTGTGGCGAAAAAGAAGTGCTTGAAGACTCGTTCCCCTTGCGGCCACGCATCCTAAGAGTCATCTCACACAGCCTGCCAGGTTACCCCGAGAAATCTTCAGGCTATGGGCTGATAATTCGGGTTTTCTGAGAAAAACCCGAGCATCACAACCTGAAACCTTAGAAATGGTAAAAAATAATCTGTTGTGGAAAGGGGGAATGGAGGTGCCCCCATGGATGCATGACAGAAGAACCCCCGCGGTGGCTACTTACTGATTGCTCAGTGAAGCCACAGGAGGATGGAGGGGTGGGATTGGGGTGCCCTGCAGCCCACCTGCTCCATCACCTCTGAGCTTCCATGGCACAGTGCTGACACCCAGACTCTCTGAGCCTGTCCTGGAGCAGGTTTTTCACTTTCTAAAGCATGCAGCGACTTTTCAGCAACCTTTTCAGCATGGTTTGTGCTTTCTAAGAAGTGAACTGAAGCGAAGCCCAACAGCCAGCCACACTGCTTACCTGCCCTGTGACACTGAGTACTACATATACACAGGGGAAAAAAATCCCTGCAGGTCAAAAAGAGATGTAAAAACCCCATCAAACCACTCAAGAGAGGGAGTTAGAAATTTTTCTTCACAAGAACAACTTGGATGACATCTCTTTTAAACTTCAGTTGAAATGAAAGGAGGGTGGGGTGGGGTTTTTTTATTGCTACTAGAAGCATTTTTCAGTCTGAAAATGACATGAAACTCCATCCTCAAAGCAGATTTATTTACAGACTTGAGTCTAAAGAACTGTGTGGAGGGGGGGGAGGTTATTCCTCAGTCATTAGGCAGAACTAGAGCCAAGGAGGTGTGGATGGTAGTCCCAGCTCCTTAGATATGAAGTAGGTGGGACTCCTGTTAGTAACTAACTTGTGATGAGCTGTGTTCAGACATCAGAAAATATCAAACACATGAGATCTGGGGTCAATCTTCCCATGAGATCCACAGGGGAAAAAAATATAGTTGTTTTTTTCATATGAAGCTTTATAAATGTATAAAAAAGTAAAGCAGCAGCATGTTTGGGAGGCTAAGGGAAAGGGTCAAGCAAGGTCTTAGCCAGGTCTACAATGCTTGTGGAGCCCACTAGAAAGACAGATGAGGACGTGAGGACAGGTTGCCATTGACTTAGCCCTTCTCTGATCATGGCTACATTTTTTCAGGGAAAGACCAGGTTATGGAGAAATTATAGTGGATAGTTAGAAACTTTAAGGAGGGAAAGGGATCTATGGCTGGCCATGGAGTATCCAGGTGATGTCCATCCTCTCCACCCAAGCATTCACCTAGGGAGCAGGGGCTGGAGGCAAAAGATTTGACTTAGTGCCTTCGGTGCCTTCTGGAGCATGTTTTTACCTGCGCTTCTCCAAGGTGGCATCAGCCACATGAGGCAGAAGAGCCATTTGCTTCTAAATTAAGGCTTGGACACATCTTCATGGCCTGATGCCATGAAGCGAAGAGCTTTTACAGCACACAGAGCTGTATTTCAGCCAAGCTGCTACCAACTAAACTAGTGTCTTTCAGCTGTGTTGCATTCTCCCTGGTTTTTTAGTTTATGCTCGGGGTGGTGGTGGTTTTTTGTTTTTGTTTTATTATTTGTTTATTTTAGTTTGGTTTAGTCTCTCTTTAAGCAGATGGGGTGAAAGAAGGTAGGACTGTGTGGGAAAGGAAGCTGTTCCTCACCAGAAAGGGATGAAAGAAAAATCGTGAGTCACTCTGGTCCAGCCTCAGCCTGTCACTTCTAGAGCTGGATGAAGCACACTTTTTATTTTAGTTTCTGCCCTGTGCTTTGCTGCGCCATGGCACCCTGTGTGGTGACATTTGCTGAGACAGGGCTATCGGATCAATCCTCCCCCATGCTCAGAAAGCTACATTTTGCAAGAGGGTATTAGCCTTTCCCTCTGCAAACCGAAGCATGGCTCCAAATTCAAGGCATCACCAATTATTTCCATGGGAAGAAGAAACCCATGAGTGAGGCTGGGGGGCCACAGTGCAACCTTGTTGTGTTTTGGTTTGGTTTTGTTTTTTTAAATGCTACTTCTTGTAAAATTTCTCACCTACAGGCAAGCAGTTTGTACTCCTCCATAACGGCAGCCTCCAAAGTTAGATTTTCCCCTTCTGCAGGTTGTTTCCCTGCCGCCGCTTTCACTCCAACGGCAAGGGTTGGGCAGCTCATGCAGCAGGATGTGGGATCCCCGGCCCTGTCAAATTTAAAGAATTAATTGTGCTAGTGGTCAGAGAATTAATTTCAGATGCCACCATGCCCTGCAAGATTGCGCCTGGCTCTGCCAGGCAGTTACACATAGCAGCAAATCCTGTATTTCACCCCACGCATCCCCCTCCCCATTTCCTACACGCTCAGTATAATGCAAGCACAGCTAATGAGTCAGTTTTACTATGATTTGGATGTTTTCCAGTCCTTACTCCAGTAGATAGGGGGTAACTCAGGGATTTTAGAACAAGTTGTCCAGGAACCTTTTACTGCCTGTGATAAAATACAACATGTGGCAGGGAATTAAATTTACAACCATCTCCAGCAAAGGACAGTGTGTCATTGAGGAGGCTGAGGGGAGACGTTCTTGCTCTCTACAACTCCCTGAAACGAGGGTGTAGCTAGGGGGGTTGTCAGTCTCCTCTCCCAAGTCACTGGAGAAGAGTAAATGGCCTCAAGTTGCCCCAGGGGATCTTCAGATTGGGTATCAGGAAATTGTTTTACACTGAAAGGGTTATGAAACATTGGAATGGGCTGCCCAGGGAAGGGGTTGAAGCACCATCTCTGTAGGGATTTAAAAAATGGGTTGACAAAGCGCTCGGTGACATGGGTTAGTGCTGGGTTGTTGATTTTTTTGTCAAAGTTATGGTGATGGTTGGACTAGATGATCTCAAAGGTCCCTTCCAACCTAGACAATGATTCTGTGTCCTCATCTGAACCAGCAGCATCCCAGTCCTGCAGTGCCACCAGCCTATTAACACCAGTGCCACCAGCACCGGCCCACTCGCCATAGTGGTGCTTGTTCTGATAAGCCAATATCTTTCCAAGCGCAAAGGGACATATTTCATGCTCAACATGACAATTTCCATCAGTCCAAGGATATGCTGAAGTGATTTGGTGGACTATGATAAAGTTTAGTGGCAGGCAGATAAAATGCTTTAGTTTAATGAATGCAGTTTTTTTAAGAGGCAGTTTGGCAATTATATATTATGGCTTCATTAATCTTTCAGTAGCAAGTAGCTAATTTTAAAGCTTTGCTCTGTTTTTCAGTTTCATTTTTTCACATTAGACCACATGAGCAGGGAGAAGATTTAAGTGGATTTAGTTCCTGTATAAAGATGCTGTAACTGACCTTGCTTGATATAGAACTAATCATATATTAGAGGATTTGGACAGATTTTGGACTAAGAAGGAAGAGCTCCAAGATAATATCTAACCCTGGTGAAAATAAATTAACACCATTTTCACAGATACTTTCCTTTAAACATGAAGACAATTTGAATTATATATATTTATATCATTTGAATTTGTAAAAATATCTATGTTTATATATATATATATATTTAAACCAACCTCAGCCTTTGCACTTTTTTACTCAGTTTCAACTTGCATCTCTTCACAGACAACTTCTAATTCAAGAAAAGGAAAGCAGACTTATCCTTTGTTTCTCTGAAACGTCATCCTGGACACGGCACCATCACCTTGCATTCAACATGCCTAACACTGAATGCATGAGACTTCTAAGTCTTTCTCATACTCTTTATTCTGCGACACTTTGGGCTGTAGGGTAATCATTTTTGGAAGGATTTGGCTGGGAAGCGGTCTCCTTACAGTCATCAGGGGGACAGGACTGCCATGGCACTTACAGGGGCAGCATCAACCCTGCCGTGCTTGGCCTGTGTCTCTCTGTGTTCCTGTGGTCACATTTCCATCTATATTTACCTTCAAATCTGATCTCTGCAGAGTTTTAGCAGGCTTGGTTTTGATAGATAATTGCTACAGTTCCATAATGTTTTACTTGGAGTCTATCAACCTGCTCCCAGCTGCAAATCCATCTTAGCCTAGTTTTGGCCACGGAATATGAAATATTCTCTTATTCCGTGAGCAACAGATGTAAATATTGTCCTGAGGATGGCAAACTTAAAAAATGCCCAATGTAATACTTTTCACTAGTGTTTCAAGAAATGTTTTGTCCTGCATTTCTCTGAGAAGAGACGGTACTTTCTGACCTCTGGATCACACTGAAGTTTCATAGAATCATATAATGGTAAGAGTTGGAAGGGACCTTAAAGATTATGGAGTTCCAACCTCCCTGCCCTGGGCAGGGACACCTCCCACCAGACCAG
>VZRU01001555.1:280455-303033 GCA_013398155.1 Pedionomus torquatus
TCAATACCTTCTCAGCAGTTCCTTCCATGCCCACCACCTGCTTTCAGTGGGACTTCTACGGGAAACCCACGTGATTGCTTAGTTTCGATGACCTTCAGAGACCTTTTTTTCCCCCAACTCCTACAGGGAAAGACCTCAGCCAAACTCCTTCTCCATCCAGAACCGTGGTCTCACCTGGACATACTGACCACAGCCACCTTCCTCATCTAAGAGAGCATCCTTATTCAGCAAGCTGCCTACATCCTCTGGATGCTCTCATGTAAATTATGTGCCAGAAGATCAGAGCTGGCATGCACAAAACTAGCTACATGGTCATGTAAAACACGGTGGGACTTCCACTTTATACATGACATGAATCTGTGAAAAATTTCTCCTCCAATTAGATGCTTATTCTCACTGATTCTTGCAATGCCAGTGATGGTGTGTAAAAAAAGGCATGGTTGTACCTGTAGCCTGTAATCCCCACGCTCTCTGACTGAGAGCTACACTTTGGTTAGTTATGAACAGAAGGTTTTCCCATTCCCCCGTGCATATGGTATTTAATACAAAGGAACATTATTTATTTCTATGAAGTGAAGGCACCGTGGATGCTTTGCGAGCGTCCTGAAATGCTCTGCAGTCATTACTTGTTCTACACAACATCCCTTTGCAACAGGGGAATAAAATGAGGTTAACAAGAAGTTACTGAGCAGAGCAAAACTATGGTGAAAGCCCGAAATCATGCTTCTCTGGAACAGCCCAAGACAACTCCCTCTGCCTCGTACAACCCCTTTATTGATCCCAGCAGGACAAGCTGCATGAATCCAGCATGGAAGCCACTAGTTAAGATTTGAAGATCAGATGGGGATGGAGCTGTCTCAGATGATGGCTAATCTGAATCCACCAAGAGAATGTAAAGAAACATAGATATTCTTTCACTGGAACACAAAGCTTCAAGAGGCACAATCTTCATACAGACAAATTCTGTGCAAACAGGGTGCTGTGGTGTTAGAAATTCAGACAGGTCATTTTTTTCTGTACTAATGATGAGAAAAAAAATGTGGGCAACTAAACACAGTAGATCTTGAAATTCTTCTCTTAAATGACCTCATTACTCTCATTATTAATTTAAAAAAAGGCAAAAGACAGCATCTGTTCCTGGATGAACTAAGATGAATATACATGAATGCACGTATATATATCCACACAAGCCATTCCTACCTTCTCTATTTAGACAGGGCTAGAACACAACTTTTTGAAAAAGAAGAGTGGCAAGTTTTTTCTCCCAGAGAAAAGCTGCACATCATTTTGCTTTGTGAAGTGGCAGGTAACCACTGGAAAGTCCCCCAAAGCTGGACATGTATTTTATGAGCCAATTCCAGCATAAAGAAAATTACATAAATTGTGGATAATCTTTTCTTTTAGAAGTTGAATCACTACAATTACTATAATTTTGCTCCAGGTACTTCATTTCCACTGTATTTCCACCTTTCCTGGTTTTGACACAACTTGCTTTTTATTGAGTGGGGTGTGGGGTCAAAAGCACACACAGAGAGAGTTAATTTTTATCTGGGAGAAACCCATATTGTGCAACCCCGTCAGGGTATGAGCAGGCCATCTGCACTGCTTTATCTTTCTCCTCAGGACCTGATGAATTTTTTACCCAACCCGAGAGATAACTTGCACAGCAAAAATTACTGCTTGCTCGGGCAATATGCCACCCCTTTCCCTGCACGTATGTCAGAAACATTGCAGGTGCTGTTGTCTTTCCTCCCCTCCAGCTGACTTCCCTCCTTTCTGCAGAACAGAGCTATTTTACCCTTTTCCCCCACTGTTTACATTAAAATCCTGCTTGCAGTCCTAAATAAGGACTTCTCTCTCCCGTCTGGATAAGCAGCACACTTCACAAGCCATTAATTAAACAACACTGGCTGACAGTTACCCACCCGAGCCTTGCTGTCCTACCCCCAAAAATGGATTCTGTGAGTCCAGAGAAAAATGAAAGCCCTTAAGGTGCAAATTCAGCTCTGTTCCTCTGAACCTCTTTGCTCGGTTTCCACAACAGGCCTTTGACTATTTTTAGATGTTGATGTTGTCGCTATGGGTCCTGTCCTGTATTAGTGGTATTTTCTAAGGTGCAACGTGCATTCATCTCAGCATAAAATCAATCAGGAATTTGGGATACGCTGTACTGTAGAAAATCAAGACTGCAGCAAAAGAATTCTCCCTGATGTTAGTGGATTTTAGGGAACACCAGTTACGCTCCAAAGACTGCTCTTAATTGATCTCTGTTTGACTTTAATACTGTAAAATAAAGCCAAAGGGTATGAAGTTCTTCCCTGGGACCACATGTTGGCCTTGGCATGCTTCAGATTTGTTTATGAGTCAGTCAGTAAACAGGAAGCACTAATAGCACTACAGTGTTATTCCTTCAAGTTATAAACCCCCCTGTAAGAGTAGGAGCAACAGCCATGTTCTAACATTCTTACAGAACAAACAAATTGCCACAAAGAGAGGAAAAAACTCACGACCTCCTCAGCCACAGAAGTACTTGAGGGGAATGGCTATACAAAGCCCTGCGACCTAAGGCATCGGCATCAAAAACAGTCAATGCACAAGAATTTCTGCCATCTCTCCAAACAGAAGACTAACATATTTTTCAAACACTTTTCTGACATATATAAAAGTGGAATTCTAGAGAAAACGGTATATGGGTCACATTTTAGGAATCCTCGCTGCAGCGACAACCTCAGCCAAAATAGAGCTGTCAAAAACCAGCCCAATTACTCTACCAAGAACCAATTATTCACATGCTGATGTGACAGCTAATTCCTCATGTACCAGTTTCTAAATGCAGTCTTTGCTGATCCTTGCTGTTAGTGATGTTAAGAACTAATTCTGCTATTGAGCTGCCAGTAAAAAGAACCAAGTTCCATCTGAAGGTTTAAATTCCCAAATAAAACAGTAGCCTATACAAATCTCTGCTTGGAGTGATGGGAAAGCACCATCCAACTAGAGTTTAACTCCTAAGTGACACTGTCTACAGTCTCCTCATAGCTGAGGACAACCCTGAGGAGTAAGTCCATGTCAGGAAAAGCCACCTGAGCACCTCTGGAAATGCTTTGCTCTCAGGGGAACCACCACACCGGCACGGTGCTGCCTGGGGTCTCTGCAAGCTGAGGGGCGCTGACCTGCAACCAGGACCTGGTGTGGCTTGGGCTAGCGAAAATTGTGTTGACCCAATTGTAACTGTGGTGCTCTCCAAAAGGCAAAATCTGGATAGAAAGCTGAGTTTGGTAGAGTCGAAAGGGTTTTTGAAGTCACCTGTATGCTTAGCATATAAGAAAAGCACAGAAGTACTTACCTACAAAGTTCACTGTACTGTCAACTTCATTTTTTATACTGGAGGACAGGAAATAGTCAGAAGTGACATCATTTAGCCCATTAATCCCAAAAGATGATTCAACTGGCTCTTGCTAGAATGAAAACAGTACAGTTGGGTCAGGTTTGATTTATTTTAGGAGTCTGGACTCAGTTCATCTCTTTGTTCTGAGACAGTAATAAATCATACCGCTTCTGCCTGCCATATACCCCCTGCTCTCTGCTAGACGTGGTCTTAGAACGGGTATTTTGGTTCTGTGAGAAGAAGCCAGAAGAAGCCATTTCCAAATCTTCTACTTTGAAAGGAAAGCTATTTTTAATTTTCAGATTTAGAGTAAGCTTCAGAGAGCAAGGTATTAGTACGCTACTTACTAAAAGAGATTAATATTTGGAACAAACATGGAAGAAACATTGCTTTAAGATGGTACTCTATTTAACATTCCTCCTCATTCCCTTCCACACACACTATACTTCTTAGTGCTCTCTGAAAGGAAGCCTCAGCTTCTGCACAGTGATTACTAAATTCTAGCCTTAATTTTTCTCTGCAGCAAGCCTGATAGCAAACCAAAGTGTTTACACTAAATACAGCTTTTTAGATCACATCATAAACATTACCACAGGGCAATAACGTTGGGAAAACACCACCTGTTCTACACAGACTAAGCTTTCTGCAAGATGCATCTCCAGCTCTGGAACACTCGAGTGGAAATCCAAAAACCTTCCTTCAGAAATAGAGACCAAAAAGTTTAATTCCAGAAACTCAGGAATTCTTTAAAAAGCTATAAACACATTTAAAGGATTATCTGCAGGTGCAGCCTCCTCCCCAGTACTGGCTCCCTTACAGGGTTATCGGTTGAAGTCTAAAGTCTTCTGCTCTTACTACGGGCTTGCCGGGCCACCCTGCGAGGAAGTTCTGCCTCGCTGGTTGACCCAGAGACACTCACAGAGAGGTGCCAAGCTGCCAGTTGGCTCTGATGCCACTCATGCCCATTTCCGCTGCTTTAAAGCACTTGGGCAAAGGCAAGCCTCAAGATTCGTGGTGCCAGCCCTTCACAGTACTAACCATATGAACTGTTACCACAGGGACAAAACACCGGTGATGGTGTTGACAGGTCCTTCTCCTGGATACCATATGCTGTAACTCAAAAAGAGCTGTCACTTTGACAAGTCTGTGCCTTCCCAGCCATGAAGTAAGGCCAGAACGCAATCAAAGAATGGTTTAGCTTGGAAGGGATCTTAAACATTGAGTTCAAACTCCCTGCCCTGGGCAGGGACACCTCCTACCGGACCAGGTTGCTCAAAGCCCCATCCAGCCTGGCCTTGGACACCTCCAGGGATGTGTCCAATCACCCACCCTGCCCTAGGGCCCCTCTGTCCATCAGAAGGGTGCAAAATTAGTGCTAAGGGCAACTAGGTCTTTGATGAGCTGGCCTGTGTCAACCTGCAGGACAAAGAACTGGAGAGTTGGAAAAGATATAATTAGCTGTTATCGATCCACTGTAGATCACTGACTGCTGAGACAGGTTAGTGCTGCATGCTGGAGCCCTGACCATCTTGTGTTGTGCAACCCCTCAGCAAACGCAGAAGCCCCCATGGGAACCCTGTGCATCCAGCACCTTGCTCAGCTTTGCTGAGGCTTGGTTACTGGGGTATTTGTTTAATAGTTCCCGGGAAATTTATTTAGCGGCCCCTTTCAAGCTGCAGAAACATACAACCTCGGGCATGGGTGATGGTGTCAGATCGATGAAGGGGCTTGGACACTGGCACAGCTGGTGTTAAGTCTCCTAAATATTTGGTGTCCAGATGCCTGCTGGAAGCCTAAGCTAAATGCATGGGGATAGGTGTCACTTCGATTTTTAAAAATGTCTCCCGCTTGCCCCAAAATTAGTTCCCACCACTAGTTGCCGTGGGTGCCTACTGGGTCTGGCAGTGGAAAGAGGAGGGAGGTCTACACGAGAACTTTTGCTATGCTGAAGTTCCTTCGCAGATCAGCACTCGGATGCTCAGCTTCTCTCTTGGCTGATATTACCCCATTACCAGGCAGGTGGTGAAACAGCTTCCCACTCACCTCTGCTTAAAGAGAGGTTTTCAGGGTAAACTGCAAGGTGTTCCATGCAAAACACACAACTTGGATCTCAGGTACTCACATCACCAAGCGAAGCAATTATAAGCAGAAATGCTTGTAATTCCCATTTCAATGCTCAGATATGTGCATTTGCATTAATTCATCCACTGCCCTTCCCTGCTATTATTGCCTTCAGTGTTCAATAGTTACGTGAACTGCAGCTGAGCATGGAAAGACCATCTATATTAAAATCCAGGCATATCTGGAGGCCAGCTTGTGTACAATTTGTCAGAAATAAGGGGAAACAGACCCAAGTCACATTATAACACGCAGAGGTGGCTTGTTATGCCAAATAGGATGGTTAAAAAGCGACTCCGTTAAAACAATTTAAAAATCACAGTATTCTGACATGTAACTCCACAATTCACAACTGCTGGGAGAGCATCTGCCTTCCAAACATGATTTCAGCTGAATTTTCACAGGTTCACCCGGCTAGCGGGTACAGGACCTGTGCCCAAGCGTGGGTGGCACGGCCCTTCGCGAGCAAGCAGTGGGGAACCGAGCTGCCCTTCTGCTGTAGACACAGTTGCTATGAGTGACCCAAGGACACCAAATTTACTGAAGGCTGAAAGTCTGAAACCTTTGTAATTTACTTTTTGGAAAAAAAAAAAAAAAAAAAATCGAAGGTGGACCAAACCCTGCTGATATGTCATAGTGGCCACCTCAAAGAGGTGCTCAGAAGCATGACAGCTAGGGAACACTGTGCTTTGAAGGGAAAGCAGTTTGGGTCCTCAAAAAAAAACTCAGCCAGTGACTGAGGAGCTTTACAGCTCAGGCATTATGAAACATGAGCAGAACGTGCAGCTCTGACAAAACTCCTCCCCCCTCACCCAAATGAAAACAAATTTCCAATGCCTTACATGAAGAAATTAATTGCTTCAAAAGGTAGCTCTATTGTTCAGAAGCATTCCTTCCCTAATTACTGTATTTCTACTTACACAGACAAACAAATGGCAAATGTATGGCAGAGGCTGCCAGTTTTCCAACCTCCAGGCGTTGCAACACAAGGGCTGTGTCAACTGGTGACGTCAGTCGCAGCTCTAACAGCCTTCACGTTTTTTATTTAAAAAAAAAAAACAAAAAACAAAACAACAAAACCCAAACCCCACCCCTAAACACTCAATGTAACTGTAGCTTCTTAAGCAAACCACAAGCAGGAGAAATTTGCAAATATCCACCGCAATATACTTTTGGGGGCTATTAAAAAAAAATTGCAACAGATTGTTTTCACAAGCTCTCACACTAATAAACAGCCACTTCTTACCTTAATTTGTTTGAATTTGTCATCCTTCTCAGACTTTGTTTTTTTTCCTGCAACAACAGAGGGAAGATTTCTTGAAGTCCTGTGTGCCATGAGTTATCCTCCCCACCTTCTATATTCACTAGGACACAGACCCAAAACATGTCTCAAAATAGCAGCACCTCCTAGGAAAGGGTGAACACATTCTGCTTAATCTTAAACCCGTTGGGCAGACAAAAATTTACCTTGAACCTTCTGGCTTTGTGATTAGTTTTGGAAGAGCTACAAAAAAAAGAACCAGGATGGGATTGAGAAAAGCAACTGCAGTCAAAAAATTAAGGTGAAAAATACAGAGGAGTGACAAACTAAGCAACAAGGCCTGTTAAAAAAGAAGATGGAAGGGGGAGAAAAATACTCTTAAAAGGAAAAAAAAAATCAAAATATATGTCTTGTTACATTTGTGACGCTCTCGGTGTGTCTAGAGGGAATGGGAGATTGCTCGTTGATTTAATATGTGAAAAGAGATCACAATCAACTTCAACAAGTATTTTTGTAAATAGTTGGAACCTGGGGTGGAAGGAGAATATATATTATAATTTATGCAAAAGGGGTTTCTGCAGTCATGCTGCATTTGAGAAACCAGAAAGCTGCAGAGCATATGAGCCTCACAAAATGCTGTGTGCCCTGGCAGACCCCAGCGTTGCTGCCCCTGCTCTGACCCAACGAGAGCCTGATGTGGAAGCTCAGACCTGCCAGTGCAAGCTCAGCTCTACCCTGCTGTTTGCACGAACGTGTCCCAGGAATTTCTCCCATCTCTACCGCAAGACAGTGCTGAGAATTAGAATTGTTTGCAGCCAAATTCTTTTACTCTCACTCACACGTAACTTTAGCCATGTGCCACACAGAAAGGGCATGTGAGAAAATATACACAGCCCAATACATGTCAGTTTTACAGTAACTGGACTGGCTGCAGCATCCTCTCCAGCTACAGCCCCATCTCCAGAATCTCAGCTTTTGTTATGAACTTTTCTAGTTCTTACAGCTATGAAAGGAATCAGCCACAATGGGACAAGTTACGTTTCAGTGAAATATGCATGAACATACAAAATGCACCATCGACAACACACTGGAAACAGCTTCAAAGCAAATGTTCTCCCTTTCGCAGACTGATCTCCCTTTCATAGTACGATTTTGGCCCCAAAATGCCAGAGTTCATAATTTCCAATCACACTGACCCTAAACTGAAGATGTGCCTTTTGTGTCTCAATTTAAGAAAATAACAAATTCACCTACACGTGAATTAAAATGGATTTTAGAGGAACATCGTATGTTTGGTTTGCAGGTTATCTTTTTGTCCAAAAGTCCTAGTCCTCTGGTATCCCCTGGTGTCTAAGGAAGCCATTGTTTTGCTCCATAAACCAGTAAGGAAGCCATAAGGAAGGCAATGAGCCATAAAGAAGCCAATTTTTCTACTTCACAAGAAACAAATACTCATAAGATTGACCTGTTGGTTAAGTCCTGCTGGTTAGGTGGGAGACCTAGTGCTAAATTTGGGGATTCAAATGTAGCTTCCCATTTCAGCACTATTATGCTGTGGGGGCCAGTTTTTCATGGCCTAGTGTAACTACACAACTAACAAACTGGTTTCACAGTTTAATGTTCTGAGCAGAGTGTATTCCTCCTGCTCAGCTTGACAGAGCACCACTTTATTTCTATACTTGGTTGAAAAAAAGATACCAAAACGTCTGCCACCATAACCTCAATGAGCCTTACTGAGTTCGCTGCATTAATCCTTACTACTCCCTAATCATCTCCCTTGACTGAAGAACACCTGGGACCAGCATCTGAATGCAAGTCCATTGGCTGCACCAGACACAATTTACACAGACCACCAGCTTGGGGTTAGCACATCTCTTGGAGCCCCCTTCCGAGTGGCTTGTTCTCTTAACTGAGTTGAGACCATTTTTCATTCAGATGTTGCTAAGTTCTGGGGAAAACCTGGGTAAAAACATCCAGTTTCACAGCAGAAGTAGAACAAGGACATTTTGGAGGCCCCAAAATAATAACAATGCCCCCAACACCGTTTTCCCATTGACAAGCTCTCCTCTCTACCTTTTTTGGAAGGTCTTTCTGATAACGGCAGCATCCGGTACACCCTGAAGGCATTGTTTCCTTTCTTTATGCTTTTGTCCTTCACTTCTTCTATGTCAGGCAGAGAATTCATAGCACAACGGAAGTTTGCCTTCCACGTCTTTGGATCAGGTTTATCTACTCCTGACTGGTATTTTCCTAAGCAAGAAAAGAAAGTTAGGCACACGCGAGGTGTAATTGAAAACCGAAGGTGAATTAATAACAGTGCAGGTTAACTTCAAGGTATCAGCCTTCAGTTCCCATGACAAGCGCTCAAACAATAGCTGAGGTTGCAAGAGAGCGAGCGCTGTGATCTCATACCCATGCACATGTCTAGGACACATGATGAAGGGTTTCTGCTCGAGAAAGACCCAGGGCACTGCCAATCAGATGCGACTCCACACCAACGTGGAAAAGCTTGCACAGCATTTACCTTTATTATGTCTGGCTCAAATCCATAGAAAGGCATTAAAAGCCTAAGGGCCCAAGTCTACAAAGTGCTGAGCATGCTCTGCACAATTTTGAACCCAATCTTGTTAACATTTACATCAATTAAGTTTTACTGTGTTCCTCAATGCAAATGAGTTACGGCACTTCAATAAAGCTGGAGAGTATCACAGACCTTGTAAAAACCACTTAAGCCTTCCACAGATTTAGAACCTTAAATTCACTCTCTGTGTTAGTACACACAAAGACAAGAAAGAAAATACAACTTTAAAAGGGAAAACAATGTGAAAATCTGTCCTGCAGGAAGAGAATTCCAATACCTGTGTGAATTGCCCAGTTTCTAAATAAGGGAGCATCTTTTTCAACATCCCACCCATGTCTTGCAGCATGCATCCAGGGAATCTGAAAAATCTTCTTCTCCTGGAAGGGAAAACAAACAGGAAATGCCAACGCTGATTGACTTGAGGGATCTTCTGATGACTTTTAAGTCACTTATTTAAAAACAGAGTTCCAGCATCTGCAAGTGTTTTGCTTCCTTCTAACCCAGTGCCGCTGTCATTGAACTTAACAGGAAAATATCCACTGGCGTCACTGAAAGTGGAGTACAGCCCTAAGTCTATGAAATACTCAGATGGCCCTTCACAAGCAGTAAGCCTGGTGGCTTTCCAAGCTGACACACGGGTAAAACATGCAGCGCTACACATTTCTAAACATTCAAATCAAGGCTAGTTTTGGCAGCACAGGCACTTTCAGGATTAGAAAAATTAGATATGAAACTAAATAATGACAGGGACTGAGCAAATTCAAGGGATTTGGAATTCAGGCAGTAAAATACTAGCACAGTGAAGGAACGGGATCTCTCAAATTTATACTCCAAGCAAATGGACATATGAATATATCAACTATGTGACATTTCTCCAGTGGGGATAAAAAATATTGGGCACTCATGTGAAGGGGTGGCACAGAATATAGCTGAATGTATTTTAGCTAAAAAACTTCAGGTCAAAGACAAGTGCATTTAAGGCAATCCAAAGGAAGGCACTTTTAAAATTATTTTTGTAACACCCAACACCTAGTTAAACCAGAGCATGCCTTATGCCTTATAAACTGATTCCCAAAGGGATCAGAAAAACTCATGGCAGACAAACCACTCTAGATGGGCAGATCTCATTTAAACGATTGCATTGTAGATGTCTGTGGTCGGGTGAGATGAATCCTTTGCCCTTTCCCTTTCCTCCAACAGCCACTTTTCTTCCTTCTCTGCTCGGTTAATATTTCACTAATGTCAAGGTTAGGTTTATTTCCCTTCTTCCTTTCTCACTTGGCTTCACCTTTGGTGCCAATAAATCTGCTGTGGTTTAGGCTGGGCTGGGCTGGCCACTGAACAAATAACAGATGCTCTCTTTTAACCTCTCTCTCCCTTCTCAAGAGAAGGGGCTTATAGGTTGAAAAGAAACTAAAACTACTTTAATGAAATAATAATAAGGGATAGTAATACCGATAAGAAAATACTGAAATATATACAAAACCAATATTGAACTGCATTCATCGGGGTGAGGATGTTTCCTTGCCTTGACTCTCTTATAGACTATAATGAACATGGACACAAATTCATACTTCCATCAAAAACAATTTCTATCAACAAGAACTTTAAAAATTGACCAGATCAAAAAGTCTTCTCATGCTTGGCGATAGGAAGAGGATGGTATAATGCTGCACAATGCTAGGGAGATTATACCATTGGTATCATATTCTATATGATAATCCAAAAAGTTCCGTAGCAACTAGCAGACCCAACAAGACCCCAGACATCTCATCGTATCATCAACCGTACTCACTGCTTCAAAGTAGGGTACAAGGACTCTAAGTGTTCACTACAGTTTTTCTGTTCATCACACAAAGTTCTTCCCAACCCCAGACGCACACGGTTTTATAGCAAATTATAATACAAATAAGAAAAACACAGAATGCCCATGTATTATAACTTTATAATGCACATATAATTTTGCATACCTATACAGAAACTACAGCTTTTCTTATCAACTATCAAATACCTAATCCATCTCTGAAATCCTGCAAGACTGCTGGTTGCAGAAACACCATGTGCTTGTGTTCTGCTCTAGTTTACCTTACGCTTTCGATTTAAATACTAACTTTTGCTTTCACAAATCATGAAACATTTACCTATTTCCCTCTTCAGTTGATGCTTCCTAATAATCACCTGAATAGGAAAAGTTTCATCAGTGCTCTCAGACTTGGAAAACCACGTGCTGCCTGGTACAGCGCTCCACCACTGGACATTTTAGTCTCACCTAAAGTCAAAAGTACAACCCACTGAACTTCTGCAGCATAAACAGGAATTGCTACCAAACTCCAGTGGGGACATCAAAAGGAAAAAGGTGTCACATTCTCAGAAACAAGCAGGAGGAGGCAAATAGTATTGAACGCTTGCAATCCCAGCGTTACAGAATGCTCTAAGAAGGTGGATGAGCAAGAGATCACACATCAGCTGGAAAGTCATGGGACAAATTTTAAACAGTGGCATCCATCTGGAAGGTTAACACTCCAAGCATCCATCAAAGCAGCATGTTGACTCTCAACTCCTGTTACAGCTCCTCTGAGTATTTCCACTCTTGATTTCCTTTTCCAGACCCATGAGGGACACTGACCTCCCATTATCCCCCTTTCACACCATCTCTGCCCTCTACTAACTATGTAATTTCCCTCACACCTCCCAATTTTGTCTCTCTGGGAGGGAGAAGAAATTCTCTTCCTCCCTCATGCCATGCAGGAGGATAACATTTTCACCAGGAGGGTACACAAGCATAAATGCCATACAGAGAGAGGTCTGTTCCGGAGGGGAATACAGAACAGGAGGTGTAACGTGATCAACTGACAGCAGGGGAAGGAAGCAGGCCCTGTAAGTTAACAGGGCCTGATTTGTCATTTTTAACCAAGAGAGGTTTAATTCTGCAAGAAGAAAGAGCCACTGACAAACCCAGAATGGTATTCATTTCCTTAGAATTTATATCTTATTTCCTTAAAAGCTGTCCACACAGACGTTCTCTTGCTAATCCGACCCACCTTCTTTTCTATACCATGAACTGGCCTTTGCCAAACTCTGATTAAAATACACAAATCCCCAAATCCTACAGAGACTCCAGAGTCAGTTCAGTGGGTAGAGAAGGGGCTGCAATAACAGAACACTGTATCATTGATTCCATGCATGGCTTTGTTTATGGTCAGGATTTACACTAAAAATAGAAATATTTCTGGTTTAATGATTCACTGTTGGAAGGAATGTTTAAACATTTCTAAACAGAAACACTCACAAGTGCAATCAACTTGTTGAGCACAATAAAGGCAACCCAGAACGATGCCAATCAGACACCAGAAATAGGGAATCAGAGTTTAATAAACCTCAAGGCAGGCCACTTAGCCTGGTATCCTCCTTTAATCCTAAGGATTATCCTAACTACTTTAATGAAAATATTAATAATGAAATAAAAAGTAATATAATTTTTAAAAAGGAAAACAGTATACAGTATACAAAACCGTATCAAGCTCCCAGGATAACAATCACATCACCAGCAGGCACAGGGGAAAAGCCCCAGACTGGACTCAGTGACCAACAGGAGCTGGATTCCAGATCTGGAGTCAGGAATGCTCGGATTGGGATCAAAGAAAGGCAGGCAAATAGACAGGGTTCTCCTGGGATGTCAGCCATCGAAAAAAAGGAGCTGACTCTTTGATCCCTCGGCTTTTATACTGAGCATGATGCAGATTGGATGGAATACCCAGTTGGTCAGTTTTGGGTCACCTGTCCTGCCCTCTCTTCCCTGCAGGTGTGACCCCTCGATGCTTTTCTGCTTCTGACCCTCCAAAGGGGCAAGTAACAAAATTCCCTGCCCTTGGTTGATCTAGCAATAAGGATAAGCAAGGGCCTCTCTGCACACCATCCCTTGGTATAATCAGGTCTTATCACTGTGAGAATGAGCAGTTTCTGAACAATGTGCTGTTACTTTCAGAGTTTAGTTAGTTAGAAGAGGCCCAGATAAAAATGTAAAATCATAAAATAGAAAACTGGTTCTGTTTTACCTCAAACCAGGACACCACACTCCTTCTGGTAGGTGCCAGGGCTTTGTTGTAGGAAAAAAAAACCAATCCATTTCAAAATACTTTATTTGTGAGACAAGCCTTGGTCAATATAGAATATGCAAACTAAGGGCAAAACCTCCTGCCAACTCCTGCATGCAAACAGCTTATGCCGGAAGCACAAGGCAAAAACCGCTGTAACAAGAGGATCAGAGGGCTGCAAACATTAAACAACATGATGTGCCTTGAAAACTGCCTTTATGAGCTGTTGGGCTGAACTTGGAAGAATAAAGCCTTTAGTGCAGTGGCAGCATCTTCACACTGCACAGCAAAGGAGGCAAGTATGGTCCTGGGATGTACCAAGGAAGATTATGTGAAAGAAACCTACAGACGACATTATGTTTAAGAGTAATATGCTCAAATCAGAAATACTGTGCCCTATTAGGGGCTGAGGCATTCCAGAATTGGGCGGGAACGGCCAGCGAAGAACGGCAGAGATGGACTGTCAGCAGGGGAGACCTGACACTGAAGTGGAGATACTCAAGGAGAAGAATCTGCAGGGACCTGAACGTCGGATTCAAATTACAAAGACAACAGTGAAAACTGGTCTCTTCCTCCTCTTCAGCTGTGACCCCATTATGCAAGAACAAGGACCTACTCAAATTCGCAGGGCAGCTAACCAGGGAATAGATAAAGCAATATTTATTTACCCAGCCACAGCATGTGAGAGTCACTGATGCAGGAAGTTCCTGTGAAACAGAATTTGTAGTTGTAATTTAAAGGGCTCCTGATAATTTTAGTCACAAGCATTTCTAGCTTTGAAAGCCGCAATGAAAAGTAGTCATCTTAACTGCCACTCTTTAGCTGTAAAAATGAACACCTGAGCACCACAACTAGTGCTACAGGAAGGATACCAGACTAACTGTGTTAGTGTCATAACCAAGGGGGCAGCTCCTACATCTCCACGTCTGATTTTGCGTATTTCCACCCATTTTGATAACGAAATAGCCTCTGTAGCCAAATCTGCTTTGTGCTTTTCAGTGTGGTGAATTACTTTCCTGCGTACCACAGGACACATTCAGTATTTATTACTGTCCAAAGCCTCAAATACAGTCCTTGGTTTTATTGAGCCAATTTAAAAAAAAAAAAAAAAAGAAAAACAATATCAAATTGGGCACTGACATTTTGGAGCCCATGCTCGTGCTCTCAAAGTCAGTAAGAGCTCAGGACCAGGAATATTAGGTTTGGGTCTGGCATGGGAAAAAGTTACCCCATTTTATCCAAGGTTGAGAAGCACCAAAGTCATACAAGCCTGAAACAGGAGATCATTGCTTCAACCCACAGTCTAACACAGAATATAGCTTTCCCCCTCAGAAGGATGTTGTTCACATCCCTCTGACACTGCTTGCTGAGTAATCTGCTTCCATCTTAAATAAATAAATAAATAAATAAATAAACCAACTAGTGGAGTCTCCAGAAACACTTGCTCTGGCAACAAAGAGCTGGAAAATGCTTTCAAAGGAGCCACCAGGCCAAAGCAGGGTGCCGCCAAAGATCTGGCAGATGAGGCCAGAGGAACAGGTTCAGCAGGAAGCATTCAGCTTTGCCCTTCTTCCCCATGTCACCCCTTTGAAAACCAGGAATGAGCTGATTTATGTATGCAAACCTCAGGCGCTACTATAAAGTCCTTCTTCAGCACACGTACCCACGCATGTGGATGCACCTCTCCTTACCTTATTTAGCCATTTCAGCCCCGGTATTGTGTTAGAGTTGATTTGCTCTTCCAGCCAAGGGCGCATCCGCATCCTTTCGACAGGCATTGTCACCCACCCAGGACGGAGCTGTAGGGAAAAAGGGACAAGGTTAGTTGTTTTCCAGGAAGAACTCCCAGGCTGCTCCCCCATCTCTGCATAGTACAGACTTATTACGGTTTTGCAGGCATCCAACAATTATAAACACAAGAGTGACTTTGGATCTGTGCAGAAGCCCCTGCTAAGATCAACTGAGATGACAAAGCCTTTTCTAGGGTAGAAAATACTTTTCTGGTAAACCTGGATTAGGACAACCTTCACCTGAAGAAAACACATCATATATTGGCAAAAACTTGTCTGCTGATACAGGTGAGATACCAGAGGCTGCAAATTAAAACAATTATGCTCCTGAAGAGACTTCTTTTTGGCCCACATACCTGCATTTGCACAAGACCTTCTTTTGCCAACACAAAAGATGTAATCAAACCAATTCACATGCAGGAGGCATCATTGTACTAGCTAAAATAATGCTCCTACTAACAAGAGTGCTTTCAAATAGCTGTGTCTGTCCCATACACTTGACCAAAATTAAGCAAAATACATTTCACATCACAGCAATCATCAGACCACTTTGGTTCTGGCTGAGGAGTTTGACCCCTTCTGTCCATCTTTCTCTGATCAACCCAGTCTCTCATCTTGTAGCTGCTATTTTGTATTTTGAAACAGCTTAACTAGGAACTAAGTGCTTTACACCCCCTTCACCTGCACCACTCTACCCTGTATTATTCAGTTTAGACTCAAACTGACTTTCCCTGCCCCACCATGCGACACCGATGCCACTTCCCTGTTTAGAGCTGTAAATTATTGACACAAGAGTTCAAAGTCTTGAACTCGAGGCAGAAAATTTTAAAAACATTAACCTATCCCAGGCACCCCTCTGAAAGGGCCGATGGGCACTAGCTGTAGATTAAAACACTGCACTAAACTCCTGTTAAACAGCCTGCAACCCATCACTTCCATGTTCAAGTACTTGCATTTAGGCTGCAGCTTCTCCTCTCCCCCTCTGCACCAGGCTCAGCTCCTTCCTCTCTCCTTTGTTCTTCACATCTGTGTTCTCTGCATCATTCTTAACTTCTCTGGTCTGCTATTCTTGTCACCTTTGATCTTAAAAAAAAAAAATAAAAAGAGAAAGAGAAAGAAAAAAAATCAGTAGGCCACATATTTGAAAGCATGCAGCAATGACACAAATGTAAATGGGTTTGTTCTTGCTTCCTATGGGAGTAGAGGCATCAGACAGACTAACAATTAGGCAGTACCAAGTCCACACCCAGCACAAGAGGAAGAAAAACGTTCAAAGTTTCCTCTCATTGCTCTGAGGACATGTATTTCCTGAAACTAGTAAGGAATTAAAACCTGAGTGCAACAATAAAGCTCTTTGATGTGTTCAGAGAATTTACAAGCAGCCGTGCTCACATTAATCTCTAGGCAAATACATTGGCATTTTATTTACTACAGCGTGGAGCTGCTGACTTGTGCTTCAGCCACAACCTTTTCCAGCGAGGACAAATTTCTAAAATAACTCAGAAAATGCTTACAAGTGCTAAGCTCCCTTTCTGGTTCATGGCAGACATGAAAAAACAGCCAGCCCCAGAACACGACGGCAGCTAAGCCCTTGTGCAAATCCCTTCTCTGTGCAAGAGGGAAGCTGTTTTCTGGGTGAGGGGGATGCGGATGCAGTTGCTGCAGCTCCCTCCACTTGGCACCAAGGACTCCCATCCAGGTTGCCGAGTGCATATGGGACATCGGTACCATCCTCCTCTACTACACGCTGGGTGAAAGCTGAAGAACGCAAATGGCAACATACTAAAAACGTGAGCAAATTTTGAGTCGTCTCTCCAGGAAGAAACAAGCAGATTCAACAATTTTCTTAGATGCGTTTCTGTGTAAAGTATCTTTAAGGACAATTGAGAGACAATTCCTGGAAAGACTCTGCATCATCTTCAGCATTTGACATGTGAGAGCTCCCATTTAGCAGTGGGACTCCTGTCTTCCGGGTAACCAGCCCCTGAGACAAATCTCCGGCACATCTGAATGAACAAATCAGACAGAAGGCACAAAAGTCATCTTGAAGGCAACAGCAATGAATCCCACTTGGGACAGGCAACGCGGGAGAAACAGAAGCTGCCTTTGTGCACAAGCAACGCATTTCAGGAGATGAGAGAGCTGCCAACATCGCTACTATAAGGAAGCCAGTCTTGCCCAAAACAGCTCTGCTGAGCCAGTCTTCTCTTCCCTCCCACATCCCTGGGGGGCTCCCCCAGCTGCTCAACCGCAGATGCTGTGGTGCTCATCTCCTTTTCAGCACCCTTGGACTCCTCTGGGATTAGCACCCGCAGCTGTCAGCACACACCTTCACATCCATCACCCACCCCAATTAGTCCCGAGGTAATCAGAAAAGATGTTTGGCTTGCGAGAAGGGAGGAGTGGCTCCCAAGATCTGTTTATCCAAAAGTAAAACCAAACCTAGCTAAAAAAAAACCACAATGATGTTCAGCTGGAGGGATGGTGGACATCTTCTGGGGGATCATCCTTCATGGGGGGCCAAGCACAGCACGCTCCTGCTCATCAAAACACACCCTGAGCTCCACTAAGAGCATGTGTTGCAGAAAACAAAGCCTGACACCTTCACAAGACAGCCCCAGATCCATCTGCCTCAGGACAGCACTGACCACAACGGTGCTAAAATATAGCGGGTTTTTTGGCAGTTGCACCTCAACAACATCCTCACAATGAAAATACCAAGTCAACTCGACCAAGTTATTGCCTGTGGGAATTGAAGGTGTCACCTTTCTCCTCCTGAGCTGTCAAACACAATTTATTTGTACAGAAAGAAACATCAACTTCTGCAGTGCCTTAAAAGTAAACTCTGTTGGTCCCTAAGCAGGGTTAATGGGTGCACTTGGGAGTCTTATTTTGGTGGCTCCAGGTGGGAGAACCTGAAGTTCATCCATCTGTGAGCAGTGGGACAATCACCTCCTGCCATTAAGAGTCATTCAAGTTTGTAAAGAACTTTGAAATTCTCCAAAATAGGTAGAGAAGGCCTGGGAAGTTTTGGGGGCCACCATCTAACATCAAGCCAACTTCACCCTCCATCAGGATATATTCATTACACAGGAAACCTACAGAGCCAGAAATTAAGGCGAGCCATAGGAAACAGCAGACATGCCAGGTTCCTCTGCTCCAGCTTCTCTCCGGTGTACCCAGTGGAAAGGAAAATGCAGAAACAGTGGATCTTTGTAAAGAGAATGAAACATCAACATTTATAATCTGAAGCAGGCTGGAAAATCAGGAGGACCTATGCACGTATCTCCCATTCCTAGTCTGTGTTAACATCACGCTTCCCCTGCACATTTATGTGTAGAAGCAGCTACGTGCAGATGGCTCAGGACAAGCAGACAGTATTTCTGGAGTTCCCACTAGCTTCACCACCACCGTGAGCTCCTGAGCTGTAGGCACCCATCCGCTGAAAATTGAAAATAAATGTTTGGTTTTTTCTCCTGGTTTAGTGCTGTCCCATGGTGGGGGAAGGAAAGAATAATCACCAAGAAACACAGGCAGCTGTTAACGTAGATGGGACCCAAGTAATTAGTTTCTGCCCTGCAAGAAAAGGGGAGCTCGTTTAGACGTGGAAATAGGGTTACCTGCCAGGAACTCATTTCATGAATTCTTGTCATTCTTAACAAAACACCCAACCTTTAAGGGCCACAGTTTTGAACCACACCTCCTACAAATACATTAAGACTGGCAGCTCTGTGAATATCATTTCCCCTTTTTTGCTCCATTTTTATCACCTGCCTCCTTTTAAAGGGGGCCATAGTCAGAGGCGGTTGCCTTTTCTGTGGTGGGAGCTTAAATGTATCAATAGACTTTAAGACATCCCTAAAATTATGCTCAAACAGGCGCCAACCATGTAAGACACTAGCCCCAACTCAGTGGCGTTTGCCTGGAAGCGGAGGCCACCAGCAGCCTGCGAGGAGCCAAGCCCCACAGATACACTGATGCCATGGTTTATGGAGGGATTATTTTGATCTTTTTCGAAGGTTTATTTACTGTACTATTCGTGCTAGTCCTGCAGTCAGTTCAGCTCTTATTTTTGCAACTACATACCACAAAACCATGATGGTGTCTGTCCTCTGTTCCCCCCCGCCATCGTCGTCCCCCCCAACAAGCTATAAACTTTCCTAATCCTGCAGACGTGACTTAACCCAGTAAGGAACAGGGACATTGGGAGGAGGCCAGTCAATAACTTGACTCCAGCTACTGCATGGTGCACTTGAAAATGAGCTTTCTACATGGGAATGCAGCCTGGTGTGAAGGATGCAAGCCAGCTTTCCAGGACACACACAAGAAGATTCTTAACAGTGTAAGAGGGATGCACAGGTACAACAATGCTTCTAGAAGCAGTCACTCAAAGGGCATGATACAGGTAGAGGTCTCAAGCATCCTCAGGATCAATAAATCATACTGAATTTCAGCTCCATACTACTTTGCAAGATGTATTTTTCTAAGGCTCTTCAGAAGGAAACTCACAGCCCTCACTTATTTTTGAAGAGATATTAGAAATGTATTAGTTATTTTCAAGAGCTATTAATCACAAAAGAGATGTGAGTGATGGCTGCAATCTATATATAAATATTGTCATTCCATAATGTTCATTAAAGAGCTTGTAGTCTTCCCTACTCTCTGCTAAAACATTTTATTAAGTCTGACTTCTGTTTTTTCCCTGACAGAGAGAATACTCCTGCCACAGAGAAAGTGTAACCTTTGAGAATGAAGAGCTCTTCACTAGAATGATGGCAGCTGTAGACTGAAAGTGAAAGCAACAGCATGGCAGGCATTAAATCTAAGCAGTAGGAAATGTCCTCTTCCCATTTAGTTTCACTCCCTCTGACAGCGTCTGGATAACTGAAAAGACACAGAGGTTATCCCCAAAACACAAACTACTCTATGCCTAAGGGTGTTTATTTTTAAAATGTATTTCTATGNTATCTTGTACTTGCGCTTTGCTGATAAACTTTTAAACTATTCCCGTTGTTTGTTAACGCTGATGCAGTTCAGTAGAGCATCAATCATCCTGTGTGACCAAACAGATATGCTGAAATGAGACCATACGCTAATTTTAGGATTCAGAGAATTGGGTTCTGTATTTGTCCCCGTGCCAAGGCTGTTCCAGGATACATGGAAACATGATCTTATTTTAAGGAACAGTACTCAGAGCAAAATTCTGCCCCTTGGTCACAGCTCAGACTCTGCCTTCATACAGGATTTTGTATGTAAGACCGCCTTTTTCAACCATTCCACTATGGATGCCCCTTTCAAAGGTAAATACGTGTGTAACCGTATGTACTCTGAGCAAAGCCCTGCTTGGAAGTCAAGCTCACCAGAAGGACAGAGACTTTCCCTGTCTACGAAAACCTGCCAGCCTCACCTGCTCAGAAATACTTCAGAAATGTGAGATCAACACTGAAACACAGATAACTGAACCGCACTTATTCAGCTGCTCCAATTCTGGACACCTGAAATGCCCCCTTCCCATCACCACTGATGCCACAGAACCAGAATTAACATGCCTTCTTTATGATAACACCAAATTATGCAAATATCCCTATCTTTTTTTGGAAGTGACAGCAAAACACGTAGTTTAAGTAGGATCAGAGGTACAAGGGTTAAGAGTTCAAAATAAAATCCTGAAGCTTTTGGTGTTGAAAACATAAGAAGAAAACACACATAAAACCCCTGACTTTATAGTTTGCAAAACCTACCCTCTCTGGTCTTTTATTTGTTCCCTAAGAATACTCTGCCAGTGATGGCCTGTTGAATGGGGAGAGATAGGTGAAACACCACGGTTCTGCTGGTGGATTTAGTATCACTAAGTACCTCTTTGTCTTGTGCTCTCTTAAAACATACCCCATTGCGCCTTAGCAGATACATTGCTCCTGCATTGGCTCTAACTCTTGATCCACACTGTAGCAACAGCAGTATTTTTCCTGCTCTTTCCTAACATGTTGGTGGCAGCAGCAAAGACGCCATGAGCATGTTACATCCTTCCTGTCCACCACCAAGAAAAATAATTTACCACAGGCAGGAAAGGTGGTATCTTATTTGCTCAGGTGCCTGCAGGAAGGAGGAAACTCCAGCAAGATAGACCAGAAAGCCAAGAATGTGAGAGCTGGGAGGGTGCAGGTCCTGGGCAGACCAGGGCAAGACAGGGCCTGGCCATTAGGAAGAACTCGTACAGGCAGCTAAAGAGCAGTGGAATCACAGAATGGTTTGGGTTGAAAGGGACCTTAAAGAGCATTCAGTTCCAACCCCCTTGCCCTTGGCAGGGACACCTCCCATTAGACCAGGTTGCTGAAAGCCCNAGAGAATACTCCTGCCACAGAGAAAGTGTAACCTTTGAGAATGAAGAGCTCTTCACTAGAATGATGGCAGCTGTAGACTGAAAGTGAAAGCAACAGCATGGCAGGCATTAAATCTAAGCAGTAGGAAATGTCCTCTTCCCATTTAGTTTCACTCCCTCTGACAGCGTCTGGATAACTGAAAAGACACAGAGGTTATCCCCAAAACACAAACTACTCTATGCCTAAGGGTGTTTATTTTTAAAATGTATTTCTATGGAATTGAAAAAAAAAAAAAAAAAAANTCAAGAACTTCTTAATATCTGACAAAATATCCCCTCTTTCAGTTTAAAACTGTTACCCCTCATCCTATGGCTCCACTCCCTGATCAAGAGTCCCTTCCTACCTTTCCTATACGTGTCCTTTAGGTACTGAAAGGCTGCTATAAGGTCTCCCCAGAGTCTTTTCTTCTCCAGGCTAAACAACCCCAACTCTCTCAGCCTGTCTTCACAGCAGAGGGGCTACAACCCTTGGATCATCTTTGTGGCCTCCTCCGGAGCTGTTCCAACAGGTCCACATCCTTCCTGTGCTNAAAAAGCAATTATTCTTTTCCCATCACAAAGCACACAGTTAAAAGATTTGCCAATATAAGAAAATGTTATTAATGGCTGTGAGAGGGTAAGGTGGGGTAAGATACTTCAAGCTCCATTTGTGAAGTGTGTCACAGCCTTTCTCCACAGATGTGAAAAAACATCTGTTCCCCAGAGGACTCCTGTGCAATATTGCACTGTATCCGTTTATCTCTTCTCTACAAGTACAGAGCTGACTATATATATATATATATTTTTTTTTTTAAAGTTATCTTGTACTTGCGCTTTGCTGATAAACTTTTAAACTATTCCCGTTGTTTGTTAACGCTGATGCAGTTCAGTAGAGCATCAATCATCCTGTGTGACCAAACAGATATGCTGAAATGAGACCATACGCTAATTTTAGGATTCAGAGAATTGGGTTCTGTATTTGTCCCCGTGC
>VZRU01001555.1:304141-314893 GCA_013398155.1 Pedionomus torquatus
CACAGCTTCTCTAGGCAACCTGTTCCAGGGTCTCACCACCCTCATAGTCAAGAACTTCTTAATATCTGACAAAATATCCCCTCTTTCAGTTTAAAACTGTTACCCCTCATCCTATGGCTCCACTCCCTGATCAAGAGTCCCTTCCTACCTCTCCTATACGTGTCCTTTAGGTACTGAAAGGCTGCTATAAGGTCTCCCCAGAGTCTTTTCTTCTCCAGGCTAAACAACCCCAACTCTCTCAGCCTGTCTTCACAGCAGAGGGGCTACAACCCTTGGATCATCTTTGTGGCCTCCTCCGGAGCTGTTCCAACAGGTCCACATCCTTCCTGTGCTGACTCCAAAGCTGGACACAGTACTCCAGGCGGAGTCTCACCAGAGTTGAGACCTGCTCATACTTCACCTGTTTCCCTGGGCTCCCAAACCAAACCTGGCAGGGCTACAACATGACCATGGCTTGTAAGGAGAAAGCTTTGTGGGACAGTGAAGCACCTGAGAACCCAGGCTGCTGTGCGATGGATTCAAGCCAGCAATAGCTTCCCAACAAGGCCCTGCTTGGAAGGGACTAGGTTGTGCCCACTTTGGGCTGTAGGGAGGTGCAAGGTAGATGAAAGAGGAGGGAAGCATTCAGTATTCTCCTCTTGTGCTGCTGCACTCAAGACACACACAAAAAAGCAGAAGGAAGAAAAGCCCTTGCATCCTCAAGGGACAGAGGGCAAAAACCACCCCAATCAACTCAGCATTCCCTGCAGAAAAAAATAAAAAACGTCAAACAAAACAAAGGCAGCAAATACCTCAAACGCTTATTGAAATCAGCATTACAGACTGCATGATAAACATGCCCAGGAAAACATACAATGGGAACTCGTACTGTATATAGACTGTGTTTCATCAGCTCTATAAGCATTTCTGTTCCACCCAAAGGGTGTTAACATGCCCTGGCTGGGATTCAGACATTACACATCAAAACAGACTCTTTCCTTTGGTTTCCATGCAAAGCTTATTCTCCCTCAGCAGCAAAGACAGGAGTTGTTATTTTGCAGTGATCTCAGGCATCATTAAATGTAGCCCTTGGATTTGCAGACTAGAAGCGTGCTGAAGAAAAGCAACAGAACCAAAAGGCTATGGGGGATTTTTGGCTTCTGGATTTAGCCCCAAGGAGACAATGCGTGAACCTCCCAATACCTACAGTAAAATTTCCCTTGCACTGGCTCCTGTGTTGAACGTTACCATGACACTTGAGCAACACGATGTCTGCAGCTGAGCCCATTCACTTCCCTGGCACCCCCAGTGACTTACATCAGCTGGGAACTTGGCCCAGGCTTCTAACAAATAGATTGTTAAAGATCATCTCTGCAGCACCCCTACCACGACAATCACCTGCACGCAAACGGCTGTCTACAAGTCTGGTGACACCACAGAATGACTGTTTCACTTCCAGCTTCAAAGGAATACTTTGTTTCCTGGTTTTTTTTTTCATTTGTTTCCCATCTCACCTCTTCCTGGAGCGAAGATGGAGATGCCAGATTCTGGTGGCATCAGGATGACAATGCAGGCAGCAGTCAACAGCATGTGAATACAGCAACCTCTTCCCCTGCCACCTCCTCCAAGAGTCTCAAATGCAGCCATAAGTTTTACCTGATTTATTTCCTCCTTCAGCTTTGCGTCTGATGATTGCTTAGGAATTGTCTTCAATATCTGGGACATCTAACTATTTTGCCCCACAAGCCGCCTGGAAGAGAGACAGTGGTGACTTTTGAGTAGTAGTAGGGCTGTACTTCACTCAGACAAGTTTGGGAAGGGCTTTTTACAACAGGAAAATTGCTGGCATGGTTGTCAGGGAATAATTAATTACTTGGGTTGGGGAGCAGTTATCCCCCAGTAAATCAATTTTATTCTGGAATTAAGTGCTTACACAAGAGTCCAATCCTGAATACCCACACATAATAGCTGCTGCTGCTTAGCTGTGTCACTCCGTATCCCCGGAAGCCAACCCCTATGCGTTCTTAAAAGCTGTCAAAAACTCAGCATTTCACACCTGATTCATAAAGAATTTTCCAGCCTGGTGAAAACTAAAGGCCATTAAGGCTTAAACAATTATCAAGGATCACTTCTTTCATCATGATGCAGCTCAACAGCATTTTTTTAAGCGTTTCCATGGCCTTGTTAGATCAACACACACTTACATGCTCTGTGACCAGGTTTGCAGGAGACATCCCTAAAACTTTTAACAAGCACAACATGTGTCACTCTGAAAGCAGTGGAAAATCACAGATGCAAGTATCTGCAAGATCAGGATCCTAAATGGTAAAAATACTTTACAAAGCCTGGGCAGACCTCACCTCCGCGTCCTGTCTAGCATTCTTCTGCCCAAGTACAGTGTGGGTGCTTATATATATAAAAAAAGGCAGCCATCGCAGAACTAAAGTGATGCATCTCAGCGCTCCCACACTGGTGGCCTGCGAGGCTCAGGCAGGATGGCAAAGAAGACAATGATATTTTAGAGGCACTCAGGGAGGCAGAAAAATTATTCCAGATAGCTACCACTGAGCAATGTGCTCAAGGAAGGGTTTTCATATTCACTGGCCATGACCTGCACCTGATGTAATCCACCTTGCTGGGACCAAGCTGGTTTCTCACAGCTACCTTTGTTTGTGTAACATACTGTTCTGCAACACACAGCAAAAACTATTTGCACACTACACTAAAGTGCGATTTAATATTTGCTTAAAGCTTTCATTTTATTGTCTGGGCAAGGGCAGTTTCTGCCACTGGAGTTAATAGCTAACCCACACCTACACTTTTGCTACCCAAAACTCCTCATGGCGAGTGCAGCACCCAGAGCCAAGAGCAAAAGACACCAAACTACCTCTGCTTAACCTCACGGCGAGCACCAAAACCAGCCCTTTTCAGAAAGCAGCTTCTCCTTGACTTGCCAGAGAAGGTATTAAAGAAAAGTATAGGCCATTTTGGATTTGTAAAAAACCACCCTGCTGCTTGCTGAGACGTTGTGCTTTACAGACAGACCACAGCAGGCAGGGACTTGGGGGCTGGGATCCTCTGAATCATCCACACTGCGAGCTGGAAACACGTCTGTCACATGCACTTATTTATGGTTACAAAAATAGCACCATGAAAGAAGCAGATGCATTGCGCGCACACAAAAAATAAAATAAAAAAAATATTGAATTAGTTATTACAGAGATACCACTTGATACTGGAGAATTTAACAGAGAAATGTCTTTTATGTATACACTTTAAAGGCTTGCACTTAAAGAGTGCTAAGTATTAAATGCTTAATACTGATGCTTGTTGAAACGGTATGATGTAATTCTCTTTTTGACCAAAATGCTACTCTTTCCACTGCCACAGGACACCCAAGAACTTCTTAACTCATATTCATGTTGAGATATGAATAGTTAATAGGATTAGTTACAAAATGTGCCCTTAATTTAAAGTTTGCATATTCACCACAGACCCACAGCAACGAGACAGCCTGAATTTCTGATCCGCAGTGGCTATTTCTATCTTGCATGTTTCCTAAAATACTACTGAGCTAGAGTGAGACTACTGAACTCGTCTTCACTTCTCAGCTAAGCCGGAAAAGTATTATTAAATTAAACAAAGCTCGTCTTCATCAGCTTCCCTCATCAAACTCAACTCTCCAGAAGAGTTTCGGCATCCAAAGAATTTAGTTCTGAGATGCTCAAATGCAATGTTTGCAAATGCGTGAGAATTAGACCTCTGGCATTTTTAAAGTCTCTCACACCACCCTGAAAGCTTCAGCAGAGCACTGATTGTCCAAGCTTCTCTTCAAAAACCCAGCCAACATTTTGGTCAATATAGCTCAGGAGTAAGCATCTATACCTATGCAAAGGATACTAATTCGAGATTCCACAGCCACACAGTATTTGGCCATCTTTTGACTTAACTCACCAGCCAGTTCTCAAGGTCAAAAAGGACATTCTAGCTGCTGACTGATCCGTGAAGATGGAGTGAAACCATTCGCTGTCATTTCATGTCATCAGCAAAACCGACATCAGATAACATCTTTTGGTTACTGCGGACCTGACCCAGATCTAAGTGGACAACCCCACAGGTGGGGAGAGCACAAAAAAAACAAGCCCACCACCTATTTTTTAGCAATTCACATCTCGACATGAGCACATTTCAAGTGCACCCCCCAGCTTGAATGGCTCGCTTTCATCATACTGGATGTCATCACCTCCACCGGCCTTTCCTTATGCGTTTTGCCACAGCATTTCAAAATGGTACTTCGGTGACTGACAAAGACGCCACTTCCTGTACCGCGGGGCTGTCACCCAGACCACCGGGTGGGAGAGATGGTACCTGGATAAACTAGGGAGACCAATTCCCACTCCCCACCGTGTAGTCTGCTAAAGGAGTACTGCTACACAGAAGTCAAATCTACTGGCAGATTAAATAAATAATAGAACTGAAATAATTTCTCGAGTTTGGCTCTCGTGCTTCTTTGCTCTGTGTTTGTTCTTTCATTTTTGCCAACTGGGAAATGAAAACCGATGGAGTCGCTTTCACTTTTGTTTATATTTGGTTTCAATTTTATCCTCAAGTTTTGCTTTCATCTTTTTCATGTAACACTGTTGGGATTTCAAATCCTGCTGGAAAGCTTTCAGTAATTTAAAAACATTAGTCTCCTATCCTGCCTTTTTTCCTACTGTAGAATTATTTTTATTTTAGATAAACTTTATAAAATGCTGTCACAAATCTGGAATGCACTTGGGGGTAGGGGACGTTTTATTTTGATTTTACAAATTTATATGCCACGTGCAACTCTATTCAGTAGTTTATTACTTTCCACTGGATTCATCTCCCAGCTGCACATAAAGCACATTTACATGATTCAACAAAACACCTTAAAGAGCAGCCAGTGCACCAAACTCACAAAAGCTCATATCATGCACCAAATGCACATTACACATAGGCATGAAATGCACATAAATACCTAAATTTACTGCTACTCAAACTTTTTAAAGAATTAGAGCATTATCCTGCTTAGCTCACGCTGTAGTGTTAGTTCGCCTGTAATGCTGTCGAGTGATGTCCAACATCAAGAGAAATATTACAATATAGACTTTGTTTTCTATGCACTCACAAGCCCCTCAAGTCCCACATACCGCTCCGTACACATCAAAAAGCAGAACTTAACCATACGTAACCATAACCAACACTTCCTTCTTTTGTGCTATAACGATGTTGAGCATGTGAGCCTTTAAATTAAAAAGTACTTAAAATAATTTTACAGCACAAGGGAAACAGTTACACAGCACGCACTGTTACACACAGTTCAGATTAAAGGACAAACATAAATAATTTTGCTTGTGCCGCAGCTTAACTTCATTCCTAACACCAGATATGCCGGGGGCTGTGAGCCAAACCTGTAAAGGTTAGCTAAAAACTATCAAACCACAATCTGCTCTACTCTTTCAGGGGCAAGAATATGGAAATTATTACTTCTAAGTTCATCTCCAAAGCTAGCAACCTATATAGCAACAGCTGAATGGTAAAAATCATTTAAAGTTAAGAGTTTAGGGCTGTACCTTGGGTGAAATGGCAGGCCACTCGCAGGCCGGTTTGCTCCTAGATGCCTGTGTCCGAGCTGCAAAAAGAGTCTGCCTTGTACTAAAGACTGCTGAACGTTTTGTCGCAATCTGCCCCCGAGCAAACAAAGGGGTCAGAAAATTTCCAGTATACACAAAGCCGGGCTTGCAGTATATTACACATTAAGAAACCAAACACTGCTTTACTGCTCACCAATTCGTTTTTTTTCTCCCTAGCTCATTCAAAAAAACAGTAATTTTTCACCAGCTTCCAAGAAATTGAAAACATACCCGGCACTAACTGGAAGAGCAAGTTTTAAAACTGCTTTACCGTCTGGCAGTGAGAAACGGGTGCTGTGCACTGCCTTACTTATGCTATATCCAAACCACCTAATTTTATATTTTTCTATATGTGCAGGTACGTATGTCTGCACCTATCTATATGCAGACATTAAACTCTCAACTGTTAACATGCATTCCCTTCCACAAAGTATTAATGACCATAAATTGCAGACCACAGGTGTTCCGACTGGTTATCCTAATCCATTTTAATCTTAACACGACAGTTCACACATAATTAATTCAATGAAGAACCTTCCTACAGTTCTAACAAAACTTAAAAAAAAAAAAGGGGGAAATTATTTAATTACACTTAATGATATTTTTTTTCCGTAATGTTATTCATGCGTGAGGAATATGCAACTTAAGAAATCTGTTCCCCTCATTCACTGTACCCAGAATCTTTCTGGCTTGCTCACTTATTGTTTTGCTTTTGCACTTGTGATTTCAAAGGACAAACCAGAAAATGTTTTAAATTAATTATGGTTTCTAGCACCACAAGTTATAATAAAACTTATGTAAGCACTACCTTATGGTTTATGCCCTCAACATCACAATCGTTGTAGGCCTTTGAAGAATGGAGTTTCAAAAGGGCAATCTTTACAAACGAGCCATGGAGATAAGCAGGAGCAACACGTGACTAGTTTTACTTTTTTACCTACAAATGGACCGTGACTTTCAATGTAAGAGCCACAAAATAGAAACTGAGATTCTAATCCTGCAAACATTGGAGGAATTTTGCTAGGGTACTGCTCCCATGCAATGTTAAACGCATCCAGGACGCACTTCACCTGTGCCAGGTTAACAAATCCAGGGGTAACAAGCACAGATTAAGCAGGATCATCACAGAAACTTTTTTTTTTTTTTTTTTCTGGAAGTTTCATAAGATTTTATGCCACAAGGTTCACATAAAGAGCGACAGACGGTTTTGCTTCCCTGTCTTATCTGCAAATGGACCGTAGCTTATGCTTCTCCGTGAAGGTTTCTGTTTGCAGTTTTCCGCAATAATTCTTGATCAACAGTAATCTATGGGCAGTCAGTGCCCAAAATTTGATACTGAACTGTTCTGACTGCTAAGCTGCACAGCAAGTTTCTCTCCCACAAACCACCTAATCGCTCGTGAACCTACCTACGCTCCTGACAAACGCAGTGGCCATGAACACCACAATTTCTGTATGGCAGGATAAAACCCTCATGTTGTTTCGAAGGTGCCTCCCAACTGCTTTATTTGGGCCTCATTTATCTTATCTGTACTGTTACCTATTCACTTTTTTCAGGACACTAACGACTAAAGAAAATCCCCACACCCTCTTCAATCACTTCTTTTCCAAGCTACTTACTCTTTCACAAAAGCTCTTTCACACCCTTGATTGTCTTTGATGCCCTTCTCCATAGCTCATCAACTTTCACCACATCCTCTTTGAGACGGGGTAGCAAAAGTCATTAATGGTATTCAGGAGAGGAGAGGGACAACATGAATTTACAGCCGCATGATGGTGTTTTCTCTTTCTTTTTTTTTACTCCTTTCTAGTAATTCCTAATAAAGCTGCCCGCGCCTTTCTTAGCCACTTCTGAGCACAGAGCTTGTTTTTTCATAGCACTATCTGTGCCGTACGGTAGTAAAAAGGCACTTCAAGCTTCATTCTTGCATACAGAAAATTAAGATTGCACTCCCTTCCATGTGCGTTACACTCACATTGGTCTGTGCTGAATTGCACCCCTGAACTTAGATCTGGACTTTCAGTGTAAGATCCTTCTGACATCCTTGCAGTTCAGCCTTCAGGATTTTCATGCTCTGAATGAGTTAATACAACCAGCAAACTTGTCACATCATCACCCGTCCCTTCCTCCATCGGTTGGATGGCACCAACCCTGGGCAAACTCTGGCAGGGGACACAGAACTGTGGCACCTTCTTTTCATTGAGCAAGCTGACCACGACCATACGCCCGCGAGCAACCTGATCCCACTTTGAAACCGGCCCTGCTTTAAGAAGGACTCTATCAACCAGACCCCAACAATAGCTCAGTGAACGCCAGGAGACTGGTGACGCACAACTCCTCCTCAACACAAGCCAGGCCTAGTCTTTCTCAATGTATCACATTTATACCCGTGTTCATTAACGCCATTCACTAATCCCTGGCAAACAAACAAGCAAACAAAAAAAATTACCACCTTGGAGTTCTCGGCCTCCCCGGAAACCTTGAAAGACTGACGACTCACTGTCACCTTCTATTCCTGGAGCACCAAGGCAGACCCGTTCAACGAGTTACACTCAACAATGTATCAGCGATTTTGTATTTTATGTACCTTCAAAACTCTTCGATGTCTAAGTATCCCCTCCTGCCATCTACTTCATCTTCAGCGTCCAGTTCTCTCTTACAGGCACTACAATTTGGGAGAAATCCTCCAACATGCTCACTCCTTAAAAAAAAGAAAAAGCCTCCTGCGAGGGAATCTCCTGCAACTCTTCCTCAGTGAAGCAAGGCTCGAAGAATGCATTTCACTCTTCTGCTATGACTTTATCTTCCCTGGGCGCTCCTTCTACACATGGATCACTTATCAGCAGGCTTCCTGCTTTTGATGCATTTCAGAGAGGATTTACTAATTGTTTTCATGCCTTTAGCAACTTGTTCCATGACTCTTTTTGGCCTACCTTACTGTGTTTAGCACAAATTTTATGTTCTTCCCCGTTTGGAGACAAAGCTTTAACTTTTCAAAGATGTCTTTTTACTTCTGCTGAGTCCCTTTTACTCTGGCTTGTCAGCCTGCTTGGCTTTTTTTGGCATTTCTGACAGATGCCATGCAATTGCTCTGAGCCTTTACACAGCACCGTTGAAGAACTACGTGCCACCCACAAGTATTTTACACTTTTGGCTGCCTTGTGGCATTTTATTAATTTTTTTTATCCTTGCCTTATGAAGATGTGTTTTGGAAAACTTAACACTGCCACAACATCCCCTGCTTTATTGCTCCTGGGGCAACACAGAGTTTAAGTACACTATGTCACATCACAGCTGGCTGGCATTTTAAATTTAAATTTTATCTATTTTAATGTAATTTTAATGTAAAATTCTGAACTAAATGCTTACTGGCCAGGACCTTGTCCAGAGTTGCTACCCACATGGCACCTGTACAATCTACACCTAAGCACGGGGTTTCTGGCATCTAAGAAGTTAGTACCTGGGCAAATTTCACATGACATAATCTACATGGAGGTAACTGAAGCCTCCTATTATCATTGTATTTCCTACTTTTGCAGCTTCTCTACTCTCCCTTAATGTATGACAGTCGTTGCCAACGTCTCGGTTGTACAGTCATATTAGCCCTCATCTCTACTCCTCCTCCTGTAGAGGCCTAGGACATCAGTTCGTGAGATCCCGTGTTACTTCCTAAAACTTCCTTTACCAAAAAGTATCCCACTCTGTGCACATGCAAGCTGCAGTGTCCTCTATGTCTGTCTCTAAAGTATCTGAGCTTCCCCAAAATCGCTGATACTCCAAGTATTTTATCACAGAGACATTTCAATAGCAGTTTTAATACCGTGGGGATGATGCTCCAGTTCAAAAGAAGATGTGTCATGGCAAATTTTACGTTCTTTATCTGTCAACTTTTCCCCACTGTTTGGTTTTTAAACTTCTGTTAATTTATGCATAGCATACATTAAAAAAAATACATGCTTTAATTTACGGCATACACAGCCTGGCTGCAAAGTTATTTACATAAAGCCCATTATTTTAATGTAGACTCTTTCTGTTCTGAAAATATTTCCATTTCCTCTTGAATCTTAGCTTTGCATCATTTTCTCAACCATGCATTAAGATTCTGCCTTCTCTAACTCCCCCTGGTCCCACATATCAAAGACTTCCACCCAATGGAGACTGGAGATATTTAAACCCCCCTTCTCAATAGCTTGTCACTTCTCATACCCCTTTAGCTACCCCTTTTCACGTTCATGTGGCCTGTGACAAACAGCTCTTCAAGAGAGTGATTTGATGTTTTGTCTGCTGACTGTCTGGGACCTCCAGCCACAGAGGGACATCACCAGGGTCAACAGATGACACCTGACCATGCAGGTACCCAGCTGAAGCACTATCAAAGCGATACCATGTTAAAGGAGTTGGTGCTTTCACACCTTCCACCACCATTTACCAGGGATAAGGAACACAAGGGACATGGGAAGTAAACCCCCTGGGAGATGATACCAACAGGGGCCAGAAAAGGATGCTGATGCCTCCAAAGGGGCTGGTGGCACAGAAAGATGGCCACTGTCTTTGGAATGGCACATGTAAACCATCTGCCTTACCAATCAATTCTGCTACTTTTATAATTATGTCACCGTTTCTGTATTAGGGTGAATTTAAACATTACTGCCCCACTCAGCTCTCTTTTTATGGTACCAACGCAGGCGTTCAGCAAAGGTTATTATATGCAAACCCTTTAAGACCGAAATAAAATACCTATAAACTTAAACAAGCTGTATTTCACCTCCAGAAACTGAGGCTGTAGTTTACAACCGCTCCTACATTCCAGAGACTGCCGACCTTAGCAAGATCCTAGCAGGGTGAACTGGGCTATAAATGGGAACCACGCACTAACTGAGAGAGAAGTTCCAAGCTCCCAAATCACTTTATCTGAGCTCCGTGTGGAAATAAACAAGCTTCCAACACTCTGCCGTTCAGAACCATAGAAGAAACGCTGGCAGGAAGTGAAAAGGGAATTAAAGACTGAAATACTTCTGGGAACCTGGGCCGAGGGGTAAGATTCTTGCAACTTCGACCTCAGACGCTGTGAGGAGCTCGGAATTTGACCCTCAGACACAAACACCCCTCTGCTTCC
>VZRU01001558.1:6707-22568 GCA_013398155.1 Pedionomus torquatus
GAGAGGACACAGACCGTGGAAGCGGCACCCCCAAAAGCCAGCCCCTGCTTCCAGTTTTAGGCTGCTGTCTGCAACCTCGCAGGGTTCGGGTGACTACAGGACCTACCAGCTCCCAGAGAAAGGAGCAATAAAGCGATTAAAGACAGGAAAAACACTTAGTAAATACAAAGCAAAAGAAAAACAAAGCCACATGTGCATGGAGAAGGGAAGCAGAGCATGCAAACCCCCAGTGCTGCCACCAAGGTACCACCCCCAATGACTGACGGGTCGCGGGGACCCTAAAAATTCAGAAAACTGCCTGCCAGCACCCTCAGGAGCAGAGTCACAAGAGCTCAACCAGGCAAAGCAAAGTTCAGCAGTTGTTTTAGCTGCCGCCACAAGCAAGAGTGAGATCGATCAGAAGAATATGCAGTTTCAGACCGGTTAGTTATCACGCAAGTGTCGTACTACTGAATAAAAATAGTAATAAAAACACTCTTTAAAGTTGAAGTCAACTTAAAACGTAAAGAAGAGAACTGGCTGAACTGGTACAAAACATTCAAGATATTCATACTTTAATGTCATTTTATGCAAGTCAGTGTCAAACTGAAGTCAACTTTCCTACTTACTTGTATGAAACGGTCACATTACAAGAGCTGTAAAAAAAAAAAAAATAATATACATGTTTAACAGAAACCCATCTTGGGGTTGGACAGGTACGATGGTGACAGAGGCAGCCTCTCACCACACCTCACAGTAAAAGCCTGAAGGTCTCCAATTTTCATGATCTCAATCGGTTTTGTGTCCAAATAATCTTCCCCACAATCTCACTCTTCCTTCTCCACCTCCCGGCAGAGGTTTTTAACCAATATTAGAAACCCATCTTTTATCAAATTTTCACCCATAGAGCACAGAATCATTGAAGGGTTTGGGTCTGAAGGACCTTTAAAGGCTGTCAATTCCAAGCCCTGCTTTGAGCAAAGACATTTCCAAGCAGATGAGGCTGCTCGGAGCCTGGGCTATTACAACAGCAACAATTCAATTTGCTTATATTCAGTTTTCTGTTAGGAACATTGCAACAATCCTGCAGAGCTCAGCACATATTAATCATGGGGTTTTTTTTCTAAGAGTATCTACAATTCTTGCTTTAGGCCAACGACAGCCACGTTCAGAATCTCTACAGGTCAGGTCCTGGAAATTAAGTTCATCATTAGTTTATCAGTGGTGTAATTATCACAGATAGCATTGAAGGTCATCATCTCAGAACACAACTTTATTACTTACCAGATTAAATTAACTGCATAATTTGCCTACACTGAAGCCCCTTACAAGTAACCTACGTGTCTCTGGGCTCCACAAAGAGATCTCAGAGGGGAGGGGCTGTAAAATCACACCATTTCTTCTAAATCCTTGGTGAATGCGACCAATATTTCAAACCCGAGAAGGAGGACGATTAACCCCCCCAAGATGGCATCACCTACTCTGTCACTATCTATTTCTTTCCTTTTGTAAATGTGAAGCCTCAGAGCTGAGAAAATGAACATCCTTCAGCCCAAAAAGCAGTAAGAACACCAAATATTCAGTTGTTGGGAGCAGTTTCCAGCTTCCTGAAGGCACAGAACATACATTGCCTCCAGCTGCAGAGCGAACTCCCTGGACGTGAGGGGGATTTAGATACACTATAGCCTTGGCTACTTGAACTGTGGGAAATAGACCTTGAATTAAGGAGGTTAATATTAATTGCAAAGTCAGTAAGTCAGCAATTGCACACAGACTCTGCAGGAGGAACACAGGCCTCAGCAAATCTGTGGGTACAAAAATAATTCTTAAGAGTCCAGAAGTACCCAACAGCTCTGCATCTGGAGAAGTCCTAAAACTTTCTCCCAAAATTATTCATAAATAAAGATTTCAGAGAGCTTTCCAAGCCAGGAAGATGCTAGAACCCACAGCTACCTTCTGCTTGCTGTCTTTAGGTTGTCGGCCGACTGGAAGCTCGGAGCCTTTCTAAATCCATGGGTAAGTGTGAAAGGCACAAACAAGATTCACAGCCGCAAACCCCCCTCCCTGGGGGAGTTGTAACCTCCTGATCAAACAGCACATACCTTCCTGCATGGGGGGAAACCACCTACAAACCGCAACAACGAGAGTACTACGATGTTTTATCTACGATGGGGAAAGACTGGGCCTTAAATTTTCTTAAAATCTAACCAATTCAGAGTAGAAAAAGCATTTAATCCAAAAACCTTGCTACCCTTTGCAAAAGAAAATAAGCATTTAAGGTAAAGAACCACAAGCATCTGCTCGGAGACATTAATTAGTAAAGTATTCTTAATATGACAAAGCAAACAATGAAGAACCTAAAAGTAAACATAATTTTGCACCGAGGACATTATCGGCTGTAATTCACACCTAAGGATGCACTTGGAGGGAAAAATTATCAACTCTGCAGTCTTGAATCCTAATTGTTTTGTGCAATTCTTAAAGACCACATCGTGAAGCATTTCTAACACATCCGACTGCAAATCCTGTACTGCAATATTTCAGTAACAAGATTTGCAAAGCCTAAAGCATCGCTAGGGTTAAACAGCAGCAACATCTTAACGATTTCTGCATTCTTTGAATCAACAATTTCCCATTTTTTATTGACAGGAATGAATAAAATCTGCCCAGACCCAATTAGAGGTGCTAAAATCAAGCAGCAGAGGCAACTAGGCTAGAGGCAACTTTCCTTCTAGCTTCTAAAGGGGCTATCAGGTAGGATCTGCTTCTGCCCCTGACAACAGAAAAATCCAGCAGAGATGACTAAACAGTGAAGTACAGGGAGTTCAGACAATTTGGAGAGAGATTACAGGATGGAAATTACGAGATTACAGGTGGAAAAAAAGAGAAAAAAGGGTAAAGTTAAAGCACCTCGAAAAGGGAGATCAAAGTGTGTCAAAACTGGAATCGAAGCCTTTCCCCCTCCCAAGGACTTTCAGAATCTAGAGGCTTTCCAGGAGTAATGTAGGACACAGAAGGTCAACACTTCCAACACTAATTCTCTTTTAATCAAATGCTAAGATACTTGAATTAACCCATTTAAATACTAATAAATTAATAGAAGTTCTTAAAATAAGCAAACAGTAGTTGAAAGAACAAACTTTGCTAAGAGGTGGGCAATGTCATCTACTCCAGCACATAAAGTTGAATTTCTAGGCAACAAAAAATCTTACCCGTAGTAAATTATTTGGTGTGTCTGAACAAAAGTTGTCTGGAACGGACACGGCCCCACTTTGAGTGTGTGTCCGGTTTTGGGTCCCTAATCACATAAAAAGATGTTGAGGGGCTGGAGCACGTTCAGAGAAGGGCAACAGAGCCTGTGAGGGGGCTGGAGAAGAAGTCTTATGAGAGGCTGAGGGAGCTGGGGGTGTTCAGCCTGGAGAAGAGGAGGCTGAGGGGAGACCTTCTCACTCTCTACAACTCCCTGAAAGGNGTTGCCCCAGGGGAGGTTCAGGTTGGAGATCAGGGACAATTTTGACAGGGAAAGGGTTGTTAAGCCTTGGACTGGGCTGCCCAGGGCAGGGGTTGAGGCACCATCCCTGGAGGGATTTAAAAGCCGGGTTGCTCTAGTGCTGAGAGACACGGGTTAGTGATGGGTTTCATCAGTCTGGTTGATGGTTGGACTTGATTTGAAAGGTCCCTTCCAACTCGGGCAATTCTGATTCTATGATTCTAACAATTTGCATCAAGTCTTGGTTTAATTCCCTGGGAAAAATCATAACCAACCAAATTTGACAGTATTCTATTTCTAACCTACTTTGGGGCAGAAAAAAGCTAATTTTGAAAAGATGTTATTGAAGCTTGATTTTTCCCATCAGTACAAGCATATGGAAAAAGAAGGCTCACGATCTGGTTACGCTCAAGCATGGAAGCAGAACCTAAAGACATGGGAGCAATTTGGAGTCAGATCCTTGGCGCTCCTGAATCCGTAAAGCCCCCATTTCCCAGCACGGCACCGGGATGCAGAAGAGAGGCCAGAAGGGACACTTCACACTCACTAGAAACCTGCAGCGTGCGAGGATGCTCAGCAGCCAGCCTACTCCATGCAGTTATTCTCTACAAACCCAAAGAGCAATGAGTTTAAATATACTTAAAGGAAGGTAACTCCCCAAAAGAAACAAACAAACAAGAGGAATTCTAGTGATGCTAATAAAGAGGAAGAGATTTGCCTTCGCGCACGACGTGATTGTTCCACACGGGGCAAAATCAAGAACTCACCTCATCACACTGCGAGTAAAAGAAGCCATTAATTTAAAAACAAACAACCCCCCCCCGCAACCAAACAAACCCAGAACTTCTTGTCTTGTGAAAGTGAAGATCTCTAACTTCCGCTTCAGAAAATAGTAATATTACTTTTAAAGGATACGGTCTGTACCAGGGAACAACGTTCTTCCAGTCAACAGTTCAGCCATAATGCATCCCACTGACCAAATATCAACTGAACAAAATAAAATAAAAACAAACACAAAACAACATAATGCAGAAAAATAAAGTCTTGATAGAATCATTCTATCCAAAAGCACAAACAACTATATCCTTAAATAGTTCTACAGCGTTGAAACAACCTGAGGTACACAGCAAGCTGATTCTGCTCAGTAACTACCTCAACTAAGACTTGTCCAAGTAACAGAATTCTAGATGAGGGAAGATTTCCTTCCAGGGAGTAATGTGGATTGAACAGCAAAGAGCTGGGAGGAATCTACACAAAGAGGAACAAACCTGTTCAAGACAGCTCTGAGGAATGAATTTGTCTATGGCCTCAGAGAAACTCTACCCAACCACCAACTCTCATGCTCCAGATGCAAGAAGACAAGTCTGAATACAGGCAGGAGGGAAAGAGAAAGGAAGAAACAGCGGTGGGGTATGAAATCAGAGCAGCACATGTTGGCTTTGATCCATAGGCTCTCCTGTGCAAGAGCTATTCTCAGGGTTCTCTTTTCTTCTCTGTGTCTGATCTGGAAGGACCATGGGGCATCAGGGTGTGTTGCTGAGAAGATACTGGAAACTGTGAGGAAGATGTAACTGTGAAGAAGTGGCTGAGAAGAGAGGAAAGGAAGGGAGATCTATAAACTTTTTAGCATTTCTTCACACCATAACTTGACTATTTTCAGCCTATTCCCAGCAGCTTCCTAGAAACACACCTTCTCCTTGTCCATTCCGTTCATTTACTGTAGAAACCACTGCGCCAGGAGAAAATAAGGGGTAAGCACTGACAAGGTTTTGCTGATTGCCATTTCAAAGTTTCAAATTTAAAGCTGCCTTGTGAACGCTACCACAAGGATTCTTAATTTACATCTGGTAGACTGTGCTTTAAACAGTAATCTATGCCTTCCCTTCTTTTAATCACCCTTACTGATGTCTAATTAGGGAAAGGAGCACGTACAAAGGAGAACCTCATTTTTCCACAATTTGGGAACAGAGATGGTGTTAAATAAACACATTACCTGTCTGGTTGTAATGCATCCAGTTCAGCATGATCTCAGGAGCCCTGTACCACCGAGTGGCCACGTACCCCGTCATCTCATCATCCGTGTGTCGGGCCAAGCCAAAATCCAGGATCTACAGAAGAGAAGAGACATCCACCAACTCCCGCAGCGGAACAACGCAAACCAGATAGAGCAAATAACCAGTTATTGGGCTGGGTGGAAGGGAGGTGGTGCAAGTGCAAAAGCAGATTATGAAACTAAATTTCACAAGCTGTTAAGAGACACTAGCCTAAAACAATGAAGGACTCAATCAGAATTACTGAATCACAGAATGGTTGGAGCTGGAAGGGACCTCAGAGATCATGGAGTTCCAACCCCCCTGCCCTGGGGGCAGGGACACCTCCCCCTAGACCAGGCCATCCAAGCCCCATCCATCTGGCCTTGAACACCTCCAGGGATGGGGCAGCCACAGCTTCTCTGGGCAACCTGGGAAGGTTACCTCTGGATATCTTTCCTCCAAAACAACTACACCCAAACTAAAGCTGTTAACTCTTCACTTTCAAGATGATTCATTAAAAACACATGAACAGATACAGAAAAATCATCCCTATAGCCCTTACAGCTGGCAAGGACACTATTATTCAGGACAAAATAGGATTTCCATGAAGAATTATTTTCTCCCTTTAATTTCAGGGGACTTGCATAAGGCATTCACTCAAATCCCAGTCAAACCACAAGCAGACCTTGTGATTCCATTACCTTTAGCTCACAGTCTTCATTTACAGCTAGGTTACTCGGTTTTAAATCCTAAAAAAATTAAACAACATCAGCATTAACAACAGTATATATATTTCTTCCACAAGACTAAAGTAGATAAAAAAGCAAACGCAGACAGAAAATGGAATCTAACTGGCTGTAAACATCCACCCTCCCCACTCGGGAAAATAATAACCACAGAATGCTGACTCTGGGATAAAACCAGAGGTCTCAATTGCACCCTTGGAATCATCATGACCCCCTCCTGGGAGCTAACACACATATAAGCAAAAACACATAAAGGCTTGTGGCAACACCAGCGTTGCAGATGTGTATTTAACTAATAGAGAATCTATTTCAGAAACATACAAGTCAAACGTAGGCAGGAACAGAAACTTTGTATCTTGACAACCACTCTCCACGTCTAACCTTCTGATTGTTTAACTGAAATAATTCTTGGACAATTTCTTCTCTATAGGTGCTGTAAAATTCTGGGCTACATTCACTGGTTCAGCAGAGAATGCAACTTTAGGATCAATACTCACCCTGTGGATGATGTCAGCTGAATGGATGTACTGTAAGGCAAGAGGAGAAGTTTTGTTGAACAGCCCAAGGGCCTCCCATCTCATTCCGTCACCAGACAACGCCGCCCAACCCCATCCCACACAATTCAAATGCTAAAGCACGTCTGCAGAAGGAACCAACTGTTTAGTCTACAGGTTTCAGGTAGGTGGGTGTTTCACTTGGTCTCTCCTTAGGAACATCCAGGAGCACTGCCACCACAAGGGGGACAACCCAAGGAAACAGAACTGAAGAACTTGAAGATTTCTAGCAGATTACAGGGCAGCACACATCAGAATTTTCCAGACTCTGCCCATAGCAATGTATAGAAATATCTTTTTATGTGATGCATAGCTTTACTGATAGAGCTCCCAAGAGGTATGAAAGGAAGGAACAATAACAGGTCATCCTACAATACGTTAGAAAAGTCACAGAAGCCCCAATAAGTACCCGAATGAATCTCTGAGCATAAGATCAAGAGCAACCACCTCCTGTTGACACGCTATCAGCGCTCAGGGAAGGCAGGTACAAGTACCTTCAGTCCCCGAAGGATCTGGTAGATGAGGAACTGCACGTGGTCATCGGTGAGTTTCTGACATTTCACAATATTGTTCAGATCTGCTCCCATAAGGTGTGTCACCAAGTACCTGTGAACAAAAGGAAAATCATGGGCTATGGAGCAATCCCTTCAGCAGGATTAGGATAAAAATTCCCTACGAAGCGCTAGTAGCAGAGCTGACTGTCCCAAAGCGTGCAGCTGAAGGAAATTTTAAACATTTTAAGTAACATAGCAGATTAGTCTGGTGATTCCTACAGCACTGGTCAACAAATCACACGTGAACAAGTTTGAAGAGTCCAATAGTTTAGGATGTCCTAGTATGGTAGAATTCAGAGTCGTTTGAGAATGACAGCAGGCAAATTAAGGTGGCAAATATTTCTATAATGGTCTTTGAGATGTGAGGAAGATATAAAAGATGTTTTGTTGCAGTCTTCAGAGAAGTTACCTACACATCATTGAATTCTTCTAGCGACTTGGCAGGGGTGAACACATCCAACAAACCAATCACCTAGAAAGAAAACGGTAAAGTGAAAAAAGCTGTGATAATGCAATCACAGGATAATACGATACAGTTCCTGAGATCCCTTGTGGAACAGACACTACTCATTCCAGTGGATGTTTCACTTCCAACTACACGAATCATTCGGCTGTAGACAAATTAGCATCAATACATCATCAGAAACAAACATTCAATTATCATGTTAAGAAAATATATTACGGTTAAAAATACCTGTCTTTTCACACCAGCCAGCCACACAGAGCCTCAAACAGGAGCAGGTGTACACACTGGTTTAGAACATCTTATTTCAAAAACCAACTAAAGCTTGGTCAGGAAATAAATGGATGAGAAAAACATCAAAAAAAAAAAAACAATTACCAGACAAAAGTGTTTGCTTCCTGCTCAATTCTCAGGTACACCATTGCTTACACACTACAATCACAACTGGGAGACTAGATTTGTTTCATTTGTACTGAGTAATGGCTAGAAAAAAAAACCAATAATCAAGGATCTGTAACACAAGCAATGAATAATAATGACTACACTAGAAAATGAGGCAGGAAAACAGCACAACACACCGAGGACCCAAAATACACAAACAGCTTCACATCATCATTTGTATTTTCTGCCCAAAGAGCAGAAATGGAATCCATCTGGTCAATAAAGTCTGTTCTAATTTTCTCCACTATGTGCTTTAAAACCTTATTTTCCTTCTCTTAAGAACAAATACATTTTATGAATGTCAGAGATAAAGGAACAGGTTCTCTTCATCCACCTCCCAATAAATTTCTCCTCTTTTTTTAACTCAGCATCTCACTCGCCCAGGACACACAAGCATCGTGGAGGCCTCGGTGGTGGTTCAGGGGAGCACGTGAAACCCAGAGCTGGATTCCCGCCTTCCCCTTGGCACCATCCTTTCTATCCCATTGCTTACACTTGTCAGGGATGTCAGGCACAATTGAGTTCTCTTTCAGCAGAGAAATAAAGCCAAAATCTTTGAGGAACCTAGACTATGTTTTTGGAAAAGAGAGCAAGTGGGTAAGAACGAGAAGCCTCTAATCTCTATTCTACAATACAGACTGCATTTTATTGAGGAAATTAGAGAGAGGGAGGGAGAGAGAACACTTGCCTGTCTCTCGATACACATCACAACAACTCCATTTCTAAACAGACATCTTCCAACTCTAACATTCACATCCATCCCAGATAATAGTTCTCATGCTTCCTGTTTCTTTCTCCAGAGAATTCTTTCAAATCAGTTTTTACAGGGAAAAAAAAACCAACCCAACATTATCCACACAGTATAGTGTGGAAAGACAAAATCTGACTTTGCTATTTAGACCTCAGGTTTTTTTCATTTATCACTTTTATCTTGCTACACTGCAAAGCATGGTATCAAACTCTCTGTATCTTTCATCGAGTTTCACAAACCATTAAATATAGTTATTGTGCAGCATATGACTGTCTCGCTTCTAAAGAAGTGTGAACACCAGTAGATTCAGATCCCAGCTCCTAACCTTTTGCTTTCCCCTCCCAGCGTTTTAGGATGTGACTGAGCTTATTAATTTCTCCGTATGACAACAATCCCATTTGCTCTCCCATCTGCTCAGTGCTGCGCTTTACACAAGCTAACGAGGTCTCCTGGAACTCGAGCGTATAACACAGACAGACTGGAGTGCTCTGCTGGTCTATCTCTTTGTTCAAGATCATAGAATCATCCTAGAATGGTTCATCATCATCATCATCATGAAACACAGCAGATACAGAATATAGAAAACCATCCTTTCACAGAATTGTCCGAGCTGGAAGGGACCTCTAGAGATCATCCAGTCCCACTCCCCTGCTGCAGCAGGACTGCCCAGAGCACATCACTCGGGACGGCATCCAGGTCATCCAAGCTTTGCTCAAGCCCCTAAAACCATGATACCTTCCAGATGTGCTGCTGTGTTTCGTGCCACGTAAAACCCAAGCATTTGACTTTCAAACTGAGATCTGAGTAGCCAAAACACCAGCACCAATAAGGTTGCCTGAACTGGCTCTGAACATCTCAGCATCCGCAGGATTTTTAAACCACAACCTAGATAAACTTCCCACAGATAGATGACGGTACGATGAACTGATAATAAATATTTCTATATATAAACAACTTAACTTCCTTTTATCTCAAAACTACACAGGCTCTTTCCAATACTTATACAACAATATTAATGAATGTCAGACAGAGAACTGGTGCAGGACCAGCCACAATCTAATTTTCATTGGTTAACCTTATTAGCTTGAACAAAATGCACTGATAGGCTCTTTTTTTTTTCCTTTGGTAACACATATTCAAAGCTTCCCTGTTTGAAGAATATCTTAGGGACAAGAATAGGGTCCAGAAAAATCTCCAGGGGGTGAATATAAAGCAGGATGAAATCTCACCTCTACTGTTGAGACAATGATGTGGTCCAGAGGTACCAAAGAAGTATTGCTGACAAGAGTACAAGTTCCAATTATACTTGCCACAGTAAATACACTGGGAAGATTTAAGGGATACCTGCTACTGACTGCAGTGGGGAGAAGCCACAACACACAACCACCACTGCCACAGGAAGTCTTGAACAGCTCTTCCAAGGAGAACCTTCCCACACAATTAGGCTCATTTGGCTTCTTCTGTTCAATAAAGGTCCTGGGTCTGCTCAGCCCATTCCTAAAAGAGTATTTCCCTTCTGCTAAGTTGGACTTTGGACAAAAGAAATCAAGAGCCTTGTTTTGCTCCTGACATTCTGACAGCTCTACAGAGAACAGGTTATGACTTTTGGCTCCACGGCACATTATACTTGCTCTGAACAGCGTGCAGTAGAAATACACTGGTGTGTTAATGTCACAGCTACACAGAGCTGGACAACCTACCCCTTTCTATACCAAATAGGAGGTTATACAAAAAAAAAACCAACAAAACAGTTCAATGTAATGTTTGCCACATCCTATTCTGTTTCCTGGTTGATGATTTCAGCAGATGGGTTGTATGACAAGGCAGCTGATTTCCCCCCCGTCACCTCTCCCCCCACCCCTTTTCCTCCCTATTCCACCAACAGGAACCTCATGAACATCTATTCCTCTCTCTTTTCTGACACAGACAAGTCAAAACAAACAAACATGAGAAACCCCTCAGAAGACACTAAAAACAAACTTTGAGATTGTCTTTTTTAAAATAAAGGCTTAACATAACAAAAGCTACAGTTTACAGCAGCAAGCAAGCAGAACTAAGTGACATCACCTGTGTCCTGAAGCCTTAAGACACCATGAACCTGCTAAGCAGTAATTTCCAGATAAGTCTAGGAAATATTAAGACTTTTTAAAGCGAAATTAGTTATAGGGGGGGTTGAGGGTTTGCTTGTTGGTTGGTTTTGGGTTATTTTTTTTTTAATTTGTATGCTTTTCCACAACCATAATTCCTAGGACTAAGGGAAGCTTTGTATTTCTAATAGAACAATATACACAACAAGGTTCTTAAACGCAGTCGAGCTGGATCCTCTCTGGACAGTCCGAATTCGAACCAGCGCTTCACACCATCTCCTTCCACTTACATTTTCATGTTTCATGTGCTTTAGTAGCCGTAGCTCTCGGTAGGTCCTTTTGGCATGGATGATGGACTGAAATGGTCGGGACAGCTTCTTTACAGCCACACGCAACCCAGTTTTTGTGTCAAAGGCAGAACTACAATAAAGAATAATCAAATTATCAAAATGAATTATTTATAAGTACCTTCAAATCCACTTAGCAGCTCCAGACAGCAGCTATCTGCACAGTGAGTCACAGTTCTCCAGGCATTTGCATTTCTCCAGTTCTGCAATGAAAACAGTTTCTAGGCATCCCGGTCCACAACCTGCACCCCCACCCAAAATCCCCACATATTTACACAACTGTTGGTTTCTACAGAAAATGTTTACCAGCTGAGTCTTGTTCACACAGTAAAGGGGGGGAAAAAAAAGAAAAAAAACCCAATGTTTATCATTTTTCTCTCTAAAAACAGAGTGCTCAAACATAAATACGGCAATAAGATTCTAGAGAGAGGAGGAGGACTTGTAAATATTATCAGTATTCCTAAACGTATTTTCATACACTTCATCACAAAATGCTATGCTCGAGATCATATCTTTATGGCTTAAGTCCATGTCAAAATCCAAGACCTGTGCCTAATAACATCAATTACAATGGTTGTCAATCAAAACTGAAGGTAAAAATCAAACCTCTTTGGTAAATCACATCTAATCCTAAATAATAATTTATTAATAATATTAAGAAGCAAAAGCTTGATACGCTGGAAACAACTGATAATTTAGCACCTGAGGAACCATGTTAGATCTCTGATACACCACATGAAATCTTCCAGAGCTTAGGACTTAAGAACTTAATAAATGCGGGTATTTAGCTGCAAATTACTCCTCTTGATCTTCTCTTCTTTGATGTTCTTATCTAAAACAGCTCTGGTTTGTCAAAAAGGAAGGAGGAGGAGAAAGAGGATGTGAAATCAAGGTTATGCTTGATTCAAGATAACAACCAAGGGGAAAGTGTGGAATGAAAAAAGTCAGAGAAGGACAATACTTGTTTATTTTCCTGCTGCATTTTGATTCAGGGTGAATTCCTAATTCCATTTAAAAGTGAATATGCACTAGTTCTTGACAAATATCAAGTGAAAAGGAGAGCTATACGTTTACAAATGAAAAGCGTGAAGCAGCTTAACGAACAGAAAGTTCCAAACCAAATCACAAAAGCTGTCCTAGAACAAACCCACGGTTGCACACACAACCCTCACCCCCGCCAAGGAAGCTATCTGAAATAAATACAGTTATCATTTGTTTTTAAAGCAACTAACTGGAATTAACTCGCAAAAAGACGCCTTATCTCAAAGTTATTCAGTTTCCAGGGAACTTGCTATACGAGGTTTATGAGAAATAGAGAACAAAATACAAGATTGTTTCTACGAAGAGCGATCCCTCCCTTGGGTCCTGCAGGAGGATGGCAAAAACCCCCGTGCAGGATGGAAGAGGAGCATCTCCTTCTCTCTGGGGCACCCTCACACACGCAGCACAAAGAGCTCTCCGGAGAATAGGAAGACACAGCCAGCCAGAAGGTCACAGGAGCACCAAACTACCACAGATGAATTACTGAAGCTACACCAGACTGTCCTGAAGAACTCCCTTCATCAACCCCTTCCACACAGAAGTTATCCTTTATATCTCTCTCAGCCCAGGCAGACAAAAGAACACTTTAAGCATGTAGTTTTTAAACTTCACACACCACTGGAATATCAATATTTAAGCTGCAACACTTAAGGAAACACAGAATCCCTTTTTTTTTAAGCTTCACGTACACCATTTTGCAATATACAAACATACTTAATTCAGGCTGTAAGTATATGACATTATTTTAATGCTACTCAAGGTGTTTTCTAGGACTTAGAGCAAAAATATGATTAGTCATCATAATTCAGCACATGCTGTTGTGAATTAGTCATGAATCTTTACCAGCTTTCAGACACTTTGGGTACAAAAGGCAGCAATATCCAGTATCTCTTTCATCCTGAAAAGAAGGGGATCCTCTGCATATTAACCACCTTCCCAGCCAGAGTCACGTTTCTCTCCTGATTTCCACAAGATTCTCTTTAGAGAAGATTTTCAGAGTCAGCAGCCACATCACGAGCTATTTCGGAGCCTAAAGGAAATTTCATTTCTCCTTTTTAATGACATTTTTGGGGTCATATCAAGTCCCTGTAGCAGAGGTACAACCTCTGAGGAGAACTGCAATCGGCAGAACCGAGAAACTGTTTAAACAGCACAAGCCCAGGAAAGACAACGTTGTATTACTGCACATTGGCAATCTGGAGTTGCTCTTGGAGCCTGAAGAACTCGAAGTTTGGTCACCTTTGAGGCCTAAAGATAATTTCCCTACAGATAAAGGCATGCTGACTAATTTTCTGCCAATACAGATAAGTGCTAATGGTTTTCAGGAGTAGGGAACACGGAGCTACAGCACAGCTGTCGTGCTGCAGAGCATTTTAAAGAACACTAAGCTGGCTTTCATCACAGGCTTAAAACAGCTGCATTAAACTCATCATATTTCAGCTAAAAAAGCCCAATTGGGAACAAATTGCACGATCCACAGTTCTAAATCCCTTTTAAAACAAGATCAGCACAAATTCAGAATTTATCACAGCTTCTACGTGTTTCAACCTCTTACACAGTATTGCGGTACAAAAGGCAAACTGCATCCTTCTCCCTGAGCTAAACCCACAGCCCTGAGTTACCCTGAACTGAACCCAGGGCGTAAAAGCCGAAATAAAACAATTATTTCAGAGAACACATCCCACTGATTCAACTTCTAAGATGCGACACTTAAAGCAGTCTGAGGAACTGACGTACACGCTGAATTAAGAGTGCAATTTATTTCAACATTAGATAATCAGCACGGTAATTTTTGTGCATTTTGACTATTTTGCTAAGTCGTATATATACTGCTCATCATTAGCACCTGTGCAAACACCCAAGCTAATTGAATCTCCTCAGTTGTACCTCTGGAGTTCATTTATGCATCCCTAGTTACAGCCTGAAAAAATACAGCTCTTCCTACCTGACAGTTCATCGTTAACACCAGTTCAGTCTAAACGTGCATTTCAACCAGTTTCCCTCCCAACACTCTATAAAAAGCTGTGAATCTTATTCTCCTCTGCTACGTTGGCTTCTGCTTCTAAGAAGCTGCAACTATAAAATCTCTCTATAGGACAGATGTGCTCTTGATAATTTTATTTCTTAAATGTACAAATTTTATTTCTTAATGTACAAAGTACTGACAAAGTTCAAACTACTCACCTTCACTTTCAGAACTCTGGACCTTTCTGTGCCTGCCCTTCTGGTCTCTGGTCCATCCTCCTTCCCCAAGCGTGTCCCACCAAACCCACCTGTACGGCTGCTTCAGCCCACTGGGGTTATGGTTCGTTTCAAATCACTCCTCATGTATCCACCGCACCTTTCTGGAGTAGCAGGCTCCTGTCCCTCCAAATGCACATACACTACAGAAGCACTCGCTCACTTTGATAAGGGATTACTAAACTTAAAGGCCCACAGTGGGCAAAAAAAAAAATTCCACAGAGGAAATGTTACTACAAAGGTGATATTTAGGGTTGTTACCTCATTTCCTCTGGAGCCTGATGTTTTATAAATTCTTAAATCCAAAGTATTTCTCCATTAGTTTAAAAAGAGGGGAATTATCTCAGTATTTTCATAATACCCAGGGAATTCAGAGTCAGTGTTGGTACAACCGCAGGCTGAAATGGGAAGAAATGACCAGATTTGGAAGGGCTATATAATATGACAGTCCATAACAAACAAATAAAAAGCTAAAAAGACTCTTATTGCAAAATTCTGAGGAAGAAGTAGTCTTGGCTGATCAATTCCTTTATAAATTAAATAAGGCAATACAGATCAGCTACAAAGCAATTAACCAAACCCCCTTCTTTTCTAAAGGCATCAATACAAAGAACTGCTGCAAAAAACATACAACAATGAAGTAAACTCCTGAGTTTATCACTCACACTCCAGAGTGTGATTTCACAGCATTTTAGAAACCGATGGCAAAGAGCATCCGAACGCCCCTTTGCTCACTGCAGAGCTGTCTGCTGAGACTTCCCCTCAGCGCACACCAGAACCGAAGTGATGCTCCAGCAAACCCTGAGTCACCGATCGATCCCACCTCCCTCCAGCAACTCCCCGCTGCAGGACGCTGCGGTATCCAGGCCCCTCTCCTTACAAGAATTATTAAAAGACTTCAGGAACCCGCGTGTGTTTTCGCGGAGACCCTTGTTACAAAATCCTTTTCATGCAAAAGGCTGCGTGGTGTGAATATATAAATCTGTTGCAAGAAGAAAGGAAACAGCATTTCACACACCAGATGTCACAGCAATTGTTACGGGACTTGGTAATTAGTAACGAGCAATCTGAGGGTACATATTGATGTTTCTTCAAGTTTTGGAACTGAATCCCTACTTGCATCTCCATGTACTT
>VZRU01001564.1:0-10085 GCA_013398155.1 Pedionomus torquatus
GCGATGTCGCTGCAGTCACTTGGGGTTGGTTTGCCTGCCCCACTCTGGAGAGTTTCAGCCCTTAATAAACTTTTTTTTTGCGCGTTTTCTCGGATCCGAATTGATCTCCAGCAAGTGGAGAATGAGGTAGGGTGGTTGGTGTTGCTACTGCCTTAGCCCTTTTGTTCTCTTTAGCAGTCCAGTTTGTTGGTCGGTTTTTTTTTTTTTTTTTTNCCACTGTGAGGGTGGTGAGGCACTGGAACAGGTTGCCCAGAGAAGTTGTGGAAGCCGCATCCCTGGGAGTGTTCAAGGCCAGGCAAGGGGGCCAGATTTGAACATCCTGGTCTGGTGTTAGGTGTCCCTGCCCATGGCAGCGGGGTTGGAACTCAATAATCTTTGAGGTCCCTTCCAACCCAAACCGTGCTGTGATTCTGTGAATTCACATTGTCCAGACTACTCTCATAGCACACTAATTAGGCCAGCAATATGATCAACATGCGTTTTACTTGTGGTGCTAGAGCTGCCCAAGCCCTGCCTGTTGTGTTGCATGGATGGGCACAACCAGCACAGGAGCTGCTTCTGGGAACTTCTGTCTCTACCAGCACAGATCAAAGTACTTGTCTGAGAAAACAAGTAGTGTTGTGTTCCCCAGGGTGTGGAAACTGAGGGGGAGATACTCCCCAGCAGGACAACAGTGGGTCTTGAAATGTCACTGAGCTTCACAGGTCCTTGTAGGTATGCTATCTCTCTGCAGAATCAACCCTTTTAAATGAATTTTTACACCATCCTGCTGCATAGATGCAGGAAGGAGCAGGTTGTAGAAGCATTGAAAAGGCATCCCCTTGCATATATGCAGGTACAGTGTACACATTGCTTACCTATCACGTGTGTTTAGGACAAACTGAACATTTCTAGCCTGGCTCCATCATACCCATCTTGCTGTGCACATACAGCTTTTACCCAAGATCCAGTGTCTGCTGGGATCGGATGCCTGGCAGTCCCCAAATAAACGTTAACCTGAAGTAGGAGCCTGCGGTAAGGACAAGAGGCTGCTGCTGTTAGATGTATTGGAATAATTTTCAATGGGATTCATATCTGAAAGACATGTAACACTTGTGCCTTGAGTTAAGCGCGTGCCTAAATGTTAGCAGCGTCAGGTTGAGCCTGAAAGTTGTCTACGTGGAAAATTTCTGTTTCAGGTAACTGCCTAAGATGCTACTCAGTTATGGTCTGTCTTTTATTGCTTACATTAAAATGAAGCTGCACAGACTGAGGTTTTCATCCTCTTGCTCCTGATTCAGAACTGTAGCGTGAGGGCCATTGCAAAAGATTGTTTTGAAAATGGGAGGTGGGTGCTTGAGAAAATAGATTTTTTTTCACCTTCAAGAAAATTGTTGTTTTCAAGGCAGAATTTGCAAGATTTTTTTCTTTAATAGAAACATTAATTTTAACCCTAAATCTGTATGATAACATCCACAGTAGGACATTACTCAGCAGGAATTCAGGACATTTGACAAACATGTACAGTAGGGCATATGCATACCAGAGAAATGTTAACATTCATTTTCACTTTAAATGACTAGTGTAATATAAAATTATAGTCTTACCACCTCAGCTGATGTCATCATGGGGAGTTGGTTGCCAATGGTTAAGAGCCATGCAGCCAGCAATCATATGGTCTGGATTTATCTTTCTGTATCTGGCAGTAAAAAGAATATAGCAATGCAGATCTTGAGCTAAGTCTTGCTAAAAAGGTGGTGGTGTTCTTGAGAAAAGAGATAACAAACCTGATGCTGAATAGAACTTGTATCTCAATTAATGTTTACTGATGTGTATGTGCAGCTACATAATGCCAACAACGGGAAGGACATTAAGAGACCTCCAGTGTGCTCTGCAAAGTGAAATTAGTGCTGGTGTTCCCTAATAGTACTGCACTTCATAAAAAAGACTGAGCCACACCTTCTTTCCTGTACATGAAATGATTAATTTTCTGTTGATTTTAGTGCCATCTCTAATGTCTTTCCTTCTAGGAGAAGTGCAGCCCCTCAGACCTGTTTTCCCCTTCCTAAGGCTGTATGTTATAGAGAGGTGTCAGTAGCTGCTGCAGATAGAAAGGCTGCAGCTTTGAAAAGCATCAGCCTTAGAAGAAATGTAACAGTGTGGTCCAAATTACTGGGGGTGCTTTGAAGAATGGATCATTTTTCAAATCACCAGGACGTACAGGGGGGAAAGAAGAGACTGCCCAGCTGAAAAGGCAGGGGGACAGACAGGCTAGGTGACACGTGGCAGCTGCTCTGAATATGGTTACTTCCAATTAAAACAAGAAAAACCCTCTCTCCGAGTTGTCAAAAACTGTTCCAACAGGCAAGTTATCAACAGCCTTGCAACTGGTGCAGTTACCTTCCAAAAGCAGTGTCACTTTCCTTACTGTCTTTCTTCTTCTGTTGGTTTTTCTTCTGTTCTGATTTTTTTCTGCAGTCACCAGCATTTTTCTACATGGGATTTATCCCCCAAATGACTCGCGCACACACACACCCCCAATATATCCATCCTTTGGTCATGTGTGCCTGGCTGGACTGCTGTCAGCTGGTGATGGAGGAGCAGCGCTTTGCAGCCCTGGTTCCTCACAGCTGCACCCACATGGGGACAGGGCAGAAGATCTGATGGTGGTACTGGCCAAACTTGTTCCTCCAAGGCACCAGAACGGAGGGATTGACATGGCAGCAGGAGGATCTTCCAGAATTGAATCAGAAGGAAACCGCACACGGGAAAAGTTGCTTTGCTTTTCAGTCCTTGCTGCCTGAGCCTTTTGCATTCTGTTTCCAAGCCGTGCTGACCGGATGAGTGATACATCCTTGGCTGCCACGACCCATCTTTGGTGCTTACACCAATGTCACAGGAGCTCTCTGGGGCGCTTGGGTCACTCTCAGAAATGAAACTTGTTCTGAAAGAGAGGGGAGAATTGCAATGCTTTCAACATACTCTTCAGAGCAACACCTTTCCTTTACTGTACGGTTGTGAGAGTAGGGATGGGCCTTCCAAAACTGCCAGGAGCAAAGAGGGGGGGAAAAAAGGGAGGTGGCCCCTTTCTAAGTGCTTACAAACCTCAAGTTTTTCTGCTGTCTTTCAATGCTTCTCCTTCTCGGTGCTCTTTGCTTAAGGTGTGGTTTCAATGGTGCCCTAAGCAGCTTCAAGCAGGAATTACCTGGTATATGAGACTAGTTCCTATTCAGTGGTTGCAAACCAAGGAGCAAAAAATCCAGTGCATCTCGTTACTTTTTGAAGAACTGTAGAGGTGGCTGGCTGCCCCCAAGGTGCTGATCCTACTAAAACCATTTGAACTGGCTAAAGTTGGGATTTCTAGCACCCTTTGCCTTTGGGTGCCCAGACCCACAGACGGCATTTGCAAACGACTGTCAGGGCAAAACTGAACCTGCTGTCTCTCTCTGTTGCCACAAAAGTTCTCGAAGTTCACAAAGTAAGCAATCAGCCTCCCACCAAGGCTCTGTAGCATCCCCAGCTGATTCAGTGTGCTTAGCAAAGGAAAGTTGAATTCAAAGAACAGCACCAGAAGGGTAGATTAAGCAATATATCCCATAGATTTTTGGGCCAGACTGTGCTTGGTTTCTGCAGAAGCCCAACACCCCCCCGCTTCTGTGCATGTTTTGCAGATGATGGTCACATTATACCCCATATAGAACCCCTTGCTTCGCAGTCCATTACTAGAACCTCAGGAGAGAAATGGAGCCTCCAGCCCCCTATAATCCAGCTCAAAAGAACAGATCAGATTCTGAGAAAGGAGCAGGTTGTACCATTTAATGGGATGGTGATTAAGTGTTGCTCTTCCCTTCTGTTGGTATTTTACCTAAGCTGCTTGAGAACTTGCAGATAAAATATCATACAATCGTACAATGACAGCCTGCAGGGAAGTAGGCGCTTGCAAAAACCACGATACTTCTTAACTGTGCCCAATCTCCTGCAGACAGCCTTCCCCCACAGGTTAAAACAGAGCAGCCGGGAGCGTGGCTCCAGGCTCAACAAATGACGCTGTCCCCACAGCGGACACCCCAGCTCCACATCACACCTGACATCAGCTGCAGCTGATAGAGGATACACCATCAGGATAGACAGACCTCAGTGCATTATGATGAGGATGTCGGGTAGATTCCACTCCGCGTCAAGAAAGGGTTTGAAGGCCACTCCTCCTATGCATCAACACCCCTGTGCTAATCCACACCCCCCCACTAAGGAGCTCCACTTCAGAAGGAATCCAGCACCAACACCTCCTTCCTCCCTGCCACCCCTCTGCAGTTTTGGGTGCCGAGCTGCAGATGCTGATCGCATCTGGCTGTGCTGCCACCTCCCGAGAGAAACCAGCATCCCAGCTTCTGCTCAGAGGAGAGGACATGTTCTGCAGCCAGGCTTGCAGCGTGCACAGAGGTCCCCAGGGGAGCCAGGGTTCTCCATACTGCTTGTAGCCTAGAGAGGCAAGAGGTGGGCCCAAGAGTCACCATACCTCGAGGCTAGCTGCAGCCTGGCTGCCTCTTTCATTTACAAGGCTGAAGAAGTGGGAGGGTGAGGCTGCCGACAGCAACTGAGACAAAAAATGCACACGCAGGAAAGATTGAGAGCTTGGGGGAGAGTCCTGCTTTAATCTGAGCTGGGATCCTGAAGAGATGTCCAAGACAGAGGCTGAGATTCCAACTCAGAGAGAGGGCAAGTCTTTCAGAGGGTGACAGGAAAGCAGCAACAGGGGAGTGACTGTTTTTACCCTGAATGTACCAGAAGAACAGCGTGAGGTGGCAAGAGGCTATGGGATAGTCCAAGTGCGGGAGACAGCACGACTAACCACACACTAGGGACATCATTTGAGTGTCAGGTCACAGTCTGGACCTCCTTTCTTGCTTAGACAGGAGTTTTCAAAATGCCTTTTATCCTTCTAAGTAGGATGCAAAAATAAAACCAACCCAAAACCAAAAAAGAATATTACGATTGCTCAATACAAGTGGTTATATTCATCAACTACTGCATGTAAGCAACATTGGAAGATGCTGCCAGGCTAATTTGCAGTAGCCAGGAAAAACCATGAGGGTAACCAGAGTAGTAACACAAGCTTGCCTGCATACAAATCAATGAACTCCTACTGATTTGGGAAATCCATGTACCTTCAGTAACAAGAAGAGAGGCAGTTCCAGACTGCTGTGTGGGAGACACTAAAACACTGTTTACAGATATTCTTATCTACAACTGCTCCCTGACAGTCATGAATGTGGGGAGAGTCACAGAGAGGGAATAAGCACTAAAATCAGAAAAAAACCCACATTATCAACAAAGGGAGGTCTGGAAGCTACCTCCAGTGAGTCAAAGGTTTTGATACTGTTTGAAAAGATGTGAAAACCATTGAGCTGCAGCTCTGCATTTGTCTTCCCCCATTAATTCTTTGTCTTTTCCCCAAAAAATATAGCATCCCAAAATTCCTCCAAACATTTTTTCTAACCAAATCAAGTTCCTAGCTGCAGGCCCAGCTCAACAAGGCACAGTTCGTTAGCTTTACTATCCTTTGTCACAATAAGAGATGCTGCCATCAGTAAAAGCATTTTGTTGAAGCCCCTGGTAGTCATAGCAAAGGCCCAATTTGGCAATTGAAAACTGTAAAAATCCAAATCTAAGCATTTTTNATGTGAAGGTGGAGTCCAGATGTGATTTCAGGGGAAAAAAAATAACTTCTTTAATACCATTTCTTCTTGTAAGGACACAAAGGAATGGGAAAGACAGACCAGGTGGCCCACAGACACAGCAATTACTGTTGCAAAAACTATATGGATATTACAAAAGAAGCCCAACTGCCAGGGAGCCAGCAGTCCCCTGCCTCCCATACCAGCATAAGCATAACAAAAAATTATGGTACCCAACTCAGATAGTTCTGAGAAAGCAGGATTTCAAGTATGTCTGGCATTTAATCGCTCTCTCTCATTAATGCCTAGATAAAGATAATATACTGAATTTAGCTTTGCATTGGACTCCACTGTAAAGTTCATTACAGCATCTAGGTCAGTGAATCCCACAAGAGATGGTTTGCCTGCCAGCTCAATACTGAGCAGTAAAATAAATTAATAAACTGTCGTATTTCTTTGCAGGTTGAACATATCTTGCTGTGTCAAACATCCTTTCCGTTAATTTCAAAGCTCAGCACAACTGGATCTCCAGCACACCAATGGAAAAAAAGGGCCATTTGAAGCAATGAGCATTCACTGATCAGAAAGCACAAGCTCCTTAATCCTGACAGCTTCAGAAATGCAGAAAATAGGAGTGAGCAGAGAAACAAGTGTAAGGTGTAGGGGTCTAGTGCTTTGGCAATTTTTGCTTTTAGTAACTTCCCATTGCCAAGAGATGTAGTCCCTTCTCCCACTTCCAGTCACTGTGGGGTGGTTTTGGTTTTTTCTTCCTCTATCTGCTCACCACATTCATAAATCATATTTCTCAACCCAATTTAAAGATTCATGGATTCCTTTCTATGACAGAAGGAAGGGGAAAGAGCCATATCCAGCACTAGGAATACTCTCCTACCCACCTGCCGTATCAACATGACTTTTAAAAAAAAGAACAGGACAAGAAGCAACAGCTTCACAGAGGTTTTAGCAAGGCACATATAAAGTTCTATATTGGGTGACAGTTTACTACAACCACAAAGGTGTTAGCTCCTTTACGTCAATATATAGAAATATTCATGAGTTTATCATGGAAGATAATTTTATTCACATTCACTCACATCCCATAACCCTCTTTTGCAAGTCTGCAATCACACAAGACAACTGATTGTGCAGGTCCAAATGGGGATATTATAAGTAAATTTGAGGAACCAGGAAAGCTGAAAAAAAGAAAAGAGGCCAGAGATCTGACAATAACACACAAATCCAAACCATCAGCAGTTACCAGACCCTTCTCATTCCCTGGAGGAGAAAAAGCAAAGCTCCATTCTCTTACCTTCCTTTGTTCATACAAGGAGTGACAAAGTACCTACCTTTGCATTTAGATTTAGTTTCTTCTGCTGGGGATTGGACTGGCAAAGACACCTGCCCACGCCCAACAAGCAGCAGCCTTTGGTTAGAAAGGGGCCTGATGCTGAGGAAGGGCCCTTAAAACTCTTCTTTCATACAGCAAAACTGTATTAATTAAAACACTTTGGAGAGTATAAGGAAAACTGTTCCCTTCCTCTTTGTTCAGTTCTAGGACAGGGGAACATGGAACAGATGACAATTTATCTGGGTAAGAGTGAGGTGGAGGAGGTTAAGGTACCAATACTTGCATTCCTATGTTACCTGATTAATAATTAAGGTAGTTGCTTATGCTAAACCATTTTTCTCTCAATCTACTCTTTTACTATTTCCTTCTATTTGCTCCTTTCACCCCTACTTTCTCTCACACTGTATTTTATTGTGCGATTCTCCGATTTTATGTTCATATTTCACTCTGTTCTTAAAGTATATCATTAAGACCCAGGTTGCATGTTTGTTGGTGTGTAGAAATTATCAGGAAATCTTTCCCTCCTGCAAATATCCATTTCATTCCATCTTATTTGCATTATGAAACAATATGCATTGTGGTTCACTTTGCATCTCCCATTTCTTTACTTTGAGAGCAAAACCTCTGAAAATCATAGAATCATAGAATCATCCAGGCTGGAAGGGACCTTCAAAGGTCATCTAGTCCGACCTCCCCGCAGTCGCAGGGACACCCCCAACTAGACCAGGTTGCCCAGGGCCTCGTCGAGCCTCATCTTGAATATCTCTGGGGAAGGGGCCTCAACCACCTCCCTGGGCAACCTGTTCTAGTTCTCCACCACCCTAAAATGTAGACTTCCCCATGACACTTAGGGGTTGTGAAGATCAGGGGGCTTCTCTGCAGTTCTGCAGAGGTCTTTGGTTGTTTCAACTCAAAGAAAAGAATGAAGACAAAAGAAGAAGAAAGAATCACAAGTGTGATTTGATGCTTTCAAACTTAGAAGCTTCTTAGGGGACTACACCCTGATAAGTAAGTGCAAGGAGAGGGACTGTAAGGAAAACTTCAGCATTGTTTTTGAGAGGAACGATCTGGTCGGTCTGCAATGACGTGGCCAGGAGATGATGAAGAACAAATAGGCTTATCAGGAGACATAATGCTCATCACTTAGACAAAAGGGAAACCTACAGGATTAGCAGTTTAAAGGAAGAATGAATGGCAACATTGAGCAATATGACCAAAAAAGGGAAGAAATAAACAAGTGAAGAAAGAGGTGTGGGTGGGGTGATGGAGAGAAGCAACCAGAGGCGGGACAACGGGAAGTAGTTTTAGGTGCCTTGGATAGGCTGGGAACTCTGGAGCACCCAGCCAGTAGGGAAACAGGGGAGGGATATTTTGGGCAGGAATAGGGAATAAAACCAGAGTTCCTCCAGGATCCCAGGTGTGCCTGCTTGTTGGGTGACCCGGTCTTGTAAGAATGCTTAAATAAAAACCTGCCTTGTATCGATCACTGCCTGAGCCGTCGCTGTTGGATAATGAATGTTTCTGGGAAATCTGGGGGCTTGTTCAGGATTCAAAAATCACTCTCTGGGGGTCCTCATCGCCAAAGGATGGGATGATGCATCCTGTTGATTTCAGCAATCCTATCTGTCATCACCTGGGACTCCAGAGGCAATCGACCAAGGTCTCAAGACTGGTTTTAAATGGCAGATTGTACAAACCACAAGTGGGGATAAAAATGAACTTAACACAGTAGGCACAAAGATTACGACCAGGCAACTCCATGCACAGACCAAGGTAAGAAAGTTGATTGTCTGAGTATTACCTTGATGGTCGGGGACATTCTAAGAGACTTGGCCTGTGAGAGTGACTGAGATGTGCTGTGGTACGAAGTGAATGTGGAGTCTGGATTCACGGTTCTGTAGTCTCACGAGGGGCGCAGCTGAAGAATGACAAAGCGAGAGGAAAGGGTGTAAGAAAAGTCTCTGTTTAGAATGGGAAAGAAGACTTCTGGGGCTAGGGAATAGTAAGAAAGACCCTGGGAACATTCCCCCAGACAGTCATTTAGGAAGAAGGTTAAGTTTTTTGAATAATTCCTCTTGTACGAGGGATAAGGATAAAAAGAAAATGATACATTCTTGGTTTTTGTTTGGACCAGAGAACCCATGAGACCTCCTAGTGTGTTTTGGCCCAAATTTGGATCTAATGAAGATTTGGTTTGTCAGACTTTAAACACGTATATAAATCACAAGGAACAGCCTTCATTAGAAGAAACCAAGTATGATTTTTTTGCTGGGTCAAGATGAATAGATCTGAGATTTGGGGTCATCCAAATCGTTTTTTATGTTCTCAGTCCAGAACCGCCTCCCTATAATCCCCCTCAGGCCCCATCAGATTTGACCATGTTAAGTCCCAAAAGCAATGAATAGCAGAGAGGAGTGTCACCCTCACAAGAAGAATTGTGAGAGGAAACTGCCAGTGCCCGCCCTCCTCAGAATTATTCTAGATTACAAAAAGAAATAGACCAGTGCTGCCAGCATGTAGAAAGTCTCCCCTTCTCTCCAGGAAAAGGACAGCCGTAAGGGAAAGAGAATCACAAAATGATATGGGATTGGAAGGGACCTCTGGAGACTATCTAGTCCAACCCCCTTACTAAATCAGGTCCACCTAGAGCAGGTTGGAGTGACATTGGCTTTTCTCCAGTCCTCTGACACCTTGCCTGTTCTCCAGGACTTTTCAAAGATGATGGAGAGTGGCCCAGCAATGACTTCTGCCAGCTCCCTCAGCATTCATGGTTGCATCCCATCAGGACCCACAGACTTGCAGATATCCAGTTTACTTAACTGTTCCCTAACTTCCTCAGCCAAGGGGAAGTCTTCTTTCATCCAGACTTTCTCAGTTTCCACCAAAGTGTGGGTCTCCTGAGGGCTGGCCTGAGCAGTAAAGACTGAAGCAAAGAAGAAACTCCACCTTCTCTGCATCCTGTGCTACCATAGCACCTGTCTCATTCAGCAGCGGGTCCACATTTTCTCTCATTTTCCTTTTGCCTCCAATATACTTGAAAAACCTCTTCTTGTTGACTTTGACGTCCCTTGCCAGGTTTAATT
>VZRU01001564.1:10868-47303 GCA_013398155.1 Pedionomus torquatus
TCCTAGTGTGTTTTGGCCCAAATTTGGATCTGATGAAGATTTGGTTTGTCAGACTTTAAACACGTATATAAATCACAAGGAACAGCCTTCATTAGAAGAAACCAAGTATGATTTTTTTGCTGGGTCAAGATGAATAGATCTGAGATTTGGGGTCATCCAAATCGTTTTTTATGTTCTCAGTCCAGAACCGCCTCCCTATAATCCCCCTCAGGCCCCATCAGATTTGACCATGTTAAGTCCCAAAAGCAATGAATAGCAGAGAGGAGTGTCACCCTCACAAGAAGAATTGTGAGAGGAAACTGCCAGTGCCCGCCCTCCTCAGAATTATTCTAGATTACAAAAAGAAATAGACCAGTGCTGCCAGCATGTAGAAAGTCTCCCCTTCTCTCCAGGAAAAGGACAGCCGTAAGGGAAAGAGAATCACAAAATGATATGGGATTGGAAGGGACCTCTGGAGACTATCTAGTCCAACCCCCTTACTAAATCAGGTCCACCTAGAGCAGGTTGGAGTGACATTGGCTTTTCTCCAGTCCTCTGACACCTTGCCTGTTCTCCAGGACTTTTCAAAGATGATGGAGAGTGGCCCAGCAATGACTTCTGCCAGCTCCCTCAGCATTCATGGTTGCATCCCATCAGGACCCACAGACTTGCAGATATCCAGTTTACTTAACTGTTCCCTAACTTCCTCAGCCAAGGGGAAGTCTTCTTTCATCCAGACTTTCTCAGTTTCCACCAAAGTGTGGGTCTCCTGAGGGCTGGCCTGAGCAGTAAAGACTGAAGCAAAGAAGAAACTCCACCTTCTCTGCATCCTGTGCTACCATAGCACCTGTCTCATTCAGCAGCGGGTCCACATTTTCTCTCATTTTCCTTTTGCCTCCAATATACTTGAAAAACCTCTTCTTGTTGACTTTGACGTCCCTTGCCAGGTTTAATTCCAAGGAGGCCTTGGCTTTCCTCATTTTATCCCTGCATACTCTAACAGCATTCTTGCAATCTTCCCAAGTGGTCAGTCGCTTCTTCCATGCACTGTAAATTTCCTTCTTCCACTTGAACTTTTTCAGAAGCTCCTTGCTCAACCACACAGGTTGCTTCCCTTGCCTGACTTTTTGCTGTTAGGGATGCACCGATCCTGAGCTTGGAGAAAGCAATATTTGAATATTGTCCAGCTCTCTTGAGCCCCCCTACCTTCCAGAGCCCTAACTCATGGGATTTCTGCAAGCATTTTCTTAAGAAGGTCAGTTAGCCCTCCTGAAATCCAGGGTTTCAATCCTACTTGTTATTTTATGCATACTACCCACAATCCTGAACTCTGTCTTTTCATGATCATTGCAGCCAAGGCTGCACCCAACTTTAATGTCCTCCATCAGTCCTTCTTTGTTTGTCAGAACTAGGTCCAGTAGTTGACCTCTCCTTGTTGGCTCCTCCACCACCTGAGTCAAGAAGTGACTACACTGGAGGAACCTCCCAGACTGTACATGCTTGGCTGTGTAGCCTTCCCAGCAGATATCAGGTGGTCTCCCATGCGAACCAAGGCCTGTGATTGTGAGGCTACTTTTAGATGACTGTAAAAGGCCTCATCAACTTCCCCATCCTGATCAGGTGGCCTGTAATAAACACCCACAACAGTCCCCTTCATATTGGCCTGCCCCTTAACCCTCAGCCACAAGCTCTAAACTCTCTCTTCATCTGACCCCAGGGAGAACTTTAGAGACATCTCACTCTCCATCCATTCCTTTACATAGAGGACAATACCTCTGCCCCTCCTTCCTTGACTGTATCTTCTGAACTGCTTGTAGCCCTCAATAGCCACACTGCAGTTGCAGGATTCATTCTACCAGGTTTCAGTAATGGCCACTATATCACAGCTTTCCAGCAGCACAGTAGCTTCTAGCTCCTCCTGTTTGTTGCCCGTGCTGCATGAATTTGTGCAGAGGCACTTCAGCTGGGCTGTTGGCTGTGCCACCTTCTTAGAGGAACACCCCTTGAGGTGTCTCGCAGATGTTTCTCTGTTGACTTCAACCACCTCAGGGGCTGCTGGCTTATCTCCATAAGACGGCAGTGCAGTGTCACCAGCGTGCCTCAGGGCAACAGGCTGAAGGCCCTTACCATCACCCCATCCCTCTAACCCTAATGTGATTCCCCACAGCTTGTCACAGACAAGCCTGATATTATTATCCCTCTCTCCCTTCACATCTGGTTTAAAATTCTGTCAGTCAACCCCGCAATCTCTTGGGCAAGAACCCTCTTCCCTCTTTGAGAGTGGCATCTCCCATTTGATGCCAACAAGCCCAGTGCTGTATCTGCCATTTCATTGTCAATTAATGGAATGAAAATGGATGGGTGAGGAGAGAGACCCTTAGAAGATTTGCTGAGAGAGGCCCAGAAAGTACGTGTCAAAAGGGAGGAGGAAAAACAGAAGCAGAAAGCAAAAATGATGGTATCTCTTGTAGATCAAGTGGTAAAACAAAGGATTGATCCTGTAATAAATCAGAGGTGAGAAACTTGGGAATGAGAAAGAGAGGTAAATAACAGGGGAAGAGGACAAGGAAGAGGGCTGCCTCAGCCGCTCCTACCAGCAGCTCAGGGTTCACCAGTAGGGTGTTACCATTGTGGGAAAATAGGCCATTTTAAGTGAGAATGCCCGAAGTTGAGAAAGGAAGAACAAGTGGTGTTGATGAATTTTGACGTAGCAGCATAGGGAAGTCAAGGGTTCCTCAGCTCGAGGTCCAGCTAGGGGGTTCCCTTGATAAATGTAAAGGTGGTAAAGAAGAAGTGGTCTTCTTAGTTGATACCAGAGCTTCTAGAACTTCTTTGAATTTTCAAGATTTCAAGGGACAAGATTGTCTAATCAGTGAATAGTTGTGTCAGGAATAAAGGGTGAATGTCTCTCAGTCCCCGTTTTTGAACCCATGACTGTGGGAAGCAGAAACAGAGAAAGTGATGGGGACTCTGCTATACATAGCAGAATCTGGGAGCAACTTCCTGGGTAAGGATCTTACTACTGGCCTAGAATTAAAGATAGAAACTTTAAGGGGACAGATAGCAGTATCTATGAAGTTGCTAACAGAACAGGATGAACAAAAGATAAGTCCCAAGGTATTGGGTGAGCGAAGGAAAATGAGGAAGATTAAAAATAGAACCCCCTCAAGGTAAAGCTCCATCTGCATTTGGATGTGGTTTGACAAAAAGCAGTATCCAATTCCCCTTGAGGGAAGACAAGGGCTGCAACCAGTAATATAAAACCCAAAGATGGGCTTTATATTACTGTTGGGTTTTATAGTAATATAAAACCCAAAGATGGGTTGACAGAACTCTGCATGTCTCCAATCCTGCCAGTACAAAAAGTGGATGTTTCCTGTACCTAGTGCAAGACTTGAGAAATAATAATGAAATAGTGCAGATGCGACATCCAATAGTTCCCAATCCCTATACCCTCATGAGTAAAATTCCTCACCAACACAAATGGTTCAGTGTGGTTGATTCGAAAGATGCATTTTGGGCTTGTCCCCTAGACGAGGGAAGTAGGTACCTGTTTGCATTTGAATGGGAGGATCCAGACACGAGAAAGAAGCAGCACTATGGATAGACTGTACTACCACACGGACTTACAGAATCCCCTAATTTGTTCAGACAAGTGCTAGAACAAGTGTTTGAACAATTCAAACCTCCATCACACTGGAAGTAGCCTTGCTTCAGTATGTAGATGACTTATTGGTATCTGGAGAGGAGGAAGGCAGGGTATAAGAAGCCACAAATGAGTTATTGAACTTTCCGGGGCAGTAAGGTTTGAGGGTCTCAAAACTGAAATTGCAATATGTGGAAATGCAAGTGAGGTACTTAAGACATCTTGTCACCGAAGGGAGTCGAACTATAAATCCTGAAAGGATCAAAGGAATAATAGACTTGCCTCTGCCAGAGACCAAGAGGGAACTGTGAAAATTTCTGGGGCTGACTGGGTACTGTAGACTGTGGAGAGAGGGGTACGCTCAAAAGATTAAAGGACTGTGTACCAAATTGCTGGCTGAAGAACTGAAGGTACTGGTTTGGACAGCAGAGGAGAAGAATCTAGTGGAAGATTTAAAACAGAGCCTAATTAGGGCTCCAGTTTTAGCCTTACCTTCTTTGGAAAAACCTTTTCAACTATTTGTAACCGTAGACAAAGGAGCTGCATTAGGAATATTAACTCAAGAGCTGGGGGATAAACCAAAGCCTATTTATCTAAACTCTTGGATCTGGTCTCCCAAGGGTGGCCGGAATGTGTACAAGCAGTAGCTGCAACCAATTTGTTACTGGTAGAAAGCAGAAAGCTTACCTTTGGGGGACTGACAGAAGTTAGCACCCCTCACCAAGTAAAAACCATTTTAGCACAAACCACGGGAAAATAGCTAACTGATTCAAGAATACCAAAGTATGAAGCAATTCTAATTGAAAAGGGTGATTTGATTTTTAACTACTAGCTCTTGCCTCAACCCAGCAAATTTCTTGTGGAAAGGAAAAGTAGAGGCCAAGGACAAAGAACTTACACACAAACACTTAGATGTAATCAAGTACCAAACCAAGATACAACCTGACTTAAAGGAGGAACCCCTGTTTGGGGGTCTTCGTTTGTTCATAGATGATTCTTCAAGAGTGATAGGAGGAAAGAGGTGTAATGGACAGGTGGTGGTGGATGGAATGAGCCAAAAAGTAAAAGAATCTGAAAAGTTACCTAATGTGGGGTCCAGTCAAATGTGTGAGATGCATGCCTTAAACCAGGCACTAAAATGAATTGGAGAAGGGGAAGAAACAATACATACATACTCCCACTACGCATTTGGGGTGATGTATAGTTGTGGTAAAATTTGAGGAGAACAGGGACTAATAAATAGCAAAGGGAAAGGACTCAGAACAGGTTGCACTAGTCCAGGTTGTTCAAAGTTTCATCCATCCTGGCCTTGGACACTCCCAGGCATGGGGCTTCCACAACTTATTTGGGCAACCTGTTCCACCACCCTCATAGTAAAGAATTTCTTTCTGTTATCTAATCTAATTCTCCCCTCTTTCAATTTANGGAAGGCTTCAATAAGGTTTCCTCAGAGCCTTCTCTTCTCCAGTCTTAACAGCCGCAGCTCTGTCAGCTTGTCCTCATAGGAAAGGTGCTCCAGCCCTCTGATCATCTTTATGGTCCAACAGGTCCATGTCCTTCCAAGTCATTGAGGAATGCAAGCAATGTGCAGTATAGTTTTGTGGAAGTGTGGATGTTTTGGTATTTACACAATAGTGAAGCAAATCTGCAAAAGGTGTATTATTTGTAAGAAAATAAACAAGAAGACCCTTAGAAAACAACTCCCAGGAGGACGGGAACCAGGGTCAAGGCCATTTCAATGTATACAAGTTGATTTTACTGAACTGCCACCAACAGGCAGGCTTAAGTATCTCTTAGTTCTGGTAGATCATCTTACTGGCTGGGTGGAATTTTATCCCTTAGTCTCTGTGACTGCTGCAGGAGTGATAAGAGTGATGCTAGAGCAAATAATTCCTAGGTATGGAATAGTGGAAAATGTGGATTCAGATCAAGGAAGTCATTTTACCTCTAAGGTGCTACTGGGAGTGATAGAAAGTTATCATACTCCCTGGCGCACCTCATCATCTTGAAAAGTTGAAAGAACAATCAAACCACAAAGAGGAAATTATCTAAATTAGTTCTTGAAACAAAATTACCATGGACTAAGCATTTACCAATAGCATTATTAAGGATCCAGTCCTCACCCTAGAAAAGATACTGGTCTCTTACCTTATGAAATGCTTTTTACATTGCTCTACCTTACACTGGAGAAGGTGTGCCCACATTTGAAACCAAGGACATATTCCTTAAGACATATATTCTGGGGTTGTTGTCTTCTCTCTCTCTTCCCTCAGGATTAAAGGCCTTCTTGCTCAAACTCTGCCATTGGAATTTGTTGTCCACCCATATAAACCAGGAAACTGGGCATTAGTCAAATCCTGAAAAGAAAGTAAGCTCCAAATGGATTGGGAAGGGCCATTCCAAGTACTCCTCACCAATGAAACAGCGGTAAGGATAGCGTGAAAAGGTTGTACTCACTACATCCAGCTAAAAGGACCAGTTGAAACCCCACTGATAAATCCAGTAGAAGCGTGGACAGTACATCCTACTGACAGCCTGCTAGGAGTAACCCTAAAAAGACAGTAAGATAAATTTTAAGAAACGTTTTGTGATGATACTAGTCATAGAAGCAGTATTTCTCTTCCTACTAGGAAGCTGGAGTCTACACCCAGATTACCCGATCATGCTTACCATAAATATCACTAAAGGAGATACCACACAGACCATACATTTTGATGCCTGTCTACTACTGAAGTGTGGGGATTTAGAGGCCCAAAGACAGTTAAGTAGCAAAAACGAGTATCTGTGCCCAGAAACTTGTTGTGGCACAGTAGGATATTACAAGGCTGTTCCTTGTCCATCTTGGGATGAGATGTGGTAGACCACCCAATTTGGAGGGCGAACCATTAATGACGGGTGGATCAAATCTTCTTATCATTTCCCTCTCAAGTTTTTACAAAGCATCACCTTCTCCAGAACGTTGCCTCTTAGAATGTAACCCTCTGTTAATAACTATAACCAAGGCGGATGACATGGCTAACCTAGTACATGGAATAGGAGCAGATGTATCTGGAAAAGATCCAAGGGGAAGATTTAGAATAGCAGTATTAGAAAACAGCTGTCAAGCAGAAGGGCCAACTAGAGTTACCAAACTCCCAGTAGGCTAACAGTGGGAACCAGCAGATGATCCATCCTTGGTAAAGGTTACCCACATCAAAGACCTTAGACAAACTTTTGAGATTGAAACAGGGTATGGAGACATGAATGCCTGGTAGAATGCGTAAAATATAAGGGAAATACTTATAACCAAAATAATTGTTGCGCTTGTGCTGCAGGGGTCCTACAGCACAGATTGTCCCTTTCCCTGTAGGATGGAGTCAAGATACACTAGGAATGTGGTGCATGATAATCTTGTACCAGGGAAATAGAACCTGTAACTCACTCTCACTGTTGTTCCCTGCTTTAAAGTCTAAAGATGTTAAGATGCTGCTGATGTTCTTCAGAGCAACAGGTAACCACACAGCGCGCCTCTCACAGCAGGGCGTAAAGGCTACCAAATTCCTGGGAGAGTTTTCCTTGTGCATCGAGATCCTGAACGTGACTCAAGATGGAGCTGGGAATTACTCTGCATTGCAGATACCTCGGGTGGATCTCTGGTGGCATCGTGGAGGAAAAGCTTTAACAACTTTAACAATAGCAGAACAACTAGATGTGACTAGCTGAATGGCATGGGAAGATAGAATTGCCCTAGACGTGATCTTAGCAGAAAAAGGAGCTGTACGTGTAACGCTGGGGAATGGGTATTGTACCTTTATCCCAAACAACACTGCTCCTGATGGCGTTGTAACTAAAGCTCTTCAGGGAGTCACAACGTGAGAAAATTCTGGAATAGATAGCTCATTAACAGCATGGCTAGATTCATGGTTTGGAAAATGGAAATGGATGGTAGTATCAATATTTACTTCCTTCATTATAGTAGCAGGAGCATTAGTGGCTGTAGGATGCTGTTTCCTTCCCTGTGTACAAGGATTAGTTTAGCAAGTAATTGAACTACCCTAATGAAGTGGATGGAAGCGGACCCTCCCTTGTATCCTGGGAAAATGTGTCAACTCCAAGAAAAGAACAAGAAAGGAGATGACAAATGTGATTTGATGTTTTCAAACTTAGAAGCTTCTTAGGGGACTACACCCTGATAAGTAAGTGCAAGGAGAGGGACTGTAAGGAAAACTTCAGCATTGTTTTTGAGAGGAACGATCTGGTCGGTCTGCAATGACGTGGCCAGGAGATGATGAAGAACAAATAGGCTTATCAGGAGACACGCAAGAATGCTCATCACTTAGACAAAAGGGAAACCCGGCCGTACTGGCTTAGTGGTTTAAGGGAAGGATGAATGGTTAACCAAAACCGGGAACGTTGAGCAATATGGCCAAAAAAGGGAAGAAATAAACAAGTGAAGAAAGAGGTGTGGGTGGGATGATGGAGAGAAACAGCCAGAGGCGCGACAACGGGAAGTAGTTTTAGATGCCTTGGATAGGCTGGGAACTCTGGAGCCAGTAGGGAAACAGGGGAGGGATATTTTGGGCAGGAATAGGGAATAAAACCGGAGTTCCTCCAGGATCCCAGGTGTGCCTGCTTGTTGGGTGACCTGATCTTGTAAGAATGCTTAAATAAAAACCTGCCTTGTATCGATCACTGCCTGAGCCATAGTTATTGGATAACCAGCGTTTCTCACAGTTTTGGGAGAGAGGAATAATCTATTCCATGCAAACGCCAGAGCTGCTGTTGAGGCAAGCTAAAGTTTGGAAACTTCAGGTGTCCCAATTCCTAGCAAACACAAACTAGAGGGGATTTTGGATTTTTTTAACCTGGGGGATACAGAGGGAGGCCTCCTCCTCCTAGAGCCCGGTGAGTGGTGGTATTCCTCATGCCACCCACCTTGTTCACTGTAGTTACAGCTGCCAAGAGAAAAGAGTGAAAAACATCCGTCTTTTTACAGTGAAAAGGTTTACAAATGCAGCTTTCAGCTGGACCTTGGATGTTTGTTTGGAAGCTTCTTATCACCGTTTATAGTCACCCCTCCTCTCCTGACAGGGATGAGCAGGTTTCACTCCATCAACTGTATCTCCCTTGGGTTCTTTGTTCAAGTTAAAAAGAAAGTTCTCAAAGAACTTGGAGGGCACATTTGGGATTTGTGTACAACACAACAGCGGTTTGTTTGCAGCAGCTTAATTTAAATTGGATTTCACATCATTCACTGAACAGCTGAGGAACCCTGCATGGACACACTTATTTGCCTTAAGAGTTGGCTTAAAATCAGTTCCTAATCGATTTAAGCTCCGCTGATCAGATTTAAATATATATTTAAAAGGTCAACACAACCTTTTGCATCGATTTAATGAAATGATATTGAAAGCAACGCTTAAGTAAACTGGTGCAGCCCTGTGTAAAAGCTGTCCGAATTAGTGTAATATGGATTGTCAAAAGATGGAGAAACGTTTCTCCCTCTTGAAGCCTGCAAATTCAATCTCTTGATTAAATGGTAGCAAGGCAGAGGCTGATGGATCTCTTCTCTGATGGAGCCATGTATTGATTTTATCATTAGATATACAAAACAAATGCCTAATTCAGTAATAGGCACATTTTATGCTTTCCCTTGATGGTGTTGGTCTTAGCCCTCCGTATATGTATTTTAGCTCAAAATCACATATAGTCCCTGTTTGATAAGAAAGCTCAAAATTCAGGCCTGGGAAAGTTTTTGAAATTATGACCTTTAAAAGTCTGTAATCTGGAAATATAGGACCTTTTTGAAAATGTAGATAAATAACAGCATGGAAGGATCACTGTGTTGGGGGCCTTTTTCACTGTTTAACAGGTGCAGATATTCACCATAAATTAAATCTTATTTGTGCTGAGTGGTTGAATTGCTGAGGAATCCACTTATTGGTATGTGAAATATTTACTATGTATAGCTGGACAGCTTCCCAGGAATTCTGATGAAACACATTAATGCACAAGAAAGAACATCCTTTCTTCATAAGACTTATGAGACCATAGGCATTGCTCCTCTCGGTATCTTATATAGAGTTTTTGAAAACTATCTGAATTATCGCAAATTTATCTAGAATACCTATTAAGAAAGATCTTTTTAGGTAGAAAATGCCCTCTCTGTTGAGGAAAGCTGCTGATAAAAACTTTAATATCCAAACCAAAATACATTTTTATTTAAATTATATTTTTCTTGAGCCTACTAAGAATTCCCTTTTTCTTATAGGCGGAGGAGAAACCACATGCTGCTTTAAACAGTTTCAGATGCCCAAAAGAGAAGAGTGATATTGGGATAGCTTTGAAAAGCACATGAACTTAGAAGCCAATAACCAACATTTGGCTGGGAATTATTTGCATGTGTCCTTTGAATAAGGAGCACTGTTTGCTAGGAATGATTTATTTAGACAATTCAGCTATGGATTTCTGTAGCTGCAGAACAACCAAAGTATGGTACAAAGGTAGGAGAGACTTCCAGTTACTATCTAAAAGTTCTGGGTTCCCACCTGTAATAGGAGATCTGGGTTTGCTGTGTAAAGTAATTGATCTGCATGACAAATACAGGCAAGTGTAGCTCTTGGAGAGTGTTGCAGTATGCAAGAAAAAAGGACACCAATAGCAGGTTCACACAGATAAGAAAAGTTTCAGACAAGTGAAGGCTACATTCCTTGCAGCTAAGGAGCCACATAAAAAACCCAACCTAAATTAAACAGCAATAATATGAACTGTGCTATATTAAAAAGCTAATACTGAGAGCCATAAAAGCTCTAGAGTTTACTTGAGCAACCTATAAAATGCTAATGTTACTAACACCGGGGAACTCTGTAGAAACTAAAATTTAAAAAAAAACAAAACCCAAACAATCAAACAACAAATCCTCCCCCCCAAAAAAACAACCCCAAACTATTTCCAGGACCAGGAATAACAGCTGTATACCAATTAGCAAGGTTAAAATTTTCTCTCTGTTCCCAATTCACAGGCATATGTCACCAAAGTATCCGTATCATTTTCAAGAATATGTTTCTCTGAGACGAAAGCAAGACCTCTGTCCCACCCAGCCTAAACTGCCTCTGAGCTTAAGTTTGGGGCACCTGAACATGAGCAGTACGTACAATTGCTTTTCCACCCTGTAAACATGATGGTTATCCAGTGGACTGCTTATGGGGGTCTGAAGAACTCCTTTAAACTAGCTTGGAACAGAAGTATTTCTATTATTTTTTTTTTGCACAGATGCTTATAACAGTATTTTGAATATTCATGCTTTATTCAAACTACACGGGAAAGAGTAGGTGCACAGGGCAGCGTGCTTATGGCCGTGTTGGCTTTGACTCTGAAGTGAGAACATTTCATTCCCTGAACGGTCAGGGAAAGAGTGTGATAAAGAGGTAACGATTTTTTACACATTCACCATGATGCACAGAAAACTGCTGGAAAGTGGTCAAGCGGCAAATCTTTAAAGTTTTTTTCCCAAGAAGATACCAACTGTCCAAGTAAGGACTGGATGAAGCATTCCTCCATCAACACTGCATACATCAGGCTAAAACCATTGTGCTAATTTATTTTGACTCTCAAAATGCAGAATAAGTGAAGAAAGCATCTTTTGATTAAAAAATGGAGTATTTTAGTTAAAAGAATTACGGCGTCTGTCATTAGTGCTAGCCCATTGATACAGGTTTGCAAAAAAGAACTTATTTTCTCACAAAAAGGAAGTTTCTTTCTGGCTCCATATATGCAAAAAGCTCACATAGAGCTTGTGGTCTCCCTCTACCCAACGAGCAGAGCAGCAGTCCCACGGAAAATGGTCCTTTATGTAAAGGAGTGGCCAGAGTGGTTGGGAGACAATTTCTCCGTAATTTGAACACATCGTTAATATTTAATGATTCGAATATTCGTCAGAGCATGACAGTCCCTTCCATCCAGACTGGAATTCACAGGAGCAAAAGTCCTATCCTAACAATTAAAACACTGCTGGGATAACACTGGAAAGGCTTGTTCCCATTTCCATCGGCTCAGCAATACTTCAGCTGGCCTTGATGTGAGGATCAGCTGAGGGTATGACACGCAGACCATACCTAAATCATCCGTCCAGTCACAGACTGGAACATCCCAGTTAACTTCAAGACCTGTCTAATCTCAAGTACTTACTTAGGTGGTTTTATACGTGGGGTGTGGGGGGAAGGGGGAAGGGAAAGGAATACTTTAAAACTTTTACGTATTAAACAGTTATAAAATTAATTACAATTGTTAACTTTTCTAACTCAGCTCATCTCCCACTTAAAACTGTATTCCTTATATGAATGTGTCTCTTGAGTAAAAAAGCGAGAAATAAGGAATTTTGCTCAGATCTTTATAATCCAAAAAAGTTTTTAATCATCTAATTTCTGTAACCATTTCAGAGCTGGGAGAAAAGAACATGACATCTGAAACAACATAAATTTCAAGAATGCTTCTATTTGCCATGTGGCAGTTGGATAATATTCTTTTGAAGAAGTAATGAAGATAATGCAAATTGTTGTTCCTCGACACTAGTGACCTCTAAAAACTTCCTGAAACAGATTAAATATTATCATCAGTTCAGCCACCTCCAGATAAAATGAAGTAATGCTTTGTGGCACGAGCAGTTTGTGAGAGACCGAATGGAAGAGCCTGAGCAGAACAATATTCAAAATGGAGCAAGGCACATTGAAACCAAAATAGTGATATGACTGACTTGGAAAAAAGAGAGGAAATAAAGAATTCAAAATAAGCGATAGAGACCGCCTATCAACGTGTGCTCAATTTGCAATCACTGCACTGTGTGGTCACTTCTCTTGTATTAATGACTGAAAAGAGGAAAGTAGGTGCAGATCTACTTCCCCCTATTTGAACTGAACAGGAGGCATGGAGAAATGCACACCGTAGATGTACACAGGCTCACACCCCTCCTCTTCCAGGGGTGGAATAAAGCTCTCATGGAGATGTCCTCCTGGTCAGTGCTTGGGGTCAGAAAGGGTTGCCTGGGCCAGTCTCCCCCAGACCTCCTCTAAACTTTTTTCAGGGCACATCCAGGTTAGGGATGCTGCAAAAGGTAACTCCTCCATTTAACTACACTTGGTGGCATTCGCATCTTCAAGCCTGCGACCTGGAGCAAGCTTTCTACTGGCAACATTGTTCTGGGAACATCAGGTGATGACAGGATGGAAACCTCTCCTGCCACAGTGAATTTGTTACCTGTTAGATATAATATAGCTGGATCAATACAAGTTTACAGAGTGGGATGGAAAAAAATATGGAGGTACATGGAATTTGTGCAGTGCCTGTTAGATTTCAAACGTGAAGCAAGAACAACAAGCCATTGAAGATTTCAGGGGAAGACCTTTGCAGTGGAGGAGGCTAAAGTGATCAAATGTAACAGGACACACAGTTTCAAGGACAGGTCTTTTCTGAAACACCAGATCCAGAGTCCAGAACAGAACCTTACAGGCAACATTGATTCACAGGATTTCTCAACTCTCTCCTTTGCGCTTACTCTTCAGGATCTGGATTTTTTTCTTTTACTTTGCGTTAAGTAGTCTCAGATCTGCAAAGCCATGGGATTAGGGGAGTAAATGGGAGGCTTAGATAGCATCTGGACTATGCTCAAATCCTGCACAATTGCTTCTGTTATGGGAACAAACCTGATGGCAAGAAGAGGGGCAGGCCCCATTGTAGTATGGATCCAGGTGCAGAGGAGTCACTTTGCAGCTCCTTCTGCAACTTGACATTTACTTATTGAAACACACAAAGATTAAGAACTAGGGAAAGATGAATAAAAACAAGATTGCACTATTTACTGGAAGACTTGATTTTCTTTTGTGTGTATTTGTACACGTCCAAGATCTTGTCTGGTAGTGGAGAACCACACAACACATATGTCTCTTCATGGCTTATCTTCTTTCTTTCCTCTCTGGGCCTTTCTCCTTCTGGGTTTGCTCTCAATAATACTTATTGCAGGGGTAGGGTGCAGGCAAAAAACTGCTGTTACACACGAGCTACCTGGCTCAGCCCGAAATTGAGGAACTAAAATGCAACGGCTGTAATAGGAAGGTGCTCAAACTACTTGATGAAAGGGTGCCTCCTACCCTTTCATTCAGTGACTTGATTAACCAAAGACAGGCAATATTCTGGAAGATTTTCAACTCAGCCTTCTATGAGCTTGTGACTCGTTAAAAATGGAGTTCTTAAGAAAACTAGCAGTTGCTGCATTTCTTAAGTGAGCTTAGAGAAATAGCTTATCAGTCTTCTAATTTATTATTAACATTCAGTAAAATTTGAGAGTGAGTTGCATACTGGAGGAAAGTAGCTCTCACATCTAATTGCTGAGATTAATTCACAGTTATCAGTATATTAGGATTTACATTTGCACTACAATCCTCCTTTTGATTAATTGCAATACTTGTAGAAATACTATTTATTGTAGAAATACTATTAATTGCAATACAATAGAAATACTATTTCATTTCTCTGAGAAACTAAGTTAGAATTATATGTTTGGGTTCAAAACTCATTTAGTTTACAGCTTTTAATTTCAAGAGTAATAATCAAATCTTTCAGATAGCACATTCTCATCTGTTTTGGAAAGGCACTCCTCAGGTGAGAATCACAGAATGCTGCCTCCTCAAAAGCCTTATACTGCAAGGAAATTACATTATAAATCTGAAAATAAACCCTGAAGATGAGGCAATGTTAAGACTACATGAAAGTGATTTCCAGTAAAATGTATTACAGAGATAATGCAATTATTCAAACCCCAAGATTTATAAACCCTGGAAATTCTAAGGTAAAATTAAATTTAGCAATAAGTAAAGCATAAAGAAATGAAGAGTCAAATATCTAAACAATCTTAATTATGTTTGGAGAAAATATCTTCTAAATGTCTAACTAGCTAGAAGTCAGAATGTTTGTTTGCATAATATGTGTGTTTGTGTATATATACTAATACACACATGCTTTTGAAGATGAATCATTTCCACTTTTTACTGTGTAACTGAAAGTTCACTAGAAACCTCTATCTGTTCTGCAGGCAAGGGCAAAAAAAAATACAATCTGCCTTTAAAAAAATCTGTTAATTTTATCCAAGTCCACAAACATAGAACTACCTCAACATGAACTGTATGGTTTTTGCCTGGTTACAGTCACCACAGTAACACCCATGTAGCTGTTAAAAAGCTCATTGCCTGGGAAAAAAAGAACAGGGTAAAGCATAAATTAGAAAGCAATATACATACCAGCTATCTGCAATGCATCAAAGGAACTTCAGCAGTACCTTATGGAACCCGACAACAAGCAAGAGGTCAGTGCAACGTGCACACTGAAGGTACAGCTCTTTTGGCTGCAGACTGATACCTCTACAAGCCTTGTATGGGAACAGTTAGGAGGACAGTTGGAGATGAAAGGCCTCCGTGACAGTGGCAGCTGCGCGGGGATGTGAGGACTGGAGGTTCCTGAGCTGTGTCTCTCTGCCCCTCTGAGAACAAGAAGACATGTGTAACTGGGCTGAGGGAATATATGCACAAGGAGTCAGCCAGGCCAGCTCCACAGTGGTTTCAATCCTATGATGGGGCTTCTCCTATTCCCTGATGCCGTATCAAACCTCATCTATCCAGGGGTCAATGTTAAAAATGTTAAGCAGTTACTAGATCAAAAGAGGATCCTGATGGTGCACTAGGGCAACAGTATAGAAATGCCAACACAAATTACAAATTTCACCCAGGCCACTAAAGACAAGTGATTAGTCTGCCAAAAGGCATTCAGAAAGGGTGTTCGTAGGCATTGTCAGTTACCTGGTTTTGTAGCCTAGTAGGAGACCTGCACTGAGAAAGCTTAAACCCCAACTCCATTTTGCCTTAATGTCTCAAAAGTGGACACAGAGGAATCAGAAGAAGCTGAGCCTATCTCCCCTTGTTGACCCAGCTCACTGACAAAACCCACAGTGAACCTATTTTCCTGGAATGAACCGCACCTCGACCAGTTTTTGCTGGACTGCCAACTTTTAGTTGACAGCTGAACCACAGGCTGTTCCCGACCTCTGCTGCCACGATACTCCTGCCCAAATCATGAAAAAAAGAGATTCCTTTAAAAAACCACAGAGTCTTCATGGTCTTGAGAGGAGAAAATCAACACAGAGCTTCAACTGCTGTCAGTTCTGAACCATCCCAACATGTCTGAGACCATCATTTGCAAGATGCTCCCAAACCATGATGGCACATCGCTCCTGAAGTGCTACTTGTTTCCCCAACATCCAAAGGAAAGGAACATTTTGAACCCAATCTCATTTCACCAATTCTTATTTCTGGGTCTACAACCAGCTTTCTCATTTACTTCTTCTTTGCTCAAAGATCTGGTCCTAAGACTTACCCAGACAGGAATAATTTTTTTGCTTTGCCATTGTTAATGAATAACTGTCATAGTACTTAAAAAGGCACATGTGGCATGACTCAGCAAGAGAAGGTAACACGCACAGAGAACCTGCAAATTATTCCTTGTTCCTTTCTGGCCATCTTCTGAAGGGCCTGGTATTTGGTTAGCCAAGTATCAGGCGATGCTTCAGAGAAACAACCAGGTGAGCTGAGGCATAACTTGTCCCAGAAGACAGGGGTTCATTGCTCCACCTGCTGCTCGTGAGGAAGGCTCAGAGCTGGCAGCCAGTTAAGGCAGCAAGAAAAAAACTCCCAAGAAGGTAAAAGGAGCTGAGAGGAGAAATTGAGCATTATTGGACCCTCCCATACTTCACCATCCATTTTAAATTCAACTTTAAAATGTAATTTATTGCTAGATCCCTGAAATATAATGAATTTTGTAACTCAGACTCATTCCTACAGCCAGTGTTTTCAAAGTGTCCAAGATGATTTTTAATCAAGTAGAGGCTGAGCATGCATGTACATGTAACAGAGATGCTGGAATGATCTTAGAAAATTATAAAATTAAATGCCGCTTAGATCTGCATACTAATGAAGAGATGCCTACACAGGCTTCTAGACAACTTAGTTTTAAAGAAATCAAAAATGTCAATTTATTGCAGTGCCGAGTTTCATTATCCAATCGCACAAAGTACTATGCATCTCATCATAATTAAAGCATTTTTGTAATTTATCTCATATAGATTTTTTTCTAACTTTAACCCTAACTCTGTTTGCTTTATGGTAATTCTCCTGGGAGTAATAACTAAATTTCCACGGTGGTAATTTGGGTAGTATAAGAGCATGCAACCTCAGCCTCGCTCCCTCTGTCATAATGAAGATTTTGCCTAGAAATGTACTTTTTCTCCTTCACATTATTTATACTACGACACATGATCAATAATATGAAACTGCAGAAAACTTTCTCATATGATAATTCTATTGATTTTTAAAAGAAGTAATTAAACTAACTGTTAAGACCAAGTTCATCAATACAATCTGACTCCTTTGTTCCCTCCCCCGGAGTAGGAAAAAATCAATTGGGGTCTCCAGGTTGAAATAACCAGTTTCCTGGAGCTACTGCACCACTTTGACAACTATGCCCTCCCAGTTTCCGAAGGGAGCTACAGGAGAGTTGAAGAGGGACTCTTTGTGAAGAAGTATAGTGACAGAACAAGGGGGAACAGTTTTAAATTGGAAGAGGGGAGATTTAGATTACATATTAGGAAGAAATTCTCTCCTGTGAGGGTGGTGAGGCACTGGAACAGGTTGCCCAGAGAAGCTGTGGCTGCCCCATCCCTGGAGGTGTTCAAGGCCAGGCTGGATGGGGCTTTGAGCAACTTGGTCTAGTGGAAGGTGTGCCGGCCCATGGCACAGGAGGTGGGACTTGGATCATCTTTAAGGTCCTTTCCAACTCTAACCATTCTATGATTCTACTGAATAGCCATTTTATATTCTGTGGTTCTCTCCGTGCACTCACACCCATCTGCTCACATCCCCACAGCTCCAAATCATACTTTTCTCCTGAATCTTCTCTATTGCACTGTGCATTCCCCAAATCCTCTATTTCCATTCTCCTTCACATGCTTCCCCAGTTTGCTTCTTCCTACACCATCAGGTTCCTTTGCAAAATAACAAATGCAATTTCAGGAGAGACATATTGTATTTTTTTCACAGATAACAGAGATAAAATGCCAAATTGTGTTAAATGCCAGATTTCTTTCCACTTTGATGACAGAAGCGTGTCTGCAAATTAGCACTTCTGCTCAGACTGTACTTTAACAACAGGACTTTACTACTAACTAGTTCTCTGCAAGGCAAAGCAGGCCCCTGGTAGAATGCAATAAGGGAAAGCCAAGAAAAGCCTCCTGGGCTTCTTAAGAAGGCAAAGCAGATTTCACACAGGGATGGCTGCCTCTCATTTGAAAATTTTTTCTCCTACTCTGATGCCCTTAAGACCTGGGCCAGATTTGCAATAAAATCTCTCCCCGGGTGAACTTGCATATACCTAAATTTCTCTTTCGCTTCCAGTAATCCCACCAACGCCCTCACCCAGCTACTGCAACTGAGAGTTGCTCCTGCACCCAAGTGGTTGGAGGGAGGAATCTCTTCTGTGGCAGAGACAGTCCATAAATCTAGGGATCCATGGATTTACTTTTATTCAAGGAACACTGCTGAATGTGTTTAGGTCCCAGGCGATACTCTTATTATCCGCCTCTGCAACAAATGACAAAAAGCCTTCAAACATTTAGCTTGATAAGACTCAAATTTAATGTTCTGCAAAATGCATTCCTCTTCATAAGGAACAACAGATTCAAAACACTAGCAGCAGTTTATGCTGAAGAAATGGCTCAACACCGTGGAAGAATTACAGAATATGGAGCAATGCACAGCCAAAATCAGACACACTTAGCATGGTGGGGCACAGCAGCCTGGACAGATCCATTACTCCTCACTCAGCAGAGTCGCAAACACTTCTTTACTGGCAGAAACATTAATCTGCAGCACTCCTGAGATCTACAGGTGTTGGCAAGTTGCAGAATTTTCCTGAGAGGAGTAGGAATTAGTGTATGCCTATATTTGACAATGTTCTTTCAAGTCCAATATAGGTTACAGACTATTTATAAGTCTCCCTGAAAAATAATGCTCTTCTTGGAGGTGTTTGTATCTATTCAACAGCCATGCAACTTGATGGCCTGAGAAATGACTTTCTACAAATTGTTTTATTTTAAAAATAACTTTTTAATATGTATTTCAAAGGCTTATTTACAGTAAGTACAATTATTAACTCTGGTAGGTACATGGGCAAATGTGCAGATCGGCACACACAGGTAGCTCTCAGGTTAATGTTACTTTAAGCTTTTTACATAGTTCCAAAATCCAAGACTTGTCCCAGTTGACATGACTCTAACAGGTGCAAGTGGAAAAACAAACATGTTACAGATCATAACAACATCAAAGGTATCCATCAGTTCTGTGTCCACACTTAACAGACCTTCCTTCTAACAATTCACACTTATGAATCGCTGTAACACATGAGCATCTAACAAATGCTTCCGTCAAAGATTAGCACCTTCTCTCAACTAGGTGAAAGTTAACACACTACATTCCATAAAAATATTTACTTTTCATCATGTTTAAAACATGAAGCTATGGCATGTCTTGGCTGCCTTTCAACTATCAAATTCAAACTCCAGTTTGCATGCACCCAGCTCCCATTAAAAGCAGTGAGAGATGCAAGACTGCCCATTGGGCCTTCACAAAGTGAAATAAAACACAGAAAATAACAGAAAAAAGAAGAAAAAGAAAAAGCAGATTTTGCTAGAGGTTACGCAGCAACAGAGCCAGAGGTGGAATTCAAGAACCCCTCTATCTCCCCCACATGATTCCAACTGCATCTACTGGGGGGAATCAGGGCAAACTAGGAAAGAGGCAGTGATGTTGACTAGAAAGGAAAATGGATTAGAAAGTTGTGATGTAATAGTGGGTCAAAAATAGATAATGTAGCGAGGGGCAAGAAAAAGAAAGAAAATAGAGAATAACAGATGAAAAATACTGAAAGCTACCATCAGAAAGTAAGATGATGTAATGCAACAGCAAACATAAATAACAGGGGATGCGCCAATAAGAGGCATTTTTCAGACATGTTAACTGGCTGATTGTCAAAATATTTTCAGTATACACAGATGCCATGTTTGCCTCTAGCAGATGTATTTACTGCTGCATACAATGGCCTAGGTGGTAGGCTGATGTTGAGGGAAGACAAGTCTTTTACTCCTCATCCATCACAGCCCCTAATCACACTTGCAGCTGCCTCAAAAATATCATCACAGAGTCTTAGTTACTGACTGCACTTGGTAAAACCCAAAAAGGAGCTGTGATCATGCCTCCAGTGCTTTGAAAATGAGAATTACTTCAAAATTTCATACAAAAGCTGGATAAGGACTTGAGACTCATCATAAGGCAGACTCCTTGAAAATTTGCTGTTTGAAGTTGCTGGCACATAGAGCATAAACCAGAAAAATGCTGTTACTGTCCCAGAATCAGACGCCTCACATCTAGGCGACAACCAGCAGCTCACCGGTGGAGTCCAGCACAATCAACATGGCCCTGCTTCCCAGGATAGAGGTGGGCTCAGAACAAGAGACTGGAATGGACATTTGGGACAAAAAGAATGGAATGCAGAATATGGCAAGAATGAGTATATCCAAGCTCCTGAGCCTTTCTTACCAAACACTCCAATAAGCTGAAAAATCAAATGAGATATTTTTCCCTGTGGTTGGCCCACTTTACATAGGGCTGAACAAAGACCAAACACATCTTTATCCTTAAAGTATTAAAAGCATTCTCCACAGGCTTCAGATAAAACTACCTCAACAACCAAACCCATCTTCCTGACTACCAAACCCCCCTCTTCCAGGCCTCTATAAAACTCAAAGCTGTCTGACACTTTATTCCTCCAAAACAGCATTTATCAAAGCTTAATTTTAAAAACCTGACTGTTGTGAAACTACCGCTAAAGGGAAAAAAAAAACAGGGCACTGGTCTCAGTATCTGAGTATCAGTATCTGCATCTATGCATCTGAAGAGGGACCAGACAGAAGTCCTGCTGGTGGCACTGACAAAATTCATCCCTCCAAGGGCACCAGAACAGATAGATCCACAAAGCAGACAGATGAATCTACTTCCATGTCCTACAACAGCTCAACATCAGCACTAGTCGAATCAGAAGAAAAATGCACACAGAAAAGGCTGGTTTGCTTTTTCATCCCCCAGCACCCAAGCCTTTTGCTTTCCACTTCCCAGCCCCAGTCTTGGCAACAGTCATCAACTCTCCATGCCCTCCATCACTTGACAACTACAGCCAGCTACAGGGATCTGCATCCCTGGATCTGGAGGGCTGCATCTCCTGAAAAGGATGCAAAAGGCAGAGAAGAGACATCATGAGTTGTGGCCACAGATCTGCTCGATGTGGTAGACCTCCTTGGGACAGTCAGCAGACAAGATGAGAGGTGCATCCTCTGTTATCACAACATCGTCCTCAATGCGCACACCAATACCACGAAACCTTTCCGGGGCACTCACATCATCCTCAGGGATATAAATGCCTGAAAGAAGGAAGGGAATTAAAACACACACCACTCTCCAGAACACCTTTCCCTTGCTGCACCACCATGAGAGCAGGGCTGGATTTTCAGCAACATAACATGAGTTTGATCCTGAACATTTTTCATAAGGAAAGCTACTCTCTTTCCCCTCACTTATGGCAGTTGGCGGGAAAGCGTCCCTTAGTGCCTACAGACACTAGCACGTTAATAAAAACTTCCACAATTATAGATGGCCTTTCTGCACTTCTTGCTCTCAATGCTGTGCTCACAATGATGACTTTAACAATGTTCTCAATAGAAAGAGAGAAGAGCCAAGCATTAAAAATCAGTTTCCAGCTGACAGCTCCAAATCCAGTGACAAGCAGAAAGAAAGATTCACCCTGAAATGCCTAATTTGCAAAGCTAAATTGTGAATGCCTCTAATTGCAGACTGCAGTGCTTGAGAGTTACACCACCAGTGACTGGTAGTAGTTTAGTCACAGTAACACAGAATACATTAAAGTGATTTTAGCCTCTCTGCACTGCAATTGACCCACACCGCTGTGAGTCAAACAGCAGGGGTTCTGAGGTCTATATTATTCTACTAAACAACAGGGTCTGAGGTCTATACTATTCTGCCTTCTGCGGCACAGACACTTTCTGAGAGTTTACTCCCACAATTTGTTACCTTGACTCTGTTTGAGAGGGAAATAAGGTTTTCTAATACTGTCATCGTTTTCAGTTTCACCAGAAAGGACCTGAATTGCTTTGGTCTGAGGGATCAATGAATTACTCAAAGCAATACTGTTATCCTCAGTTTTGGCATGTTTTTGTCCACCACTGACTGCATCACTTTTTACCTGGTTCAATGGTTATCACCATGCCTGGCTGGAGTGGGAGAGATCGGGATATATCTGGGGTATCATGAACATCCATGCCCAAGTAATGGCCCACATGATGCGGGCAGTACTTTTGAACAGCCTAGCAGAAGACAAAACAAGTGTCACGGAAGCAGTTAAACGCAGCTGAAACTATTCTTCCAATACAAAAGATGAGAAAAAGAGACAGAATAGTTATGTGCTTAACTAGCAATCTTACTGCCAAGATTAGATCACCAGGGGCTGTTTTCCATTTATTGGATGGCCCTCAAAACCCACCCGTGCCAGGTGCCTAATATGAACATACTGTAGACTGTCTTTCCCCTTCACTGAAAAGAACAGCCCAAGCCCACCACCACCTCAGCACATCATGCAAGACTACACTTTTCAGCTCACTGAGCTTTGCTGCTCCAAAGCTTTCCATCCCTTAAACATTCAAACCCTGCATTGCTCCCATCAGCAGATCCTGACAACTGGCAGCAGCTGATACAGCTGTTATGTGATGTGGCAAAGAGGCCTCCTATGCACAGCAGAGCAAATGCTGTGCCGATTTCACTCAGCAGCTACAGCAGGATTTTAATCCACCTCTGCAGGGCACTGACACCGCCTTCCCCTGCATCATCCTAATCCCCCTTCCTCCAGAGAGAAGCTCCTTGACAGCAGGAATCAAAGAGCTAATTCCTCCTCTGCCCCATGCTCCTCACATTCACTGGGGAATGAGCTGCAGGCTGACATGGGTCTCATCTGGCTGCGCTGCCACCTGCCGGCACGATAAGCCTCCATTCACAGGCAGGAACTTGTGCTGTTACTGAACTGACACAGCAGGACAAGCAGAAATCTGCCCCGCTGCAAAAGGGGTAGTTCTGTCACCTGTTTCCACCATCTTTTGTGCATTAGGCATCAGCAATCATGCAGGTTTTCAGTAAGTAGGACTGGATAAACTTCTCTAACTGCAAACCAATCCTATTTTACCTGCAGGTTCAGCTCTAAGGGAACCAGTTTCCCAGCCTTGTTCACCAGGTAGCTCTGCAAATCCCAATACTGACACAAAATGGAATGACTTAGAAGAATGGGCTGCACCTTTTGGTGACACTGCAGATTTACGCCATGTAAAATAGATCACAAAACTATGACTAATTGCCTGCAGCTAGCCCTGGACCCAGAATTTTGTGTTAGTGCCAATGTCTCTATAGGTCCCTTCAGACTGTACTCTAAAGCCGCATCTACACTATCAACATCGATAGGAACAGATCTGCAGAGTGAAACAGTGAGTGTTGAGAAACACATATTCACATTATGTGTCTGTAAGACTGGGGGGTTACCCCAGACCAAATTGTGTGCTGAACGGTTGAAACACCTTCAAAGATGTTTAACCTTGTGAGAGAAATCCAGTCCTGTGCTGAGACCTGCCCACAACATGAATTAAAGCATAGGGAGCGGGGACAATTAGAAAATTAATCTCAAAAGCACACTACTAGGCCAAACTAAAGCCACTTAACATAACGCAAGGACAAACCAGTCAGGCCTAGTTGGGGGAAGATGGAGTAAAAAAAAACTTTTAAGTACCTTGAAGAAGTGGCTGTCAGTGATGCTGCTCTTTAGTATCCCCAACTCTTTCAGTTTCTGTCCAATAAGGCTCAGCATGAGGCTGTAAATATTTTCTAGACTCATGCCTTGGGAGCAGAGGCTCAGGCAGGACTTCTGGATATCCAGGACAGCCTGGTATAGTTCTGCCTGGGGTTTGGTGAATCTGAAAACCATTGAGAAAAGGAACAAAGGACATTTCTCACAATTAAAACTAACTGGAACCTAGGTTTGGGACAGATTCTGTTCAACATCGGAGCACAGAAAGTCAGAAAGGAAAGTAACCAGCTCCTCACATGAAATGTCAGATAAGGCATCACTGCAACATGCCCTTCAATACACTGGGCAGAAGCAGGGTTTCTCAGCTGCCAACCTAACCCCAAAGCAAAGCAAGGCAAAGCTACTGAAGGAAAAAAATGCATTTGAGCCAAAACACACACAGCCACAAGGACACCGCACCAGCAAATTCTCAACTGACAGAGCCATGTACAGGTCAACTAAACTCCTGTTTGGTTACATACAACCAGAGTCAGCCACAGCTCAACACACAAAAGCTCTCTCTGCACTTTAAGCATGCAATAATAGCTGAAAATGGCAGTAATCACACATATTCATGCAGTAATTAATGAGGCAGTGGGGAATACAGCATCTCATGCTGAAATATTAGTTTATGTAATTTGATTACTCTGAAGAACCACAGAAGGGGACACATTAAAAACTTACTCACAGAAATTAAACACATACACTCAATCCATCAATTATTTAAGAGCTTCCCAAAGTTCTTCAAAACAGCCTTATCACAGCATACCTTCCATTGACGGGCCAGGTACGCGTGATGTCACTTACGTAGCAGGCAGACTCACATCCACCATCTAGCAAGACCAGTTCACCATCCTGGAGAATAACAGGAAAAAATGCCCTGTAGGTCAGTTCAGCTATTAACTGAATTGATTTTTCTGTCTGAGAGCAGGAAAGGAGATTATGTCTTTATTTTTGCAAAGCAGCTACAGAGATGTGAATTCCTTTTTGCAGAACAACACCCCAGGTGCTACTGTCTATAAATAGGCTATTCCAGCTGCATTGTTTCTCTGTAAGGCACTCTGATTGTTACCCTTCTTTACAGTCTGAACTCTTAACATGCTGATTTTCAAACATTTGGGAGTAAGAAAAGACATTGTCTTTGAACTAATCTGCACTCTGAGACTTCAGTCCCATTCATACCTGGATGGCTTACTCCAGGAGATTACACCAATCACTCCTTTCATTAGAAGTTCTCTACTAGTAACTGAGACAGAAGGGTTTTACAACAGAAACAATTTCTGAGCTACCCATAAGATGACTAACAGCTGAAGATTTAGCCTGGTCACGAGGAAGAAGGACCCAGCAAAATCACTTCTCTGAAAGCGTATCACCGTTACCAAAGACAGGCCTCTGCTTATGACCATATGCCAACTAAAATGAATTAATTACTGAGTTTCTTACTGCGTGAGAAAATAGTTGGTCACTGAGCTGATAGCGATAAGGATGGGATAACAAGAAGTAGTTAATCACCTCAAGGTTCCCTCATATGTCAAAATATGTACTCCTATACCAATTAAGACAGAACTGTGGCTACTTCAAAGGACACCCTTATCATCCTCAAGAAGTTGGCAAACATACAGTAAACTTTTCCTGTCCTGAGAGGATTTAATACCTTAAAAGTATAATGTGAGGAAGGGTATCCTTACCCAAACAACCACTGAAGAGCTCATAGCTGTGAAGTGTGTAATAAATTTTGCAGTGTCAGAAAAACAATTGCAAAAGGGCTATTTGGTCATGCTAATGAATATGTAAGCCTAGGTGGAGTTAGGTATTAGCTAGGCGGAATAATGAGAATTATTTGTGTATAAATATTGGGTGAACGTCCCTGGTAAACTATGCTAGGTTTGTGGATTTCCACCTAGCACCTGATGTTGAATAAAGCAGCATCTCCTCTCTAAACTGCTTCTGCTTTCGAGAGCTTTTGTTTCAGGTAACATCACTACTGTAAACACGCTACTGAATAGCTTGCACCACCTCCCCTGTTCTCTTCTGGAACTTTGACTGCTCTAAGGTGTACTTATGAATCTAACTGGTGATTAAGATAAAAACTTTTGGGGATGTGAAGCTCCAATTCACTTCAGCAAAACTATTCCATGTCAATTAAGTCCCTGTCTGCACATCTTCCAAACAGCCACGCAAAAGGACACAGGGCCAGGAACAAATTCACTGCCTTCTTTTCCCCAGTTAAAGGGGCTAACAACAAATAAGGCAGCAAGATCTGGAAAAGTTTGGATTAAATTTGCTATGGATTTACACTGCATGTAATCCAAGCCCTTTTATAGAGATTCACTGCACAGATCCTGTGACTGAGCCAACAGCCATGATGCAAAATGACAGGGAATAATTCTAGGACGTTATGTGAAAAAAATAAGCAGCAGAATTTCACAGCTGGCACTACTTCCAGTGCTAGCTACTATCATTGTGTATAGTTAAGTGGCACAAACACACAGTAGATAAACTAGCAGTGAGCTGATCTCTCTTTCCCACTGAATAGACAAGCCATAAGCTATCCATTTAAGCTGTATTTTTAATTTTTTTCAGAATAGCTGTATTGAATCTTTAAGTAAAATATAAAATTATAGCACCTCACCTCTTCTAAGCAATTAAACAAGCTAAGTAACAGTTTATTGGCTAAGGGAATTCAGCCTGTCGTTTGATTGTCCAGCAAGTGCTTTATGTCATGCAGCTTGTCTTCTTTAAAACTCAGTCCACTAAGTGGTGGACTGAATGAAGTCCACATGAGGCCATAAGCATCCTTCAGATACCTTCCAAATTAGACACTTTGTTAGCCTATTTGGCAACAAGATCTGCAGGAAGTAGCACACAAAGGAAAAGAAAGAGTCAAGTTTACGAGTTTAACCTCCTACTTAATAGTTTTGAAAAAAACAAGTGACAGTCATTTAACTGAACAACTTTAACAGAAGCAACTGGAGTTACATGAGCACGTCTGACCTTGGATGACAGTACAACAAAGGAGGTTTCTTTCTGCCAAAAGCAGCCTGTCATATCTTTTGTATATCTGTCTCTGCAGATCACTTCAAGGTCTGCTAGTGCGCTAGCTTCAAGAAAAGACAACGCTAGTGGGAAAGTTTCATCTTGTATTAAGACAGAGGAAAAATATGCTCCTCTGAGAGCGAATCATGAGCACAGTGGTGGGGGAATACTTCTCTAGAAAATACTTATCTGAATCTAAAGGTGTATCACCAGGAAAGGTAGAGAGGATTCAATTCAACAGTTTGAATCTTCAGAATAAGACAAGACACGTTAGTTTGCAACAGCCATCTAATCCACCTCTCAACAGTTAACACTGATCCTTTCCCTCTTTGTTCTCCTTCCCTGCTTTGTTGGCCTACGTGGAGTCTGAAATACTTTTTAGCTTCATCAGAGCAGGAATACAATACTGCACCTTATGCTGCAAAGCAAGTAACAGCAGAAGATACCCACAGTGCCTTCACTCTGACTGCTGCAGCACTCCCTCTCCTTTGTGAGGTCAGCAACCCACCCCGTGTCACACACTGCTGCTACACACAGGGTGGGAGCAGACCTGCTCACTCAATTAAGTTATTTGCAAGCTTGTTTGCAAGTCCTTCCAGTGTTCAGAAAATACTGCAGAAAGTGCAAAGAACAGAGAAAGAAAGAGACTACATGGAGCGAAATTAATCTTTCGTTGACAGTAAACTAACCAGGGGAGGATTCCTTTCCCCTGCTCACTTGAAGTATAGTACAAATATTTAAGCATTTTGATCTGTTCAGTCAAAACAAAGAGCAGCTAGGGGACACACACAGGGACAGTGTGTCACAGCACTGAGTTAAGTTACTGGACAGCATATAATTTACCTTGATGAGCTGATTGTTCTTCACATAGTGCAAAGTGTTGGATCTGTTGCCACCAGCAACAACAGGGGGGTAGGCCAAGATGTCAGCACCACGAGCCCGGCACTCAAATTCAAACTGGAATACCAATTCAGAGAGCAGGAGATTGTTAGCGCCAGTTCAGATGATTAATTGCCCTGGGCCTATTATGATACACATCCTACAACTGTTTTCTTAATTTGTACAACACAATGTGAAACTGTAAAGTGAGTTCTCTAAATGAAAGCAGCATTGAGGGATTTCCAAGAACTGGAGGAAAGAATACAGAATTATCCACTTTTTAATAGAGTGTTCTAAGCCTGCATGTGGCCTCAAGGAAGTTTTTTCTGGTGCAAGGTGTTCAATACTGTATCAAACATTCATTATGTTGTCATAAATCATGAACCGTTTAGGCTGGAAGGGACCCTAAAGATCACCTAGTTCCAATCCCTCTGCCACAGGCAGGGTCGCTTTCCACTACACCAGGTTGCTCAAAGCCGCATCCAGCCTGGCCTTGAACACTTTCAAGCATGGGGGAACAACAGCTTCTGAGGGCAACCTGTTCCAGTGTCTCGCCACCCTCACAGTAAAGAATTACTTCCTGATATTTAATCTAGATCTCCCCTCTTTCAGTTTGAAGCCATTACCCCTCATCCTATCACTACATGCCCTTGTAAAAAAGCCTCTCTTCAGCTCTCCTGAAGGTCCCCTTCAGATACTGGAAGGCCACTATAAGGTCTCCCCTGAGCCTTCTCCAGGTTGAACAACCCCAACTCCCTCAGCCTATCTTTGCAGGAGAGGTGCTCCAGCCCTCTGATCATCTTTGTGGCCCTCCTCTGGACCTGTTCCAATAGGTCCACATCCTTCTTGTGCTGAGGACTCCAATCCAGGTGAGGATTTGTTCTTATATAAAGTAATTCTCTTAGTTGCCATATAACTTTGTGGACTTTCAAAGATCCTAAATGTGAGCATAACAACAATTGTATTTTTCTGTTGTCTTTTACAATGACAAAGTACCAGCATATTTACAGCAGTACTTATTTTCATGATTCTTTTGAATTAAGAAGGTTTGAAACATGCACTACCCCAGTGTCTAAGGAAAAAAAAAAACAACACCCCAAAAAAGGCAAGATCTTTAAAAGTAAGCCTCAAGATCTTGACCTTTCTTGAGTGATGAAAGCATACAAATTAAGAAGCTTACATTTATAAAGACCCTCTATATACTCAATATATTATAACATCTTTTCTGTGATTACCAAAACCACATGGGACAGAACACTCCAGGATGCCTACATGTAATAAAGTAGGTTTTATGATCTTGATCTGCCATGAAAAATTGATCTGTAAAATACACTTAAAATAATTTTCTTTACAAGTTAGTACTGCTGCTCAGTACCATGTCAGCACAGGCCCACCTATGTCATAACAGCAGGTCAAATCCTGCTGTTTCTCAAACAGGCGTCTCACTGCAATGCCTTACAAAATTCCACACAAAATGTGCAGGCCAATTACTTTGCATTTTGTAACTACGAGGCATCTGCACTGCTTCCAGATAGCTGTGGTAATCCAATGTAGTAAAGGCTAGAGTCAAGAGAAGCGGGCTTTACAAATAGGTATTGTAACTACTTAAATTCTGTACAACAGAATTGTATTATAGAATAATAACTATACCTCTAATTGTGTTGCATGGTTTTTTAAAAATACAGTAGAAAAATATCATCAATAGCAGATAAACTTAGACAATCACTACATTCCTTCAATAAGGGCACAGGAAGTACAGCTGAAGAATTCCTCACACTGACTTCTCTGCATGTCCTAGGAACAAGAGTTGGGTGAAGAAGAAATGTGCTACAGTGTTCGTAGAATAAAAGTACTCACCTTTGCATACAAAAAGGCTTCATCCACTGGAGATTTGCTGGCAAACATTGTCTCTATGAAAGCCTATGAAAAAGAAGGGCCTTTCAGTTAGTAAAGGACACCCCTGAACTTGAGAGAAGTTCCTCCTTTTACCTGCTGTCTTTTAAGGATGGCCTAAAACCAGCCAGCCCAGAACAGAGGAAATTTTCAGGCAGCTGAAAATGCAGAGTGCTGTCAAGACTAGAACCAATTAAGCTGTTTCCCGTGAAACTGTATTTACACTGATTGACTCTAGTTTTGGAAAAAGGATTAGATGATTAAAGCTGATCCCATGGGTTGGCATTTTACAGGTTCTCTCATCTGTGGATTCCCTTGTGTGTAACAGGAGTGGCCCAGGCAGCTTTTCCTTCAAAGAAGGACAAGGTGTGCCTCTCTCTTCTATTTGGCTATTTATTTTAATAATATTTACAAAAACATAATTTTATTTGAGGTTACCTGTCAGATTTGTTTCAAAGTGCCCACTGAGTTCAGAAGGTATTTGATGGATAAGGGAGAACTAGGAGACATAATTAGGCAATGTATTCATAAAAAGCTTGCTTCCTCAAAACAACAGGATAAATGGGAAAGAAAGTGGTGTGGGAAAGTTGGAAAAAGAATATAGAGGCTACACCTGTTCCTGAAAACGGACAGTGCTTTTAAACAAATCTAACTGCTGCTAACTTTTCCTCACTGAAGTTACACTAATTGAGAGAAGCTGGTAGTCCAAGCAGTCTTCCTGTTTCTATGCGTCTTGTGGAGGCAGCTGAGCATAGCCGACAGCTGAGAGACAGCAGTTCAGTAACAGATTAGACCAAAGCTATATCATTCCAGCCCATCTCACTCCATCAACAACCCCCTCCTTTTTCCTCCTTAAAGGAATGTACTCATTAATTTGGAGAGCACAAGACCCCATACCTCCGCTGTCACTCGTCCAGCTATCTTCATCCTTTCAATCTCTGCAGGGGATTTGATCAGGCGAAGGTTTTGTACTAGACGACGGATGCCCTGGATGTGGTTTTTGTTCCGAGCTTTTATCTCGGCCAGGGGCTGCATGTAGTCAGAGTGCAGCTCTGTGTGCACTGGTTTCGTCAAGTCATACCAAACAACATTTGACTCACCTGGAATACAAAATAAGAGCTGACATAGACAAAGATAAATGTAGAAACTTCCTCACCATACTGAACAAACTCTATCCTCCTAAAGCAGACCTGCTGCTGTGTTTGAGAAATTAATTTCCTCTAAAATCTGCATTTACAGACCATATAGCCACTTTCACTGCCATAGGATACTTGCGATCTCTTCAAAATCTGTACAATCACCAACGTATAGCACGTAATTTCCATGCAAATACTGAGTTTTACAATCATCACTGAATATACCTCGCTCAGATACATTCAGAGTTTGCGTATCAAAGCTATGCTTGTGTAAGCTAAGCAGCCATTGCACTGCAGTGGTGCACGTTCTCAATCCCTCTGCCCTGTAGCCTGTCCCCTGATGCTGTAAGGCAATTTGCCTTTTAGGTGTAGCATGGAATCAGGGCCATTATTAACTACACTTCAGAATATCTTTGGGGAACAGCTGCTTATTTCAGACATTCACAGAAGATGAACTTACTGAGGACAAACATACTAACCACCATGGAAATTTATTTACAACATCAGTTAGCATGCACATTCTTCCCATAGAAGATTTTAAATGGGAATGAGTAGAAAAGTCGTGCTGAGTCCCAGCTATGGTTTACCGGGCACTCTTTCTTTGGTGGCAACAGCCATCAGCAGGTGCTTCCAAAAAGTCTCTAATAAACAGGGCATTTATGAAAGACTTCTTTGTTTTCATATATCCTTTTTTGAAACAAAATAACTAGAATCTGAGACAGTATTTAAGACTCCAGCATTCACTCTATTTATGTAATTTCCCCAAGCAGTTGTCCTTTTCATATTGACGTAAGCCTTCAACTTCATTTTATAATGCTTTTAAATTCATCCTGGATTATAAACATTGAGCCTACAGAGTAAAGTTAGATGCAACAGAACACATCTAAACAACGTTTGTATTTCAAAAGTAAGCTAACACATAGCTAAAAAAGCTGAGTAGACTAACAATCTCCCTGTGTGGATCATTTTCCAGGCCTATTACGAATAGTTTCCTATGCTTCATCTGGCTCTGGCTCTGTCAGCAAAAATATGATTAAAATAGTAACACGATTTGCGATGCTCTCTTGTTTATCCTGTTCCTTACATTTCACAGATGTGCATACTAGTGTTCACATGGGCACACAAGAAATTCAGAGGGGAGAAAAAACCTACTGTTTTCAAAAATACATTTCCATTGGTGACCCCCAGGAAGCTAACAAGAACTTCCAATTGTCTTTATCATTATCTCATACTCCCTGTACCTCCTCAAGTTCACGATAGTCTTGAATTTGTGTCACAGACCACCTCCCAAACCCAAACCATTCAGACCCTGCAAACCATGGCTCATCTCATTCCCCCTCCGTTGTTATGTTACCTTTCAGCTTCGCCACCAAGTGCCTAAACTCCTCAATGGTGTAAGCTTCATCTACTCCTGTGAGAGCAATTGCCCCATCTGTGCCTGATCTGGGCCCGTCCCACAACTCTCGGCTTGGATCTCTCCGGGGCACAAAAAGTATGGATTTGTGGGAGGGCAGTGCTTTGCCAGGAATGCTCTGCAGCACCAGGATGCTGTCAGGCTCCTGGAACCCACAAAGGTACAGAAAGTTAGTGTCCTGGTGGAAAACGTAGGGAATGTCATTGCTCATGTAATATGTGGGGTTGGACAGCAGAATCACTGTGTGGTCCAATCCATCCCAGCCATGGGCTTCCTTCTGGATCAACGCCATCAGTTTGTGTCGGCGAAGAGCATATTCCACTTGTGACAGTCCTGGCGTTACCTCTCCTAGAAATACAAATCAGATTGAGAAATTCAAGGCACTTGTGATATTTTCCTACTCGCACGTCAGATTCCTGCCTACTCCCTGATGCCTTTCATATGCATGGCTGTGTTGTGGCCTCTCAACAGCCTTCCCATTGCTCTCTCATGCGCCTCTTCAGCTTCCACCCCTACAACACATCTTCATTATGCAAAGACAGAAATTTATTTTAACAAATTAGATTTTCTATCATGTATTTCTGTGCAAAAGCAGAAATCACAAAACCTCACAGATTTAAGACAAACATGCAAAACAGATGGATGTTTTCAGAACATGTAAAAAAAGGGGAAGGGACAAGGCAAACTGGACTTTGACTGCTGAAAAGTGATGGGTTTTACACCATCTGGACATTGAACAGAAGATTACCTCCTGAGGCTGAGCATTAATTTACTCAGATAAGGCTAGAATGTCTATTCAAATACACACTAAGTCAGCTCATAAAGTAACTAGTTCTAAACCATAAGGTTTAGATATTGGGAGATCAGGCAGAAACACAGACATTGCAGAATCTAAGCAGTCACAAGATTCCAGTCAGAAAGAAATCACCAACTGCAGGCTGGCTGCAGACTCCCATTACGAGAAGGAATCTTCTCCAAGGCAGATGTAGCTTTTCTCAATAACAATTAGGATTTTCCTACTCAAATACTGTATTTCCAATAACTCTTAACTAAACAAATGATCTCTTAGATGAAAGTATGTTTTAAACTGCTCCAGTCACAAGGGACATGGGATATGAAGGCAGCGATCAAGATACCCACCAAAGCCAGACTGAAGTTGAAAGAACGACCAACAACAGCTTAAGTATGTATTTTTAAATATGTAAGACTCCTTAACTATAATTTAAATTAATTAGTAAGTCTTAATCAGTACTTTGGCTAATATCCTATTTTAACATAAATGACATTTTCATACTGTTAACTTTCTACTTTCACAGTCTCTTCTTCCTCTTTATTATATTAAGCAGTGACAAATCTAGAACAAAAACTGAAAATTGACTTGTACTGAAAGTGGACTTTTGCATGGGTGAGGAAGTTCTATCCAGAACTATTTTCCTTGATAAAGTGAGTTTAAGAAAATCACATACAGTATATTTGCATTAAATTTTATAACTTTTTCATACCACATATCCCCAAGATCTACTTGGTGTAAAAGTCTTTTTAAAAAAGAAAAAATGAAAACCACCAAGTTTCGTTTACTCTGTACATCTAAAACTGACAGAGAACATAAAAATTGCAATCAGACTCCACATTTCTGCAATATTATACTGCTAATTCCTGTCCTCCACTGCATTCTGTCAAATCTATCACATAGAATCCAGTGAAGTTTAGAAGCTGCAGTACGGTGGAACATGGGAATCCATTTGTCTTCTGTTGGGAAGCCTGGAAATTATCTTTGCCTTAAAAGTATTTGCTTTTAAAAAACAATATTGTATTATTTTTAAGGAAAATGCCCCTTTATTAAACAGAAATTTACTACAGGCATCTACAATTAATCTCCAGTGTTTCAGCTGTGAGTGCTTTTAAAGTGATAGCCTCATTCACAGTTCGGTGTTAATCACTGCCCCGAACAACCTAATATTGAAGTTGGCCCAGGTTTGAGCAAACTTCACGAGATTCCTTCTGATCTGAATTATTCTACAGTTGAATATGTAAGTGCATGGTTCATCTGTTCTCTCTGTATACCTATCTATGGAAAAAAAAACAGAGAATCAGAATGTTTTCCCGGACACATTCTTCAATATATTTCCTTTGTTCTTTTTTTTTTTCCTTAATTACAGCCACCTCATACCTACATGTTCATTTTCATTAACCTCACAGAACTGCACAACCTCAGTTTCTCTTTCATCATTACTGTCTAACTTCATAGCCACAGGACTTTTTCTTTTCGTCCCAGCTTAAATACTCATAAGGCGGCATGCTCTTTAGACAAGCGGTGTGCCTCTATCAATAATTGCCTCCCCAGTCTCCTTTTCTGAATGATGCATTTTGTCTCACAAGACACTGGATGTGAAGCATTCTGCCAGTTCAGGCTGCACAAAGCTCTTGCCCTTAACAAACATCGTATGTATTTGCAGGACAATGAACTCACAAAACACCACTGTGGTTCCAAAGTCTGCAACACAGAGCATTCCACAAGAAAAAGGTAAAAAGCTAACAGGTGAAGCCTATTTTTGGAACCAGTATCATCTCAGACAAGGAAATGAACTACTAAATATAATTACTGCCTAATGAAGGTAATCATAAACAGCTGAAATCACAGACACCTGTATGATACCGCAAATCAATACTCTGTCCTAAGCATCTCTGCAAAATAGAGACAAGAATTAATACCAATCACTGGCTTACACAGTGTCTGAACCTAACCTGGTTTGAGAAGGTGTGGGTGTGTGAAGGGGCTGGGCTGGCCCAGATACCGGTTTGGAATCTTCTTTTGCTGGGCAGGCTGGATGGAAAATCTTCGGAGAACACATGACTTGCAAACTAGAAGAAAAAAAAAAAAAAAAAAAAGCACCATATCAACGCAAAAAACCTTTTCAATTAGCAAACTGCAGAATTATACTCCAATCATCTGACTCGGTAGCATTCATTCACCTGTACGACATCAATATCCCATCTTAACTGTTCGATTTGTTGCGGACTGTAATAGTTTAGGAAACAATGTGCACAGAACTTAACTAATAATCAAATACTCAAACTAGATTGAAAGAAATTAACATATGCTAAACCTGACAATCCAGCAAGAAAACCCAGAGAGCTATGTTGGTTTGCACATTCACGGTTTCTATGTCTGTTCTCCCTCCCTTGCGTTCCTCAAACACTGCAGGGCTCAATGCACAACGTCTGTACATCATCTCGTCTTCACTATGTCTTCTAAGGCCTTTCCAGTTCCACAGGTTTATACAGTGATGCAATTTTTTTCTTTTATGAAATATTATCAAGAGTCTCTGTTTAGGTATTTAACTTACTTGACAATAACATTAGCCAAACTGAAAACCATTCCTCAGCATACAGTTGTATATCCCTCTTCCAAATTCACACACAGCCAAAACAGACAAGTTTCAAAGAAAATTACAAATGTGCATTTGGGACGTGGGGGTGTGCACGATAAGATAAAAGCAAAAATTGAATACAATTGTCACAAAGTTTACCAACTTTGTAATTCTCAGTCACAATTTTTGCATCACAATTGTTTGTGCCTAAACACAAAATTAGACACGTAGGAGACAGTAAACAGTTTCTGAACATCGACCAGCTGACGTTTCTGAAACTGCTTCTCCTTTATGTCACTTACCATGCAGTCTACTGCAAAAGCAATTCCTGGGCCATAACATGGCACTGAATCTTTAGCATAAGCAAGTGTAACAGAAAGAGTGCAACTGCCTGCTTTTCAGGGGGCTGAGACTCAGAAATTTATAGCAGAACCTACAGACTGAGGATCTTCTGTGGGAGCCTGTATGATTAGCCACTAATTGAAGATTACTTATGCGTGACAACTGATAGTCAAAACGTAAAGCATTCACTGTGTTGATGACTGACTAGAGGAACAGTCTGGAGTCTCAGGTGGTGAAATACAGCTTCTACGTCAGTTTAAAAAGAGAGGGTTTTCACTGTTTCTCTCCACCTACAATGAAATAGAGTGCCTTGCAACGAGACAAAGGAACACAACAGGCATTAAATAAAGCGGATTTTTCAAGACAGCAAGAAGCTTTCCGCTTTCTTCGAATTATGACAAGCCGTTCCTCTCCCCGGTGCAACCGTCATCGGAGGGAGCCGCTTTCTCCCGCCCCTCGCACCCACCGCGAACCGGCCGCGGAGGCGGCGCCACGGCCCGCTCGGCGCCCAGGAGCTGAGGGGAGAAGGGCGGGCTCTAAGCAGCGGTATCACCTAGCGTGCCCCGGGCGGCCAGCTACCGCAGCCCGGGGAGTCGTAGGCCCCCGCAGGGCCCGAGCGGCACCGACCCGCTGTGGCACCGCAAAGCGTGTGTGTGCGGGTTACAGTCTCTGACCTGAGAAGCCGCGCCGGCCTCTCACCGCCGCCACAAGCCC
>VZRU01001566.1:4200-18189 GCA_013398155.1 Pedionomus torquatus
CCCGCCGCCGCCGCTGCCGCCCCATTGGCCCACTCTTCGCCCGGCTTCCACGCTGCCCCTTCCCATTGGCCGCTCTGCTGCCTCCACGGGAGAGTTGGCGGCCGCTGATTGGGGGAGGGGGCGGAAGACGAGTTTCCCCACCTCCCTTAGCCGCCATTTTTGTTAAGGGAAAGTCCTCCTCGTGTGCCTCTCGAGGGTTGTCTGCAGGCGCCATTTTCCAAAGGGGCAGATTCTCACACCTGCGGCGCGGCTCTGCCGTCGCTCGCCGTTAGTAGCTGCTTTTGGGCTGGGCTGAGCGACACCCGAAGGCCACGGTTGCCCAGGATGGGTACCGGGAGTAGGTCGGCAGCGTGGGATGTCCCTTTGCCTGCTGGCTGTGACAGGGTGGCTTTTCCGGGCGCGCTGAGGTGAGGCTGAGGAGACGGCCTGAGGCCTTCAGGCAGCGCAGGATTTTGGTGGCCATGGCCTTATTCTCTGAGTGGTTAAATTACCAATTAGTGAATAGCTTGTTTCTGGCTTTTTTTGGTAGTTGTTTTTGTATAGCTAAGGAAACAAATTAAGATTTTCATTTCTTTTTGACTCCTATCCTGGTCCCTGTGCCTACCATCTTCTGTTCTTAAAGTCCTCACAGGATGTGTTGGGACCTGCCTTGAACAATCACAGACCCTATGAGTTCATAACTTCAGTCCTTTGGAAATTGTAGGCTAGTTGGGGGAGGAACACACCCTGTTGATTGTTTCTCATCTTATGTTTAACTGCACGTGTCCTAGGATATCGTTTTAGTAAAGGAAGGTGGAGGCAAAGTCATATAACCCCGTGTTACAGTGAGGGAGCACCCATCTTGGATCGGTGGGTTCTCTTCTTGCAGGAAGACGTAATGAGGCAGCTGAGTTGTGCCTACCCTAGGCAAAGCCAGGGGGGATTTTTTCAGTGTCTAACTTTTCTTGCAGGTCATCAGCTGCAAATTATAAACTTTGACGAGGAGAGACAGGGAGGAGGGGAGGAAGAGTAACCTGGTTCAGCAAAGGTTGTGTAGCAGCTGAGCAGTAATTAGGACACTGTAGCTTGTCAGTATGAATACATCATATGTGTTTATCAGATAGAAGAGGTGGCTTTTCGACTTTCTAGATCTTGTTGTCTCTCAAAATGCATTTATTAAGATTGGTAATGATATTATTGTCTTGGTTTTGTTGTTTGTGTTGTGTTTTTTTTTTTTTTTTTTTTTTTTTTTTTTAAATCAATCTATAACAATTCCCAAAATTACTGGATATCAGTGTGTTTTACGAAGATTATTGGCTTTTCTAAATTCATGCCAATTGCCCGCTAAAGTCACTTAGTTATACAGAGAAGTGGTTACTTAAATTGCTCTTGTTTCTTAGCAAGATAGTTGGCAAAAGAGCTACAAGATGAAGTGGCCTATTAATTAGTTGGAAGTAGGGCTTAAATTCAGAATTGCTAGAATTTCGGAGCTTCACAATAAGGAGGAAGTTTAGCTATCAAAGGAGTCAAGTTGTGAAACAGATCTTCAACAAACTATGAATTTTGTACATTTTTACAGAATTGACTGTGACAGGATAGTGGTGATCTTACTCAGTTTTGGATTGGGAAATGAGCATTCTCTGTATGTTTCAATATGGGACCCTCAAATGGCCGTGAGGAAGAGCAAAGACACTTTCTGATATTTTCCCCCTTCTTTTTGTTTGTAGTTTCTTTTTTATTTATAGTTATAGTTATATATTTTTGAACATTCCAGCAATTAGGAAGCATTGCCTTCTTTTTATCTTCTGCTTCTTTTTTGAGCCATGGCTAGTTTTCTAGATTTCTGTCTGTTCCACCACCCTCTAGCCATTGTCTTTGCAGCATTAGGGGTTTGTCATGTCTGAAGCCTGGGTGCTGGACAGCTTGTGCTGGTCCTCAGTGGCATTGGGACACTGTGCCTGTTACCAGTCTAAGTTGGACAGGTGTTGAAAAGGCAAAGGCTTGACTCACCTTGCCTCTTAAATATAGCCTTTAATTTCCACATGCGTAAGCAGCACTACCCAGAAAACTGGTTGACCCTCAGAGATCTTCCTGCAGCGTTAAGTGTGCTCAGGATGCTTTGAGTTGGCATCAGGATCATCAGTTCCTAGTGTTTATCTCTTAAAAGTGACTGGTATGAGAATTTAGTTTTGGATGCACAGTTTGGTTGTTTGTATTGTTTCAAAGCCCCTCAGCTACTAGGGAGGCTTTAGCTCCTGTTTTACTGTCACGGTTTAATGTTTTGAGTTAAAACTATAGCTCTGGGAGGATATTCAGCAATTAGTTTCCTCTTCGGAATAAAGAGTAATATGACAAGGAGGGATATGAGTTTTTCTTGCATGTGAGAATTTGATAGACTAAGCGTGGCTGGAGATCTACACTGTTACTAGGAAGATGCAAAGGGCGTAGGAGCCAGTGATGAGGTTTTCTAGTCCTGTTCTAAACTGTGTGGTTAGATGGATTAAATAAGAATATTAGCTCTCTTCAGGGGAGGTTGCTGGTGCTATGTCCATTGTGGTTGCTGTTACCTACAGGGTGCCAGAGGGACAGGGGTAGCTGTACTTGTTCTCTGTGCTGATGGAAGTGTTTGGGTGTGGGTGGCTTTGGCTCAGCCAAATAGTCCTGAAGAGGTGAGGTGCTGGGTGACAGGAGAGTGACTGCCAGTAAATGGTCACAGATTAAGAGCTGGAGCATGTGTCAGAGTGAGGAGTAAACCTCTATTGACTTCTGGTCAGTTTTTTTTTGCCAGCTTTCAGAGCTAGTTACGATGGTAGTGCCAAGTACTATCATTATAGAGGCATAGTGTGGTAGGAGTGCATATGACTGTTTGCCAGGCCACACATGGTTTTACAGTAAAGGCTAGGATTTATTCCATTGTATCTGGGCGTGTATGAGTGAGAGAGACTAAATTTAGCTATTTAAAGAATAGCTGAATAGAATGTCCCTTTTCCATTTTGCATGTGAAAAAGGGTGATGTTTAGAGAGAAGGAACTGTTAGGAAGAAGCAGAAATTTATTCCAGCATTTAAACATTTAAATGGTTTGCTTGTTTTCACCATTGATGACTACTAAAGTTGGGATTGAAGTCGTTTCTAACAAGGCAATTTCTGTAGCTGAAAATGGGGGAAAGAGGATGGAAAAAAAAAAGGAACCGCGTAACTAGAAATGTTTGGTTTTGTGCTGGGGGGGTCCTACGGTATATGGTTTTGGGGGCTAATAGTACAAAGGGGAGATGTGAGCAGGGTAAGGCTAATAGGGGGCATTAAATAGGAACAGCTCTTAAATAGTGGTCTGGTAAGAAGAGGTCATAGAATGGTTTGGGTTGGAAGGGACCTTCAAGATCAGCTTGTTCCAACCTCCCTGCCACGGGAGGGATACCTGCCATCCAGCCTGGTTTTGAACACTCCAGGGATGGAGCGACCACAGCTTCTCTGGGCAACCTGGGCCAGTGTCTCACCATGCTCACAGTATAGAATTTCTTCCTAATATTTACTCTAAATCTCCCCTCTTTGAGTTTAAAAGCATTACCCTTATCCTATTGTTGTGCTCCGTGATCAAGAGTCCCTCCCCATCTTTCTTATAGGCCTTTTTAGATATGGAAGGCTGTGATAAGATCTCTCTGGAGTCTTCTGTTCTGTGAGCTAATAAACCAATCAGTACAGGCTAAGGGGGCAAGGGCAGCAGGTTAAGAGTGGCCAGGCAAGTGAATTTGGCTTGGTAGATCTGTGATGGTGTTGGGAGAGTTAAGTTAGGTAGAAGCTTTGTATTTGCAATATGGTGAGACTGCTATGTGGGCTGGACCTTTGCTGGCCTTGCAGTCTGAAACATGCAGCTCTGGACATGGCTGTTGGAGTGGATGAAGTGTGTGTGTGTTGCGGGGGGGAGGGGTCAGCTTCAGGTGTGAGTCTGAGAGGACAATGAACCATGTTCTGGCAGATGGAGGGGAAACTGAGTTGGTTTAGTGGAAAAATGTAATGCAGTACTATTGTGAAGGAATGCTGACTAGAAGCTGAAGTGTTAGTAGAACTACTATTCCAAATTTGGTTTTTAATTTATGCAAGATTGCTAGTAAAGCCTGTGAAAAGGGAGAAGTGGTATGTGAATTGTCTGCTAATAAGTGAAGAGAAGACTAGTAGCTAGGCCCTCTTGGAACTGGGCTATAATGGTGTGCAGGGGTATGCGTGAAGCCTTCCGAACGCTGTTTGTGTCCACGGTTTGTTAAGAAGAGTCTACAGCTAGAGGCATATTTATGCAGGGATGCACAGGGCTGACTCTTTATCAGCTAGGTTGTAGTCCTTGGTAGAGGTTTAATTTCTCCTCTTATCAGCTCTATAATGAAATTCATACTGAGTTGCACAAGTCATATACTGAACCTAGCTGAAGCTTTCTTATTTAGATAAGGAGAGGTATTTGAACAGAGTGTTCAGATTTCAATCTGACTTGTGTCACCCTAGCCTAAATAAAGCATTTGACTTGCTCTGAAATAATGTTCTGTTGGTTTTAACAGAAACCAGAAGACTTTTTTTATTTTTTTAAACTCTTGCTTATAGGTGAGGGCTTCATGAGCTCTGTTGTGTCTAATACACTTATTTCCTGTGTTTGGCTAATAAATGCTTTGGTTTTTTGGTGAATAAAAAAATACTTGCTTAACTAAGATTTGGTAAGTTGGGCTAGGAACAGTCTCAAAGGGTCTGAATTATACAGGTTTTCAGGTGAAGGCTTTAGCTAAACCAGGCTTTGAAGCGCCTTGTTACAGTGTATTTCTTCTCAGTATTTGTATGTGGTACATACTTAATGAAAAGGGTGGCTTGGCAGTTGATGTGTACCCCAAGGACAGCTTATTATTACATTTTATCATAGAGTCATCTAGGTTGGAAAAGACTCTTGGGATCATCAAGTTCAACATCTAAGCGACTCTTAAACACGTCCAGGGAACGTGACTCAATCACCTCCCTGGGCAGCCTATTCCAATGCCCAACCACTCTTTCTGTGGAAAAATTCTTTCCTAATGTCCAGCCTAAACCTACCCTGTTGGAGCTTGAGGCCATTCCCTCTTGTTCTGTCGCTGATTACCTGTGAGAAGAGACCAACACCAACCTCTCTACAGTGTCCTTTCAAGTAGTGGTAGAGAGTGATGAGGCCTCCCCTCAGCCTCCTCTTCCTCAGACTAAACAATCCCAGCTCCTTCAACCGCTCTTTTTATGATTTGTTTTCCAGGCCCTTCACCAGCTTTGTTGCCCTCCTCTGCACTCACTCCAGCACCTCACTATCTCTCTTGTATTGAGGTGCCCAGAACTGGCCACAATACTCAAGGTGTGGCCTCACAAGTGCTGAGTCAAGGGGGACAATCACCTCCCTACTTCTGCTGGTCACACTATTTCTAATACAAGCCAGGATGCCATTGGCTTTCTTGGCCACAGGGGCACACTGCTGGTTCATATTCAACCACAACCTCTTTCTGCCAGGCAGCTTTCCTGCCACACTTCCCCAGGCTTGTAGCACTGCAAGTGCAGGACCTGGCATACCGTTAATGTTGGCCCAATGATCCAATCTAGCTAAGTCTTTCTGTAGAGCTTCCCTATCCTCATGTGAATCAATACTCCTGCTTAACATGGTGTCATCTGCGAACTTGCTGATGATACACCCTATGTCCTTATCAAGATCATCAATAAAGATGTTAAACAGAAATGGTCCTAACACAGCCCTGAGGCACACTACTTGTGACCGGACACCAGCTGGATTTAAATTCATTGAGCACCACTCTTTGGGACCTTCCAGTCAGCCAGTACTTGAGCCAGCGGAGCATATGCACATCCAGGCTGTGTGAAGCCAGTTTTTCCACAAGACTTCTGTGGGGGGACAGTATCGAATGCTTTTTGAAAGTCAAGGCATACAACATCCACAGCCTTTCCCTCAGCCAGTAATTGGGCCATCTTATCATAGAAGGTGATCAGGTTCATCAGGCATAAGCTGCCTTTCATAAACCCATGCTGACTACGCCTGATCCCCGGTTGTCCATTATGTGGTTTGTGATGGCTCTCAAGATGACCTGCTCCCTCTGTGATCTTCCCTGATAGCGAGGTCAGACTGACAGGTCTATAGTTTCCTGGATCCTTCTTTTTGCCTTTCTTGTAGACGGGTGTTACATTTGCCACCCTCTAGTCCATTGGGACCTCCCCAGTTAGCCATGACTTCCTGTAAATCATGGAAAGCAGTTTGGCAAGCACGTCTGCCAACTCTTTCAGCACTCTTGAGTGTAAGCCCATCTGGTCCCATAGCCTTGTGTGCATCCAAGCAGCATAGCATGTCACTGAGCTCTTCCTCTTTAATCGCGATGCCCTCAGTCAGCTTCCCCTCCCTGTCTCCTTGCTCATGAGGCTGGGTGTCCAGGGAACAGCTAGTTCACTGCAAAGTAGGCATTGAGGACCTCAGCCTTTTCCCCATCCTTTGTGACTATGTTTCTCTCTGCATCCAATGAGGGAGGGAGATGGTCCCTAATCCTCCTTTTGTTGTTAATGAATTTATAGGCTAAACATCTTCTAGGACACATTTCATACACTTTTTGGTGGCTCGTCAGGACAGGATGGCACAAACAGATTACTTTCTCTGTCTCCTGCATGTTGACCTGGTTCATTAGTGGTAGTAGAATAAAATGCACATCTTCTGCAATTACTCACATATAGAAGTTACTGCAGCTCTGAATTACTGTTTCTACATGTCATAATTACTGTTATTTCACACCCATTCTTTTAAAATTATTGGTATGTAAATACTTAAAATTGAGAAATTACATCACTGCCAAAATGTCTTGCTGTTGCAATAAAAAGAGTTAAATAAGCTATCACTCAGCAAATACCCACCCGCACAGTGAGGTATGTATTGGAGGAATTAATCAGCAGTTCCATTGGTCTTCAAAAGTGTTGCCTCAAAACTGTGTATTAAAGTTTGTGATAGACAAGCAGGTGTCTTGAGTAGATTTATATGGCACATAAAACAACAGTCTGACTGACCAGCCCGGCTGGCTGGTATGCCTGATGCTTGCTCTAAGAAGCTGATAGTAAATAAAATAGCGTACTTCAGCCAAGAGGAAAATGTTGAAGCTGTTCCCTCACCACACATCAGGCCACATAATAGCCACAACGTTCTTTTGGTTGCCCGCCCCCTGGTTTTCCTTATCCACAAAAGAAGTGGGAAGTGATGGCTGTTCCCACAAACCTTGTGAAAATTTGGAGCAGCCTGAGCATAACCCTGTCTGGAGGACAGCAATGAAGATACAGCTGTACTGTTTTAATATCAGGTATTAATCTTTAATTCCACATCACAGCAGTTCAGTGAATGGGTAAGGGAAAGAAACCCAAAACAAACAGCAGATATTTACATCTAAAATTCACACCACTTATTTCTTGGTTCTGGAAACATGCTATCACAATATATACAATGAAGTACCTTTAGGACACTTGTACAAATTATTTTTTTTTCTTTTAAATTTGATTTCCATTATAGATAAGATAGCTGTTTTCATTTTATTTTAAACATGAATACACAAAAGAGAAGTGGTTAGAGGTTTTTGCCTTTTTTAAATAAGCACAGAATGCTGGAGGTTAAAAACACATTTACAGGGCAGAATACCAGTCAGACATCACAATCTATACATTTTTTGCTCAATTTCCTGTACAAATACACAGCATTCAAGTGGGGGTATTTACAAAGAAGCATGATCAGAGAAAATTTTAAATATCACATAATTTGTTTCCCAAAGGCTCTTGCTCTCTCCAGCCTCCCCAGTTTTGGCTGATTCTTCCACAGAAGGGATATGCAATATCCCTTACCTAAAAAAGGGTAAGTAAGCTAAAAATCAAACAGAGGAAAAGAATCTTAGTCTTGCACACAGCAATAAAACCATTGAAACCCAACCATTGAAAAAAAATAATTTGTAGGATTCAGATAAATTGTTTTAATTGCTTTTCTTCTACAACTGTAGTTCCTTCTCAATTTTGTTTCAGATGGGGCCAGCAGGTACACTGATGATGGAGAGATTTGTCGCAGAATTCACCAATTTTCTCAAGAATGCACATGCTATTTTGTTACACAAAGAAAACCCAATGAAGGCAAGTACATACTAAGTTTGAGTTAGTGTTAATTACAGAATGACAAGGTCCTGGTCAAAACATCCTGTTGCTGTAGTTTGTGCAAGGAATCTTCAAATCCTCCTGGGTTAGGACAACAATTGCTGTTGCTTCCACCTACTCCAGGACTGTGCTTGATGCTGGAGTTGTACTATGCTGTAAGACGCCCCACCCTATAGAGAAGTGTTAGTTCCAACATTCACAATAGTCTTTCTATCTTTTGCCCCCTTTAAGGCAAGCACTGAAAAGGGAGACAGAATACTTGATAGATATCAGAACAGTAACAGAAATTTAACTCCAGAGAGACTTAAATTTGGTAAATTCAGCAATTTATTCTGTCTTTCTCTGTGTGGACCTGCCATAATCTGGGTATTTGTATACAATATCTGACTGATCTTCAAACCCTTCCAGGTACATAGTAATGTCAGACTCCCCAAGTGGGCTCACTGCTGTTGTATGATGTCTCTAACCAGAGCAGGATGATGTTTTGAGGGACTGATTAGAGCTCCAGTGGGCAGCTTTTCCAGCTGCCTGGGACTTACTCCCATGTTAGTTGCATTCATGTTTTTGCAAAGTTTTTTTTTTTATTTGCAAGACCTGCTGGGTTTTTTTTGCAATAAGGAAGTCACTACATTTACTACTTCTAATCTTCCGGACAAAAAAATAAAAAAAGCCGGGGAGATGGAATTGAATACTTAGTGCTCTTAAAAAACTTCACTTGAAGAACCTCAGTCAGATTGGAGGATAGTGTACATGAAAATATTTCACTCATTTTTAAGGAATTACTTTGACTTGGCTTTACCAAAAACATAATTCTGAGTTTTCATATATGCATTCTGTACCAGACATCTTGGCTAATGAACCAAGATTGATCTTGGTTCATTAACATTTAGAACTGCCCTAGTATTTGAAAACTCTCCTTCCTGCTAGAGATGAAACATCCACTATAGGCCAGGTTTTATTACAGTTGTCTTAATTGTGAAGGATATAGTGATTACAAGCAGCCTGTGTTAGTAACAAAATAGAGGAAGCAAGAGAGATTTTGTTCCAGCCAAATAGGCCATTTAAGAAACAAATCCTTAACTTAATCCTAACTTAAGTAGTTTTGCATGGGCTAGAGCTTGAGAAAGAAAATAAAAAAATTTCCTCTTAAAATCCCCTTCATACAACCGCTGAGTCCAGACAGACCATCTTTAGGAAAGTTCAGAAGCAATGTACTCTGCCCAGTCACTGTATTTAGAGGTAGTGCTAAAGGTGACCTGTAAAAGATATGTAATATCCTTTTTTGCTTCTTTACACTGTTTGTAGCATGACAGAACGGAGTGGTTGGGGCAAGAACTGAATATGGAAGTTGAGTGCTATTCCTGTTTCTGACACTAATTTCTGTGTTGGAGGTAAGTCTCTCATTTGAATGTGCTTCAGGATTTTCAGTGGTCAGAAAGAGGGTGGTTTGTTCCCATCCTCTGGAGTGTGCTTTGCAGTTGGCAAGTGGGAAGGGTTCTAAGGCAGGATAAAACATGCATCGGCTACAGTTGATACTCTCTTGTGAAAGTTTCTTGAAACATACTGAAAATAAGAATAAAAGATTTCTTACTGTTCTTTGCAAAGCCCAGATCTTGGCTCTATTTCCAACAGAATTTTCGCCTGGTTTGTATTGTACTGAACTAAGCAAGTACAGATTAAAAGGCTTGTTTTGAGTTCACAAACTTGTACTCCCTTCACCTCTGCATAGTTCTGTTTCTTGGGTTTGGAGAGTGTGTGGGTTTTTGTTTTTTTTTTTTTAAACATTCCTCAGCCCTTTCTGGAGATGGTAGTTGGAAAAAAAAAAAAAAAAAGGGCAGGGGAGGGGGGAAGGCTGTATTGCTGCCTGAGGAGAAAGGAAACCAACCTTCCAGAAGAGTTAAGAAGCAGCTTTTAGAGCTTCTTTATACATTCTAAAGAAGCAAAAGAGGAATCAAACATTTCTTCTTTACAGGTTGCCTTTAAGATCCCTGATTCTAGGGTGTACACTAGATACTGGGCATTTCTTGAATCTTAGTGTTTTCTGTCTACTGTGAGAGATGGAGATTCTTTCTGCACACCAGCTGCAGTGAGTTTTTAGGTGGGACTGAGGACATTATGTTAACAGGAAATGAATCTCAGCTCTTGGGTGATGAAACTTGGTGAGAATTCTGATGTTCAGCCCTGAGGCAAGGATGGTTGGATATGATGCATATAAGCCATTCTATATTGGCTGGGTCATGAGAAACTCAATTCGGTTTGTTTCTTTTTTTTTTTNGTTTTGTTTCCTTTTTTTTTTTCTTTTTAAACTCGAATAGAAATGCTGGTGTCAACAGCCTGCCCAAAGTTGGGCATGGGAAAGGCCTACTATTAGGTTGCAGCTCCAACGGCCACTAACCTCCTGTCATTCCATAGCACAAATGAATAGTGTATGATTCCAATGAGAAAGCAGATTGGTTTAGCCAGTGAAAGCAAAATTTAAGAAATCAAACAGTACAAATAAAACAAAGGAGGCAGAGTTTGTTGGAAATGATATCTTGGAAATCAGTGCATCAGCACTGGTTAGATTGCCTCAGCACCTATGAACCAATGCAGGGAGATCACTGCACAGATATGTACAGTCCTGCTCTCAAAAGAGCCAAATTCTTCTTAGAATTGCCATCTTTCCACTGCCTGCAGCTCATGCACCTTCCAGCCTGACAGTTCATAGAATCCCTGATTTCAGCAATGAGCTTTCACTTCTGTACAGCAAAGAAATACGTCCCTAGTGCAACTGCTTCTACTCATGTGCATCTCAGAACTGGAGGAAAACCGTTTCAAAATCAGCTTGCCACATTCCTCCCTTTTTCCCCCTCTGCTTAAAACTGTATTTTTCAGCTTCTGCAAGTCTCTATGGCTTGCGTGCCATATAACGTGGTTAAGAAACTGCAGAAGGAATAAACTGTCCACTGCACAGAAAGTTAAAAAACATAACAGAAGGTGTAAAAAGAAATTATAAAGGAAAGCAGCAACCTCTCATGCTGGCCCAATTGCTTTTGTGGGCTCCAGACAAACTTGCGGCAGTAGAAAATTGGTTTGCTGTTCTCCGAGTCCTTATCTCTCTCCTTTGTAGTCAGACCTGGAATGACGATGCAAGCTGCTTACCAGGAGTTGTCCCCTACTGCTCGCTGATGCCATGCTCCCATGCTACCCTGGCCTGCTCTTCTTTTCCACCACTCACTGGTTGGGACACTTTACGATGCAATGGGCGGTGTTTGTCGTCATCTTCAATTATCATTCCCTCCTCGTTCTCCATGTTTGGCAGCCGGGAATGGTAAGGTTTGGGGGGTAAAGCAGGAGGGTCCATGGTGTCCTGAGGAATGACTCCAGATGGAGCAGAGTGGCTTCGACATGGCTGGGATTTGAGCGACTCTAGGACATCAGGCTCAGAGAGACTGTACCTGACAGGGAGGTAGGGTGTCTCTAAGTCTTCATCAGTGTTCCAGGCCTGGCTGGGGACAGAATCCATGGTGTCTGTGCGAGGAGGTGGTTCAGAAGAATGTCCAAAATTGCTCTCACTCAAGGAGGAGACACCACTGCTGGCACTGCCGGATAAAGTGGAGTTACTTCCATCTAGACCAGACTGTGGACTGGTGGGTGATGCAGGGATAGGATGAAGAGGGGACTGTTTGGACAAAAACAAAAAGCAGGTTAAAAATTGACAAAGGAGGCAACACTGCATCTTGTGTGTTTTTCCACATTTCTGCTTTGGACAGCGATGTTAACAATGGTGCAGTTCCATTTGTGTTCAAAATGTCAATGATTATTGGGTTATGTGTGCACTCCCCTATTTGTATGGAAGTATCTCTTGTCGGTAGACAAGTGCACTTAACAAAACAGTAATTGAGGTGATAATCAGGGTGCCTGAAATCACAGCACATCACATGCAAAGAAGGAAAATGGAAAGGCCTACAACACGTGTAAGTTATTCTATTTTATAGAATTCAATTCTCTAATAGGTAATGAGCTTTCAGTAAATTTTCTCTTCTAAGTTACCAGCATGTTAAAAACAGCATTTCTGTATTAAAAAACTGCCTCCTGGGAGTAGAGAGGGGCGTGTGTCCTTCAGGAGCCTATCGTTTTCCTTCTACATCCCTCTCTGCTCTCCTGCCACTTCCTTTTTACCTTGCGCAACGTTCGTGCAGGCAATGCCGGAGGAGCATCACTGAGCTGGTGATGGAAGGCATCGAAGTGCAGTGAGTAGTGTCCTGGAATGAGACAAGGATCAGAAAGGCAGACTTGTGCTGCCTCACTGCAGCGAAGGAGCTGAGGTCTTAGACTCTGTAATGGCAGGAACAGCTCCAAATGCTGGTAACTCCACTCCAGCCTAGGGCTTCCTTTCTGATAGACAGCATGGAGTGCATCTCTCACATCACAAAAGGCTAAGGAGAAGTGAAGCACAGTGATAGAAATTTCCACCCACCCCTGTTAGCAAGGATCTCATGGCAAGGCAACAGGCTCATAAACATTTAAAGTTTCATTTAATAGCTTTGCAACCATAAATTACTGCTGAAGATGGTCGTTGGCAAGAAGCCAGGCCAAGCTTCAACACTCACACACTTAATTCTAGTTCCAAAATGCACGCAAGTCCATCTTATTCTAAGGACTTGCAAAAGAAATTTGAAGATTCTGAATAAACAAAAAAATGGCAAACTTTGTCCAGTGCTCGCCTAGCAGACCAGGAAAGACTCTGGGTTTTTGTTCTGATTGTTTTTACAGGGAGGGAAAAAACGGCTCAGGTCAGCTTTCAGGTGGTCTAGATTTACCTGTGCATGACTGTAGGCATTACGCAGCTGGCCTACTGGGCATTTCCTTACCATGGGGCAGGCTTCGGGGAGGCACTGGTGGGGCCAAGATGCTCCCAACGTGGGCAGACAGGAATGGCAGGGTCTCTCTGGTTCCGCTGTCTAGGCTCCAGCTACTGGGTGCTGCTGGCACAGCTGAAGGATTGAAACAGATTTAACTTGGGTAACATCACAGGGTGTTTGTGGGGCCAGAAGGACTGGCTTTCCAGCCTGTTCTTGGGTAGTGAAGAGAGAGATTCTGGAGACTTGAAATGGTAGGGTTGAAGGCACACAAAGACAGTGTCTAGTCTACAGGGTGTTAAGTTTGTAGGTTGCTTTGTTAAGGAAGCAAGAGTTAGGTGATCGCGGTGTTAGTCTGTCCATCTCCCCTCCGTGACCACTTTGGCTCATTTCTAGCAAACCTGAAGAGCAGTACAACTCTGCTGGGGTGGTTTTTGCAAACCAGTGAATAAGGAAAAATGAAATCCAGCTGATGGAAAGGCTAGATCTCAGTTGTGAGCTGATCTGCCAGGTGGTAAATGACAGAGCAGAAGGGAACGTGTGGCAGAACCCTTGCAAAAGACAGAAAGGCTGGTTGCTACACTATAGTGGCTAAGACTGAATTAAAGGACATGAGGGAAATTACACCTCAATCTGTTACAAAAGAAATCACAACCAAAGCCCCAATTTAATAAACTACAGAGTTGGTCAATAGTTTCGATGACAAAATATTTAAGGACAGCAGTTTAGACTCCTTGTATTATAGAGTCACCTACAGAGATCAAGTCTTTGTTGATCGGGAAGGATAGAGAGAGTACGATCTTCATGATTTTAGCTTTCCATAGAAATAAAGGTTGCTTCTTTCTAACAAGAACATTTTCATGAAAAATTCGTGAGAATTCAGTCAACCTTAAACACTATTAAAATGCACCTTCATTTCTTCCAGACACACTGCAAGACTTGATTCATTCTGAGAAGACAGATATGCAATAAGTGTGTGTCCTGGTTTGAGGTAAAATGAAC
>VZRU01001568.1:2830-19394 GCA_013398155.1 Pedionomus torquatus
CCACATGGTGGGCTGGAGGAGGAGCCGTTGCCGAGGCAACAGCTGAGAGCATCCTTCACCCCTGAAAATCGTGTGCCGGCGCTGCTGCCACAGCCCCACAGCTCAGGGCAGTGCCCAAGATGCCCCCCATCAGCACCCCAAGGGCCCACCCAGAGCTACACCAGGGCCTGTGGTGTCTGTGGAGCCCATTCCCACCAGTTCTAGCTTCAGCTGTCCTCCAGCAGACCCCCCATCCCTCCTGCATGCTGCTCTCCCCCAGCAAGGACAGGGGCACAGCATCCCCCAAACACTGGGGCTGGGACACCCCTGGGCTGGGGGGAACTGGGGACAGCCAAAACCCTTTNACCCTCCCCGTCCCCCCCTCCCGCCCAAGCCATGAGCTGCCCACAGGCGCTCTGCCTGCAGAGCCACGCTGGCCATGTGACAAGCACCACTAACACGCTGGTGACCCCAGGACCTTGGTGCCAGGGTGCCACAAGGCAGGCAGTGCTGGTGGGGGGGGGCACAGGCAGCCCTGGCCAGTGCAGCAGGAGCATCAATCCCCAGGCAGTCCCCATCCCCCCGCCCTGCCTTCTTTCCTTCCACGGCTGCAGAAAATTCCTGGATTTTACCCCAAGATGCCCCCTCCGAGTGCGAGAACTCCTCCTCGGCCTGCTCCCATAGCAACTGTTCCCTAGCTACCCAGTCGCACTTGCTATTCTCATCCCTGTGCAGCTGTGTGCGGCCCCCCCGCGCTGCGCACAGGGCTGCTGAGGCTGCCGCCGGCCCCGCCGCCGCCCCCCATCACCAAACCCACCCTGCAGCCGTTCTGACCAGGCTGCCCGCCTTTGCACGCTCCCTCACGGTGAGCGCGGTGACCCTAACCCTGCTCACGCTGTGTCCCCGTCCCTTGGGTGAGGAGAGAGCGCTCCATGCTGGCACAAGGTGTCCCGGTCCACCCCCCCCCAAAAGCAGCGATGCTGTGTCTGAAGGGGGTCCCACATGCAGCTGTGACCGCCCTGGGGGTGCTATGCTGAGGGCAGACGGGGGAACAGGGCAGGGGCATGCCTCAAAGGGGACACGAGCACCCCAATGGCACAAGGTCGTGTACCCCTCATGCCCCTGCACTGACCCAAACCACTCAGCAGAAGCCACCGAGGGCCACCACAGTCCCCAGAGCCCAGTATAAGCCCTTGCCACAGAGGACAGCCCCAGCCCCTGCCTGAGGGGAGCACCAAGCAGAGCCCATGGCACCCCAGGATCAGTGGTCCCTGCTCCTCCTCCTCACAGCCACCAACCCTGTAGAGCCCGCCCTTGATACGACAGCAACACAAGGCACAGAGAATCTTACACTTAACAAAAGGTTAAAAATTTAAATACTCTCCAACTTTAGTGCAAGGCAAGCACATGATACCACAGGTCCAAGTAGGTGCTCAGCCCCCCCCCGGGGGGCCTGGCTCAGAACGAGCACAAGGCAGCAGCACACACATGTGCACACACACGTGTGTGTACACACACACACACAGACGAGTTATTGCTCGGGTCACAGCTGGGACACGTGTGCACAAGAGGGGACAGGACAAGCAGAAGGGAGAGGTGGGCTGAGCCCCACACCGCTCCCCAGGGGCGTGCAGGGCTCCAGCCCCTCCACTCTTGCTCTGTCCTGGGGCTCAGCCCCTGGGACCCCTGGGGACACACACTAAGCCAGTACAGGGGACAGGCTGGTGCCAACCCCACTCACCCTTGGGTCACAGCTCACAGCATGACCCTGGGAAGGGACATTCCCTTTACCATGACTTTGCTCCCTGAGAGCAGAGTCCCTTACGTGTCCTCTGACAGCGAGCTGGGCCTGGGGACTGCGGCACCCGCAGCGTGCACAGATGGCTGGTCTGGAGCTGGTGGAACTGTGCTGGGGCCATCCTGCGCTACACCGGTGATCAAACTGACCCTTTGGTCCCAGCAGCAGGTACCTTCTGAGCAGTGTCCCACTGTGCCACCAGCATCCTGTCGGTGATCTGGAGAGGGGACTGGGATCAGGTCCCCAGAGCTGGCAGCATGTGCGAGACAAGGCAGGAGGAAGCAGGCTCCGGCAGACAGGGAAGCGGGGATGAGGCGGTGACGCTCTGCTGCCAGGATGCAATGGTAGACACTTTGGCACAGTGCTTTCCTGTGCCTGGGGGCTGAGCAATGGACTCCGCTGGAGCCAGGGACATCTCAGCACGGCCAGAAAGGTCCAGGAAAGATGCTTTAGGCACCTCAAGGCAAAAAAGGCCTCTGCCTGGGACTCCCTGGTACAAAGCTGGGACTGTCGCTCCCCCCATAGGAGGACATTTGTGCCTGTGACAGGGTGGGGACAGTACAGGCCCCCACCTACAGATTAAAAACCAACATGTGATATTTACAGACTGACATATATAAATATACACCAAACCTGCAGCGCCACTTTGGCACTGTGGAATGTGTCAGCAGAGCTGCTCCAGCCTGGCCTCGGCCCACGCCAGCACAATCCCTCCCTCCTGCCCTGGGCCCGGGAGGGGAGCGGCAGCCGGTGGGCAGCAGCAGCACAATCCCAAGCGACAGATTCAGAAACGTCCAGGTCTCTCTTGGGGACGAGGGTTTGTCCCCCAGCAAGAAGCACCCTGGCCTGAGCTGCCTGCTGCCGCCAGGCCTGTAGCCATCCTCACAGTCTTCAAATACAGACGTATAAAGCTGTAAACAAATCCACCTCGTGGGGCCACTGCTACCTTGTCCTTCAGGTTGGGCTGTTGTCCTGCTGGGCACCCACAGAGGCAAGGGGATCCCAGGGGCTGGAGAACGAGTTGTGCTCTACAGCCGGGTGGGCTCTTCCTCACTGTCGCTGCAGTTTCCACAACAGTCCTGAAGTCAGAAGGGCAAGGAGAGGGAAGACGGAGAAAGAGGAGCACAGCAAGCAGAGGGTGAGCAAGGTCACACAATCCAGCCTACAGCTGCCTTCTGGCAGGGAAGGGCCAGGCCCCCCCAGCCTGCGCACAGGTGAGCTACATGGAGGCAAGGAGCTTGCAGGGGACCCCCAGTTTGCAGAGAAACAGCCAAGCTGCATCTGGGGGTTCAGCTCCTGGCAGACAGACTGGTGAGCACACAGCTGACTGGCTCAGAAGCTGGGAAGAAGAAGGGCTGTGTGGACTACAGCCACCCAGGGAGACAGCTCAGTGCCAGCACAGATGATCTGCCCCGCTCAGGGCTCAGCTGGCCACAGAAGCAGCCGAAGCCCTTTTTGCTGTAATGGGAGTGACCCTGAGCACAGGGCAATGCCAAAGCCTTCACAGTATCCCAACCCTTCACTGATCCTCTGAAGGAGTTTCCCAACCCTTCACGGACATCTGAAGAGAGGAGTGAAGGGAACTTCCCACAGCCCCCTGGGAGCGGAGCTCCCAGGAACAGCAGTGCATGGACAGCTTTGGCTCAAGCTGAGGGCAAGGCCTCCCTCACGAAGGCAGCAAGAGCAGGGAAGCGGGATTAGTGGCTCAGGGGGCAGTTAGAACAACAAGCAGCTTGTGCTGTGCTGGGGGAGAGGGATAGGCACTGAAGGATAACACTCCTCTTTCCCAGATCTTGCCATGTCCGCGGGCCACCAGGTATTTCCCTGAGCAGAGCAGCCAGGACAGACTGCTCACCTCTGGAAAGAGAAAACACGTGGCAAATCACAGCTCAACTCCTGCTACAGGCAGCTGCCCATCATCTGGCAGGTCCTGCCTGCCTTGGGAAGGGCTGGATATCCCAACCCAGAGTGGGCTCTGGCTAGAGCAGCCCACTGAACAGCGAGACATTAATTTGAGCTCATCAGAGAAGCAGGAGTCAGCACTGGGTGGCCAAGAGTAGGTCCAGAGCCAACCACGCTCTAGTCCCACAGCTGCAAGCAGCTGTTGAGAGGCAGCAGCCCAAACTTTGCCAGTCCTGGAAAGAAGGCAAAGACTGTTCTGGGCAGAGGAGACAGGCAGACAAGCAAGCCTATAGCAGCTGCAAGACATTTCCGTTCTCCTCATCTCTCGAAAGCACTGCTCTCTGCCTTCTCAAAGACTGGCAGAAATGCTCTGGGGAGCTCAGGAGTCCATTCCAAGAGCAAAGTCTTTTTCAGGGATGGTGTTATTCATGTAGGAAAGGAGCAGACTTGCTATTTTAGTACCTTCAGCAACAGCCCTCTCTCTGTGTGACTGCAGCATATTTACCCAGGACCCTCCTTTAGTCTCCGCGACTCTCCCCACACAAGGAATGCCAACCAGGCAGGGGCAGGCTCCCTCCAGCCTCACGGGGTCCCTGTGACAGCCTTGGGGTCTGGCCACCCAGCACAGGGGGAGACTTTGCCTGCTTCCCCCTCGTGCTCACCTCCCTGCCATTTGCCTGGCACAGGCAGGAGGGGGCTCGATGTCGCTACAGGTCTTGTTGGGGAGGAAATGCTGGGGAAACACTTACCTGTCTGCTGAACAAGCGCTGGAGTAACCCTTTTTTGGGCTGTGGAGAAGGCTGCCCTTTCCAGTCTAGGTCTGGGGGCACTGTGCCATCTGTGCTAAAGACATTCAGTTCCTTAAAACACTCTGTCTCGATCATCTGGAAAAGAACAAAGACGGCTGCAGTAACTGCCACACAAAGGCCATCACTGAGGGTCCAACAGAGCGTGAGAGCAGTGGGGAGAGCATGAACCCTGCAGGACACCGCACGTGGCCACGGCGGGCACAAGCAGGAGCAAAAACCTGTCCTGCAAACCCACCTCATTCTGCCAAGGAATGGGAACACTTCCTGTAGCAAACTTCTGGTAGAAGTCATTGTCTGTGGGCTCCAGCTCCACCCCTTTCACTGTGGAGAACTGCTCAATGTCCAGAACATCCTTGCAGTAGATAGCCTGGGGCTAAACAGGACAAAGACTGCTCTAATGCCAGACTCCACTAAGATGCCACCATCTCAAGACACCATGGCTCATGGCCAAGCCCCTCTCCCCGCAACCCACATCTTGCTTGACCCCTTTTCTGGCAGGCTCCAGAAACAAGAGGGAAGGCGATGGGACACCATCTCTTCAGATGCCACCACCCCAGGGCTCCTGCTTCTCTTGACAGCACCAGTGACTGAAGAGGTCAGGAGTTGGGCAGGCACTTACATCCGGCTTGAAAGGGGGGTCCAGCATGCCTGCTTCCAGCCTCCTGAAGTTGAGATGCTTGAAGAGAGGGTGCTCTTTCACTTCTTTGGCCCCAGCTCCTCGGCACCCCAGGCGCTCCAGAGGGTCTTTGCACAGGAGCTGCAACAGAAAGGAAATCAGTGCCCCAGGTGGAGGGTGCCTGGGGCAGCAGTAACTCTGAAGTCAGCCAGGCTCCTGCAGTATGTCTCTAGGGACAGCATGGGCCTGCTAGGTAGCTTTGAGTGCTCTGAGCACTCTGGACCCTCTTGCTTGGTCTTATCAGAGCCAGAGCAAGGGAATGTGGCTGCCTGCAAAGGCAGGCAGGAGGGAAGGAACACAGATGCACACTCGTACCATGGTGCAGAGGGAGCGGGCGCAGGGTGAGAACTTCTCTGAGTACTCCTCCTGCACTTCCTTCACCAGCCGCTCCACCTCCTCCCGTTTGATCTTCTTCTTGCGCTGCTGGAAGGGGGACTGTCCCTCGATCATCTCATACACCAGGCAGCCCAGAGCCCACCAGTCTGGGCTGAATGTGTAGCGCTCATTCTTCACCACCTCTGGGGCTACGCAAGAGCAGGGGTGGGGGATGTGTGAAGGCAGGGAGAACACGTGTGCAGTCAGAGACCACTTTTTGATTAAACCAGGCCACTTACCCATGTAGCCAACTGTCCCCACTCGGCCCTTAATTGTTTGGCCCTCTGGCACATGGACAGCTAGCCCCAGGTCTGAGATACGGATGTGACCTATGCAGAGGAGGGGACAAGGTCAAGGGACGATGTTTGAAGCCTGGTTCAAGCAGAAGAAGAGAGTAAGACTCAGGCCCAGGCCTCCTCTTGACTGGCACTCACCATGGTCATCCAGCAATATGTTCTCTGGCTTCAGGTCCCTAGGAAGGAAGAGACTTGATTAGCAAGAAGTCAGTTGTCAAAGCAAAGGACACATGGGACAGAGACATCTCAAGAACTGACAGATAAGCAACAGAGGGATGCAGTGTCCCTGCCTCAGACACACAGACAACCTTCTCCTCACCCCCAGCCCCAGAGTTAGCCCTGCAAGCTCCCCACTCCCGGGCAGAGGAAGAGGTTGTGACAATCTTTAGTTTTCTGCAAGGTATCAGTGAGCCTATGGCTAACTCCTTCTTTGCAGGTGCAGTGCTCACTATGGGGCACGCTGTGCAAGGGAGAAGGAGCAGAAGCTTCTGCTTACCTTGCCCCAGGGCAAGGCACAGGGTAGGACTAAAAGGTACTTCCTGGCCCTGTGTTTAGCCATGCTATCTTTAACCCTGCATCACAGAACCCAGCGAGTACAGTCATACTATCAGCTCGTTCTCCCTCTTGCCCAGCTCAGTCTTGAGCTATGGGGGCAGCCCACCCTCCTTTGTTTTAGTGTCAATACTGGGGACTAACGCACCCAAGTGCCTGCCCTTAGGCGCTCACTAGATCACATCCCATTCTTGGTGATCGCTTACCAGCCCCAGGAAGCCAATCTAGGCTCTCTTGTCTCTCCCACATCAGCTTTCTGTTCCTGATCCCTTCTCACCCAGCTCTGTGCTGCTTTCAAGCCTGAGCTTATTTTCTTGAGAAGACAGACCCAGCTGGGCTAGTAAAAGCAGCAGGAACCCTCTTGTTTCTGCAGCCCGTACAAGGTCGCCCAGCAGGGGCCAGGCAGCGCGCACCTGTACACTATCCTCTCCTGGTGCAAGTCCTCGAGGCCACAGCAGATCTCAGCAGCATAGAAAGCTGCCCGAGGCTCCTCGAAGCCAGCCTCTCCCATGTGGTAGATATGGAACTTGAGGTCCCCTCCATTCATGAGGGTCAGCACTAGGCAGAGAGCATCTTTAGTTTCATATGCATAGGCTAAGCTCACCTGCAATTCAGGGCAGAAAGGCTGTTAGAAGACACAGCTGGAAGAGGGAGGTGCCCACACTCTGATGGGTACTTTGTCATCCAAGCAGCCACTCCCGAGCAGCAGATCCAGGCCTTTGCCAGCAGTGGAGGCAGAGGGGCAACTGTGCACACCCAGGGAGCATGTGGAAGTACCCAGCAGACCCTGCACACCCCTAGCTTTCCTCAGACAGGGAGGATGCTATTTCCATGGGTCAGAACTGCTCCCCTCCAGGGGTGAGCAGCATCCAACAGCAATCTCGAGGCAGCTTCTGATGAATCCTCCACAAAGGGAAGTTTCAGGCTGTCCACACCTCAAGGCAACCAGGTAGAGAGCTCCCCACTACACAGCTCAGGGCTAGACTTCTGCCCACTTGTCTGAATGGAGGGACAGTTCTCACTGCTTTCTTCTGCCCCAGAGGTTAACAAGGTGCCCATGAGACCAGATGGGTGTTTGGGCCTCACTTTGGCAACATTTAGCTCATCTGGTGGAGGCAGGAGGAGGTCCTGCCAGACCCGAGCCTTGTGAGAGACCTGCAGTCAATAGGACCCTACACTTGCAGGGTGAGGAGCACAGAGGTGCCAGGCTGGCTGGTTGGAGGAAGAATCAACCACCGCAGCAAAGTGAGAGCAATTCCTATGTACTTACTACAAACCTACTGTTCACTTTTTCCAGGATCTGTTTCTCATTCAGGGCCATGGCCTCTCCCTTCCGCTTTTTGATCCGTTTCTTCTCCAGCTTCTTGCAGGCGTACATCTTCCCTGTGGCACGCACTTGGCAGGCACAAACCTGGAGGGAGAACAAGGCTCAGCACCCTCCTGCTGCCATTTCCACAGAGAAGTCTAGGTCTAAGTCCTGCTCTCAGGAACAGGCATGGGAAGGCAAAGATGTTCCTGACCCGCCTTGCTCTGAGGTTAGCAAGAAGCCCACTGTCAAAGCAAGGAACAAACACAGGAAACAGTGATATCTCAAGACATCACATATAAGCAGCAGAGGACTGTGATGCCCCTGCCACCTGTAGCAGCACCACAGCTGGTGCCTGGGAAGACAAAAGGCCACTCCAGAAACAGAAGAAAAGCCTGACAGTGACAGTTTTCAGGAGCAGTTTCCACTGCTAAGATACCAGGAATACACCCGACTCCGTCCAGGCAGCAGTATGCGCTACATGGCACAGGCTACCTGTGCAACATCCCCCACACCTCCAGTGCCCAGCAAGGGGGGAGCTCCAGCTCCTCCGAGGGGAACCAACAGACCATGCGATGCCCAGAGCACAGCAGTGTCCAGCGCAGAGCACCCCCAGCCTCCCCCAGCCAAAAGCACCTGCCTCCAGCTGCTGGAGAAGCTTGTAGCACCCTGATGGCCAGCCCAGGTCTGCATCTGGCAGTGGGCCATGGTGGCTGCCTGGCACCCTGAACATTCAGAGGAAATGCTGCTCACTCACCTCCCCAAAACCACCCTTGCCCAGCACACGGTACTGGCGGAAAGTGTTTTTGGTAACTGGCTGCCTGTGAGGGGAAGGAAACTGGAGTGAGATAGGAGCAGAGAGAGCAGGGGCCGAAGCCCAGACCACCCCCATGCCCTGGCCTGAGAGACTGTGGCTCAGCCCAAAACCCCTGCTCAAGGAAACCTTGCTTGCCTGGAAGGCAAGCGAGGCTGGGGCAGCCGCTAGAGGCTGACAGTGCCCTGCAGGAGAGCAAGAGCAAACGGCAGGCCCCTGCCTCCTATTAGGGCCCAGCATGTGAAGGTGCTCTCAGGCAGCCTGTACAAGCAGGGTGCAGGTCTCCCAGCGAGGCCAGGGAGCGTTACCGTTCCAGCCATTTCCACTGCAGGAAGCGGTTGAAGTACAAGCTGTCGAGGTAGTCAGCAAAGGGAGCCACACTCAGGTAATCATGGATAAGCCTAGGAGAGAGCAGAGCCGGCAAGGTTCCTGAGAACCAACCACAGCCATGGAAAAGGCTGGTGGTCCAAGGAAAGAGGAGGTGAGCAGCCCTGAAAGCCCGGTCACTTTGCCATCCCCTCACCCAGCCCAGCACTGAATCACCCACGTGGCCCAGGCCCAGAAAGCCCCACTCCATGATAAGCCTGATGCAAAAGGAAGGTGCGTTGGAGGTATTGCTGTGACGAACATAGCACCCTGGGACGGGGCTGGCACTGCTAATTGTGGCCTCTCAGCACCAGTCTGGACTATGGAAGCCATGGGACAAAGGAGGACCATGGGACTCTTTGCAATTGCCCCTCTGTTCACAGGACAAATGCATACTCCAGGCTGTAATCAGCTGCTGAAAACTGTTCGCAATGTTCAGCACCAGGCACTGAGTTGTTCAGTTTCAGATGAATATCCAGCACAAAAGGCCACAGGGGATCCCGCTCGAGAGAGCTAACTGCCTCGGAGAGCGGTGCCAGGGCTGCCCAGCAGAGTAAAGAGCCTTAGACACAGTGTCTAGACTGAAGACATGCATCAAGGAGAAGCGGACGGGCTCTTCCCCTTTCAGAGCTTGCCAAGAGCAGGCAGGGCCCAGCCCGGAGGCTCTGCATTCAGACAGTGACTCTGGTTACCACACACAGAGCTAACGCTCCCCAGAAGACTGCAGCAAACCCATTGCCACAGCCCTGCACTCAGTTAGGCAATGTGCTCCAGCTACTGTTCAGGGAGGGGTGGAGGCCATAAGCCTGGTTTGCCCAACAGCTTCCGCTTTGCACCCGGAGCCAGGACTTCGGCCACTGCTTCTGCCATGAGAACAGAAGTGACCTCAGACCCCTGCAGCAACAAGCAGTATAACCTAACCACAACAGCCACATCTGTGGCCAGCGGGACAGGGCAGCTGGCACCGGGACTGTGGCTCTCAGCTCTGCTCTACGGGTGCCTACGAGATCCAGGCACAAGACCAGAAACAGCATTGCCAGATGCTGAGTTTTGCTGAAACAGGGTTTTCCCAAATGGCAACTCAGACCCCTGGCAGACTGAGAGGAGGGACAGAGGTTTCTGCAGCAGCTTGTGGCTCCCAGAGCCCATGGGAGCTCCCTGCATTTGCTTTCCTGGAGCTGTGCTGCAAACCAGTAGCTCAAAACTCCCCAGGCCCCAGGCTTAGTACCAGTCCTTGCTCTCCTAGAGGAAGGGACCACAAGGGAGAAGGCAAGTTAGCTACCCATACTCTGCCCACCCTATGCTATGGTACATGCCTGAGCAGGTCCCATGCCTCCAACTTACTTTGTAGATTCCTTGAAGAGCTCCTTAGAAGGTTCCTGTTCCAGCCTCTCACAACAGGAATCCACCAGCTGCACAGGGACTTCAGGCACATGGTCCTCACTCTGGGGACAAAAGGCGTAGGGAGCTGAGCACAAAGATCCTCCCAGAAAGAAGAAGCCCACAGGAACAGCACAGAGCTGCCAGTCCGCTTTAGGGCCAGCAGGAAAAGCAGCAATGGTCGCTTGAGAGGTGGTGGGGTGGCTCTGAACTCTGCCCTCACCATCCTGCCCAGCACATTTGCTGTGGCAGGACACGGGTAATGACAGCTGTCAGCTCTCCAACTGCTCTACCACTGCAGGCAGCAAACACAGCCCTCTTACTCACGTTTGGCTTCAAGTACTTTTCAATCAGGTGCTGCCCGCATTCCTTCCGCTTCTCATCTGGAGCCACTTCATACCCTGCCTGCACAGAGCAAACAGTGTGAGGAGCCGGTCCAGCCAGGAACCAAGCCTTGCTACCGGGCAACAGCTGCGGAGCAGCAACAGCCTCTGCCCAAGGTTTCCCATGCCTTCCTGGAAAACCAGATCTCCAGCTCCCTAAGCAAAGGCCTAACCCTGTCTTGGAGAAACTGCAACTCACAGGTTTTTCCTTCAGGAAAATCCTACGTGCCCTGAAGTACCTGGCAACTGCTGAAGTACCCAGGGCCAACCGGTCCATGCTTAGGGCGCCAAGAATATTCCTGCCTCCCCCAGTGAAGCCCAATGGGGCTTTGCTCTTACCACGGCATCCAGGAACTTGACACAGCGTGACAGTTCAGGTCGCGTCTCGCAGAATTGCCGAAAGAGCATGTGCCCGATGGGCTGCTTCTCACACAGGCTGTGGTAGTCCCGCTCTGCAAATGTGGAGAAGATCACTCACTGCAAGCCCTCAAAGGAGCAGCTACATCCCACTGCCTCAGCCACCAGCAATGGTAGAAGGGCTTGAGACTCATCAGCTGGCTGCTTACAGGTCCCACCAGCCTGAGAGTCCCAGTAGTGGTGTGCTGAAATGCACACCATGGGCACAAGAGGCACGATTTTACATTTCCCCTGTGGAAGATCCTCCCTGAAAGAGGTTTGGCCTGCTGTCCTATACAGCCTGCCCCTCTTGTTTCTAGCAAGGGACCTTTGTGTCCCCTGCTTGCCTGGATGCTCTCTTCTCAATCCTCTCCCCGCAGAGATCAACTGACTACTCCAGACGCACAACTTTCCTTGGAACACGAGGAACACACTGAGCTTATTTTGAGGCAGACCTTCTGGGCCAAGAGTTGCTCTGATGATTCTTACAAACCACTGATATTCCCAAAGGCCCTGCTGGAAGCAGCAGCATCACAATGGGAGGCACCATTTCCACAGACGTCCTGTTAATGCTGCACGCAGCAATTAGACACCCCCCTCAACTCCATGGCATAGCCACTCGCTTGTACATCAACTCCTACTGCCCTCCTGGAGCTTGGCTTCCCTGCTGACTCCTCCTACCCCTCTCTGAAGTCAGGCAGCCCAGGCACAAACCCCTTTGACTACCCGGAGGACTTCCAGTTCTCTGATTTTTTTCCCACCCCTTCCATTCACAAGACGTGGTCTGATCACGGGCCAGAACAGACTTCTGTTGCAGCCATTGCCACCAAGGGCTGTGAGCTGCAGATGCGCAGCCGTCCACTAGTGCACAGGGGATCTTCTAGCCCTCCCTGGTGCTGGGTACTGCTGGCCTTCCCTTCCCTCCCCTGCCCAGCAGTTTCTTCTGAGGAAGCTGCAGCTTCCTGAGGGTGCAGAAGAGCACAGAGTCGGCTGGGCTTGTGGTAGGATGCCTCACCAGCTTTGCTGCACCGGCCAGTTTCTTTGTGTGTGCAGGGGAAGGAGTTCCCTTCAGCCGGGGAGGATAAGAGTTTGCTGCCAGTGAGATCAGAAGCTTTTGGCTGCCCTCGCTGCTGCCCAAGCTCACACAAGGTTTCTCCTTGTGGCCAGGGCACACAAAGCTTAATTGTCCAGTGGGCAACCAGCCCACCATGCCCATGGTCCTGCCAAGCCTCTGGAAGAGTAAAGAAATGCTTTTCTAGCAGGCTATGAAGGGAAAACAAAACCACCCCAACCAAAGAGTGATCCAAGCACAAGGAACAAGGTCATCTTTCCCACGGGGAAACTGAGACAGCCACCACCTGGGCCAGAAGCACTTCTTGTGTGCGTTGTCAAAGGGAAGTGGGGACACTGGCCATGACAAGCAGCTGCTGGGAGGGACTTGCCTCCCAAAGCACCACAAGGTCACTGTCCTGGACAGTGGGACAGTAGAGACGGACAGACCGCCAGCATTCACCACCAGCAAAGGGACAGCACAACAAAAGTGAAGTTCAATGCTGAAAAACACATTGTGACACCCACGGGAAGGGCAGCTGCGGGCAGAAGGTGGGCATCAGCTGAGGTGTGTCAGAGAAGCAGAAGCCCATGCAAGGCTGTTGGGTGCTCCAAACTTGCTCCAGAGAGGCACTGTGCAGCAAAACCAAGGGGAGAGTTCCCATCTGACTACACTTGGCTGCAAAGCTGGCCCTGGGAGCTGCTGCATGGCACCCACAGCAGCAGAACCAGGCTGTTGTGAGCTTGGAGGAGTGTGGATGACGGAGGTTGAGTTATTCCAAATGCTACAGTCCCAGTGCCCTCAAAGGGAGTCACTCCTCTCCTTGGGGCTGCCACAACCTGGAAAACCTGGGCAAGGTGGAACTGGGGACTGAAGCTGCAGAAACCTCCCCAACCCACTCCGCCCAGTGCCACTTGCTCTGAAACAAGGCCAGGGCCGTGCCACTCTCCAGCTAGTAGCTGAACCCGGAGCAACAATTTAAACAAGCTATCCCCTTCCTAGGATTCCCATCCCCTGTGCTCCAAAATAATTTCACGTGATCTCAGGACCAAGCCTCCTGCACAAACATTAAAACCATGAAAAGTACAAAGTGCAGTATCAAAATGACACACCAAGCCCTGCCCAACTGTACAATTCTTATCTGTACCCCACAAAATCAATTTTTTTTTTCAAGAAAAACCAATGCATTAGTGTTAGATGCTGAGGTCTGCACAGCAGGGCTGAACTCCAGACAGGGAGCCCAGAGAACGTTAGCAGGACTTTTGTTATTTACACAAAGGCACCCCCAAGCAATGGTCCAAAACTCTGCAATGTCAAGCAGGTATGTTTGCACAGAGAAGGTGGCTTGTCTCTACTGAAGCTCATCACAGCCTAGAAGGTGTGTGGCTAAATCAACAAACATTATCTGACAAGAGCCACACAGCTGTGACTTACTGATCCATCATTTCTTCCCTGCACCCTGAGCTCTGAGAAATCCTAGCTGGGCTTTGGCCGATACATGCCCTCATATAGGTCCCCAGCCTTTGTACGACTCAGTTTTGGGTGCACAACACCCACACGTGTTCACCCACTGGCCCTGGGCATTACCCAGCTCCGCGTCTCACCGAGGGTTTGTCGAAGATCCTCGCAGAGGCTGATGTGAGGGAACTGCAGCATCTGGCGCCATTTCTTACTCTTGCCTTTACGGTTTCCACCACCACCTGCAGGGCACACAAAATTGGTACCATGAGTTATGAAGCAAGGACATTCAACTGCAGACAGGAGCCAAGAGAGGGGGTACCCTCTGTTTGTTCACATGAGCAAGCCCAGGCAAGGAAAACAAGACTGAAGTGGTACTGTCCTCTCCTGGCTGGTGGAACAAAAGCGTTAGAGCCCTTGACTACCAGAAGAAGTGGACAGACCAACCACTGTGGCTGCTGAACAAAGTCTCAGCCAAGAACTTTTCACACGGACATCTCAGCTAGTTTGTATTTAAGATGGGAGAATCAGGGCAGAAGCAGGAGTGCCTAAAGCCGCAGGTTCGTCTTTGCCTGCACAAGAGTTCTTGGCTCCCAGACCTGTCCTCAGGACCTCTGCATAACTAATCACTTCTCCAGGCCAAGCCTTGCTCAATGTAAAGCTTTTCCTGCTGTAGTAACGATGTTCATGCCACCTACTCATTTCAGACTGATTGCTTACTCCAGGGAGGGGCTTTCAGAGGGAGGACATGAAGCTGGGAGACAGGAATTCCTGCTCTAATACCAGCTCCGCAGACAACTCACTGCATCGCCCGGGGCTCATCACTTCAGTTTCCCACCTGTGAAGTGGGGACACTCCCACCTTTCTCCAGAGATAAGCCAGCCTCAGAAAAGCAAGATCCAAGAACCAGATATTATTCCAACTTCAGTTGCTGCAGTAAATGCCCAGTGCTGTAGGACAGGCTGGGAAAGCTTCTAGATAGACCAAAAAATTTACATCATAGCAAGCACTAAGTACTGAAATACTTGTACGCCTGATTTCTGGAATCAGCCAATCTCCAGGGATTGCTTGCCCCCAGCTTGGTGCCAACAAACACACAATCACCCACCTCCCTTCGGAAATACATTAAACCACCCCACCGAGTTGGGCCAAAGGCACAGCTTTCTGAAATCAGCGGGGGTTGAACATCATTTATCAGCTCTTGAGAAACACTTTCATAACACTTTCCTCCACTGCAGATGCAATTCAGCCCCTAATCCTAGACAAAGTCCCCAGGCATCCAGCTCTCTGCGCCACAGGAGCCTTGGTTGGTCAGGCAGGTGGGACGGGGCCACCACGGCCGGCTTTCTGCAGGGCCAGCCCCAGGTCCGAGCCCCTGGCATGCTGCGGGTCGCTGCACCACATCTGGCCCGCACCAGCAGCTGGGCTGCACGATTGTACAAACTCAGGAAGGAAGTGACTCAAGGGTAAGCACGGGTGGAAGAAACCAGCAGCACAGACACCTTCTTGTCAGCCACAGCTTGAGGCCACGAAACGGATGGGGACAACTAAGTGAGGGCACAAGAGGACACGCCATCCTCACCCTGGGAGCTCCCAAGAAAAGGCAAAGTTATGCCCCACAGCACCTGGAGGACGAGAACCGGCAGCTTGCACTTCCTTGAGTTGTTTGCTTTGAAAGGAGGCTCCAGCGCCCTTCACACACAGTTCTCCCCTGCCCTCCCAGCACCACTGCAAACAGCACAGCAGGGAACTTGTCTCCTGCACACCAACCTCCTAGCACCCCCAATTTGGGCATGGGTAGAGCAAGAGGTGGGACACCTCCACCCAGACCTCACCACATGGGAGCTTCAGGGCTTGATGATAGCTCAAAGCTGATCTATTGTCCCCCTGTCAGAGGCCAGCAGGCAAAGGGGACAACAGAGTAAGGATCCTTCACCTTCAAAACCCTCCAGGAAGAAGCCTTCCTGGGCCCAACCCTCCTACAAGAGTTTGAAGGAAATGTGGAGCATGGTCACCTTACAGCAGCAGCTGAAGATGGTTGTCAGCAGCAACCCCAGAATGTCCAACATGATCTCTGTCTTGCACTCCCACACCACACCAGGAGGCTCCCAAAAAGGCCAGGCTGGGGCAAAGCACGTGCTTCTGTCAGATGCTGTCACACAGGCTGCTGGAACTGGCCCCAGTGGCCACCACGGCCACCCAACCATGGGTGGGAGAGCTGTGGATGGGCAGCATGTGGCATGAGCATGCCAGTGGATCTTATCTGCCTGCAGCCAAACTGCCAACCATCTGCCAAGGCTTAGGCACCAGAGGAGCACCAGGAAGCACCGCAGCAGCCGTCTGACACCTCGCTCTGCACCAGCAACCAAATTCTAATCTGCCAGGAGCCAGTGTCCTGGTGGCTCACTCCCGGTGAAGTGGAGTCCTATCCCCTACCCTGTCTTCAACCCCCAAATGTTTGGTTTTGTCTGGATCTGCTTTTGAACCAAACCTTGCCATTACGGACCGCAATGCCATGGTCCACCATGATCACCATGCCTGAAGTACCAACACTCAGCCTGATTTCCAAGCAGTTCAGAAATGTTTCTGCCCACATAAATTTAATTTTGTTGCTCTTTGCTCCTGCAGATCTAATTTCTAAAGCTCTCTAACTAGGTTTCAGTGGGCCCCTCGGGCTCCAGAATGACTCGGTCTGGCCAGCTGCACACTGTGGGCCGGGAGGGACTGTACTTCCCCGCCAATTTATGTGATCTAATGAACTCCCCACTGCCTGCCCGAACCCCGTCTGTCCTGGGAAGGGCCAGGCTCCTGCACGACAGGAGCCCAGCTCTGCCCAACCCACCCCGGGGCTCCCCCGCACCGGGGCCTTGGAGCTCAGCCCTCGCCCCTCCGGTGGGAGGCTTGTGCCTGCGCAGCGAAGCGCTGAGGGAACCGGGGGCGAGGGGCAGCGTGTGAAAGCGGCGACCTCCCGGGACGGGCAGCCCAGGGCCGCAGTCCCGGGGGCAGCCCAGGGCCGCAGTCCC
>VZRU01001572.1:26610-46208 GCA_013398155.1 Pedionomus torquatus
AGAGGAGGAGGAGAAGGGGCCCCTGGCCACCCGATGAACACACACCAGCTGGGGAGGTTTAATCTACCTCTCCTTGATGGGCTGGTTACTGTGGCAACGAGGGAAATATGTGGTCTTTGATGCAAGTTCCTTTTCTCTCACCGGCTCAAACCCCCAGAGCTGGGCTGGTGGGGGGGCTGCTCGGGGGGGGAAGGAGGTGCCTCTCACCACCTCATTGAGCAGAACACCCAGATCCTGCTGTTTTAATCGAAGGAGTATGGGGTGAGATTATGTCTGTTATTTATTTATTAAAGAACGGAGGAGCTCAGCTTCGCCATCAGGGTTAAAAGTTACGGAGCCCCATGTCCACAAAAGCAAGCTGCTTCTGAATTTCTCCTCCGGGACTTCAGACAGACAGAAAGACAGTTGGATGGACACTACCCAGATGGGAGGCGGATGGACTGAGGGACCGGGAGAACCTCAGCAGGAACTTTGGGAAGCAGGAGATAAGGGCAAGGCGACTCTTGCTGGTGTCCCTGGGCTGGCCACCTCCTTTCTTCTGGGAAGGAAACCATTCATCCCCACCAAAGCTGGGGGTGTTTTTCGGCTTCCATGAATAATGCTGGAAGGACCACGAGGAACTACTCCTTTTTTGCTCCCGAGGGAGCTGGGGCTGATGTGCTGAGCCCCGGACACAAACCAGACAGTGGGAGCAGAGCACTACCTTAGCCCAGAAGCACGAGAGGAATTCCCCTCAGCTCTTGCCCTCCTCCCAGCCCCAAATTCTCCATCTGGCTTTTCCTGCTGGGGAGGCTGCAGCTTGGGCTGGACCCACCACGTTCCCCTCCAGGGGTGCCAGAGCCCCTTCCCGACTGTTTTCACCAGGGACCCCCGAGAATTCGCCGCACTGGTTTTTAATGGAGAAAGCGGAGGAGGGGGAGGGACCAACTGAACTTCTAAACCACAGATGCTTCCAAAACATGCTCTGGCTTACATCACTCAAAGTGATGGTTGCTAAACACACATGTTGAGAGAAGGGATACAGACAGGCTCCCCTTCCTCTGTCGTCCCCCCAAAGTCCCCTTCTCAGAGGCTCCTTTTCTCTGAGTTTTCCCGATGGCCAGGGTTGGTGCATCCCCCAGTCTGGGGTCTGGGCTCTGGGGTAGCTCAGAGGCAAAAGTATAGACTCATAAAATGGTTTGAGTTGGAAGGGACCTTGAAAACCATCCAGTTCCAACCCCCCTGACCTGGGCAGGGACACCTCCCACCACACCAGGTTGCTCCAAGCCCCCTCCAGCCTGGCCTTGAACCCCTCCAGGGATGGGGCAGCCACAGCTTCTCAGGGTAACCTGTTCCAGGGTCTCACCACCCTCACACCAAAGAAGTTCTTCCCCACATCTCAGCTCCATCTCCCCTCTTTCAGGGTCAAACACTTCCCCCTCATCCTGTGGCTTCTCTCTCATCAAGAGTCCCTCCCCAGCTTTCCTGGAGCCCCTGGAGGGACTGGAAGGGGCTTGAAGGTCTCTACTGAGCCTGCTCCTTCTGGACCACGTCCCACCAGTCTCCATTCCCTAGGCAAGGTCCAGGATCTGTTGTTTGTAAGGACATTTCTCAGGTGTAGCCCCGAGTGCCAGCTAAGAGCAAGTGGAAGGGAGCAGTTTGCTTGATGGGAAGAGAACGGCACCACCCCAGTTCCCCGGATCTGAGGTTTCCAGGTTCTGGGCTCAACGTGGAGATGTTTCTGTTGGGCGCTGCTCTACCTTTCTCCAGCTGCTTTCTCTCAAACTGTAAACACGGAGGGAGAGGGAGGAGGGAGCCTGCTGGCATTTATCAGAGCATGCTGTCAGGGAGATGAATTACTCCCGCTCCCAGGAGTAAATTAACGAACTGCCTGGTTCCAGGCCTCTTCGGCAACCGCCGCTGGAATCCAGCTCAGCGGAGGAAGGTTCAGCGAGTCCCAAACCACAAAACCAGAGTGAAAGCCAAGAGGAAAACACGTTATGACAGATCTCTCAGCCACGAGGAGACACAAGCACCTCCACTCAACTCCTTCCTTCTTTCCTTCCTCCCCTACTTCTAGGAAGCCTGTGTGAAAACTAAACCCTTTGTAGTTCACAGGAACCCGGCTTCCCTTGGCTCTCCCTTCTCCTGGCAGCCCTGGGGCTGCCCCACAGCTCCATCCTGCCTGGGGATGGGGAATCTATCGCCGTTGACACAACAAAATTCACCGCGTAGGTCTCCTCGAGGGCAGGAAAGCTGCTTAGAAAGCATTCAGGTCCCTCCCTGGGCTCTCCCCACCTCACCAAGCCAATTAATGGCTGAGAAGGAGTCATTAATTATTAATTTTCCCCTTGTTCGCAGGCGCAAGATACAAATGCGATCAGACGTGAGGGCTGCTGGAAGGAGAGTGAGCTGTTAAATGGGTTTGAACGGTGCTGAGAGAAGCTGGAAAAAAACCCAACCCTCTCCCGGGGGCATTGAGCATCACAAACCAGAAGCAGGAAACTTCTGAGGAGCAAGAAAAAAATACATAAAAATTCGGTGTTGGTTACTAGAACCTTCACTGGGAGGAGCTCGAGTGGGAACTGGTGGAAGAAAAAGGTCTCCTGAAGCCTCACCAACGAGCCAGCGCTAACGAGGTTGCGTCCAGCTCTTCAGGAAGCCTCTTTGTAAGAACCTGGAGAGAACGGCCAGAGTGGCACCCATAGGATGAAGCGGTGGAAGGAGGAGGTGAGTGGTTGCCAGTGGGTTTTGTAGGTGCTGCTGGTGAACCTGAGCCAGTTCCACCTCTGGGTCCAGCTCTTATTCTGCCCAATGGCAAGGAGGACTCAGCTCCCTCAGCTTATCCTTGGCCAGAGAGTTTGGGACCACCTCACTCTGACCTCAGGAGGTGTCTCTTCGTGATTTGCTCTCTTCATCATCAAGGATGATGACCTCAGCCTTGGCTGAGCAGATCAGAGAGCTGGTGGGTACGGAGAAAATACACACAAAATCCTGCCAGAAGGCTGGTAAGAGCCCAGAAATTTGAGTTCCCCCCCCAAAGTAGGAGATAAGGTGGGACCGTTGGTTGACACAGATTCTCAGACCTCAAGCAAGCTCCCAAATCCCGCTGGTTTTCAGCACGTCCCTGCCAGATGCTCATTCACAGCAGAAAGACTTTGACATATCATCCACATGTCAAACCTGCAAAAATCTTCTCCTCAGCTGATCAACCTCCAAACCTGATGGACGAAGATGATTAGAGGGCTGGAGCCCCTCTGCTGTGAGGACAGGCTGAGGGAGCTGGGGCTGTTCAGCCTGGAAAAGAGAAGGCTCCGGGGAGACCTCGGAGCAGCCTTCCAGGATCTGAAGGGAGCTCCAGGAGAGCTGGAGAGGGACTCTTGGTCAGGGAGGGGAGGGACAGGACAAGGGGGAATGGTTTTAAACTGGAAGAGGGGAGATTTAGACTGGATATTAGGAAGAAATTCCTTGCTGTGAGGGTGGTGAGGCACTGGAAGAGGTGGCCCTGAGAAGCTGTGGATGCCCCATCCCTGGAAGTATTTAAGGCCAGGCTTGATGGGGCTTGGAGCAACCTGGGGTGGTGGGAGGTGTCCCTGCCCAGGGCAGGGGGGTTGGAACACGATGATCTTCAAGGTCCTTTCCAACTCTAACCATTCTAGGATTCTATGACTTTGAGACATTCAAGCCCTGCTCTTGGCAGGGAGGGACTACAAAGGGATTCCTGTGCGCAAGAGGAGGAGCATGGAATATCATTCAGTAGTGGGTTTTTTTGCCCTGTAAGCTCATAGTTAGCATGGAATATTGCACATAAATCCACAGGCACAAGCAGAAACTATTCTGCATGGGTCCAAAAAGTCTTCAAGACCGGGTTGGAAGAGCCTTTGAGCCACCCAGTCCGGTGGAAGGTGTCCCTGTCCAGGGCAGGATGGTAGGACTGGATGATCTTCAAGGTCCCTTCCAACTCAAACCATTGTGTGCTTCTATGTAAAATATATTTAATTACTGACAAAGCCATTATTCCCCTACCCCAATGGAGAGGGTCAGGCTCATGGCATCCTAAAGGCTTGGTCTCTCTCCTTAACCCGCCTTTTCTGGTCTCTTTTCTTAAGGACAAGAGCAGGAAAAAAATTAGATTATTTAGATGATTGGAATTCCTGGGGCTGTGAATAAGTTGCGGGCACCTGGATGGTAGAAAATACGTTCCCTGCAGGGGCAGGAAACTCTAAAAGCACTTACAAACTGGAGGAGAGCTTCCAGCAGAAAACAGACTGGGAGTGGTTGGTCCTCGACTTATCATCTCAGAGGAAATTAAATCGTGGAAATACTCCTGGATCTCTAAGAGCCAGAGATCCTGCTTGCTTGCTGAGTGTCCCCAAAAAAGCAGAATAGAAGGAGAAGACTCCTACCTGCTAAAACTGGCCTTAGTTAACCTAAAAAAACACCAACACGGAAAAAAGAAGGATCTTTTGGTGTTTCTCACAGGTACATTCTGGTGCAAAAAATGATCTTGCATTTAGGAGGAGATGTGGGTCCGGGTTGCACAGGGTCTCCTAGAGGGACCCAGAGACTCCACTGGGGGGGTGCGTGATTCAAAATTAATCAATCAACCCTTGACCTCAACCCTTCATTCTGGCCAAATCCAGTGCCCCAACAAACGGCACGTGGGTTCCTAAAATCTACGTGAAGTCAGTTAAGAGGAATTTACTCATTACACAACGGGATGATGACCTGAAACGCCGCAGAAGTAGGTTTGCTCTGGCTTTGGCCCTAAATCCTTAAAGGCGGGCATTAGGCAAGCGATGCCCAAGGGACGGGGCCAAGCGGGGCTGGGTTTGCAGAAGTGAGAAGCTTCCAGGATCTGAAGGGAGCTCCAGGAGAGTTGGAGAGGGGCTCTTGGTCAGGAAGGGCAGTGGTAGGACAAGAGGGAAGGGTTTTAAATTGGAAGAGGGGAGATTTAGATTGGATATTAGGAAGAACTTCTTTGCTGGGAGGGTGGTGAGGCGCTGGAAGAGGTTGCCCAGAGAAGCTGCCCCATCCCTGGAGGGGTTCAAGGTTGAGGGGTTGAGGTTGAGGGGTTGAGGTTCAGGTTGGAGGGGGCTTGGAGCAACCTGGTCTGATGGGAGGTGTCCCCCCATCGTGGAACTGGGTGATGTTTAAGGTCCCGTCCAACCCAAACCATTTTAAGATTCTATGATTCCACCTGAAGGTGTGAGATGCTTCTTTTTTGGGGAAACGGTTGGGTAGAACAGAAATGGTCTTTGCAAATGACCAAGCATGTCACCAAAGAAGTAACAAACTCCAACAGCAGCTTCTCTACAAGGAGAACAACCCACAGCACACCCTGGTCACCCCCAGGTCTGCGTTAAGGATGACACAAGAACCAGGGCTGGGCTGAGGAGGACATCTGTGTCCAGGAGGGCTGGGGCTCAGGGCGGCCGCTCCCGTGCACGTCCCAGATCCTGCTCTGCCTCACCCCAGGGTCCTTGATTCCCGTCCTCGGCACCATCCAGGTGATTTGGTGTCGCGGACGCCTCTTCCACGTCCCCCAAGAAGACCCCTCCACCCACCCCTGGCCATGCAGAAAGGGGAGGAGGGAGAACGGGGAGGTTGTTTCGCTCAGCGAGCGGTTCCTGGAAGCCAGCCTGCTGCTTGCCAGCTCCCTGTCACCTCCCAGGAATGCAGGGAGGATCCAGAGCCGTTTCCTCCTGAGCAGCTTGTCCACACGCTGCCTCCACCCTCCTCTGCCCCAGCTTCTCCTTCCAGCTCCCAGCCCCAACCCCTCTGCGCTCCCCCCTCTCTCCTCTCTGCCACCTCCTGCCTTTCCTCAACCCCCTTCCCTCTTCTTTTCTTTCTCTCCTCCTTTCCTCCTCTGCCCATCAACCACCCCTCCTCCTCCTTTCCCCCCTCCTCAAGCTCCTCTCAAGCTGTGCTGAAGTGGTTCTAGAAGACCTCCAGACATCCCTGCTATGCATTGTCTACAAAACCCTAATACTTCTTCTAAAATCCAGGATCTCGGTAAGCCTGGGCAGGAGGAAAGGGCGCTGCTGGTCCCAACCATGCTCAGGGCAAGGATTTATGTGCCAATAAAACCTTCCATGGCAGACCAAGGTCTGACCAAGGCTGCCCAACGGCCACCAAAGGTGTCCAACGGCCACCCAAGCTGCTGAATCGCCTTCTGCCAGTTCCTAAAGAGCAAGCCCCATTTCTTCAACCTCCACCCGCCTCGCAGAAGCACAGAGAAGTAACTTTCCCAGTGGCACAGGTATGGTGGGGAGGGTCTCTCCACCACAACGTGATGGGAGAGGACAAAGGGAAGCCCAGGAAGATCCTGCTCCCCATCTCGTGACCAAGATCCCCCCAGTCTCTTGGCACCCGACATGTGAAAGGGGAACCTGACTTTCTCCACAGGTGGGTGAATCACTCACAGCTCTTTGTAGTTGGCATCATAGAGGGTTGCCCACTTGTTCTGCTGGTGTGGCTGCCACTTTATGGACTGGTAGTTGGGATCCAAGTAGGAGCCGTTCAAGCTGTCGTTATCTTGAATCAGGCCTGGGTGGAGGGAAAAAAACCCGATTTCAATCACTCTGATGGAGCATTCAACTGAGTAAGAGCAGAAGGAAGGGGCTGGCATACTCTGGCCAGCCTGAAGTTTGCCTTCTGGCTGCCAGGGCACCACCACGGGCACCAGATCCGGTCTCCTGCGAGACCAGCCGGGTTGAGCCCCACTGGTGGGCACCCTGAGGTGGCCACGTGCCACCTTCCCAAGCCCCGTGGTCCAGCAGAGATTAAAGGCAAGGGGGGGATGGGGTGGGGAAAAATGCCACGTACCTGGTGAGAGCGGTCCCGGCTGGTGCCAGGGAGGGGTTGGGACTCTGTCTGGGTTGAGCGGCACGGACCCCATGCCCGGCTCCTGCTTTATCAGCCCGTTGAGCATCTGCGCGTTGAGGGTGTTGGGGGGCGACTCGGAGTGTTTCCGCTTCTTGGCAGGATGGACCGGGAGGCTGCGGAGAACCCACAGGAGAGTAAAGGCTGAGAGATGGGGAGGGGACAGGAGAAAGCCAGGAGCTCACCCAGAAACGCAAACCACAGGCTCTTCCAAGGACTGTCACCACCTTCTCCCGCACGGCCCTGCCCACCCGCACGTGTGACCACCAAGCTCTGCGCCATCCGTCTTTGCTGTCCCCTTGGTTGTCCCCACCGCCCAGCCCCAAGCCAGGTGCTCCAAACCCCTGCCCAAACTTTGCGTCCGCTCACAGAATGGTTTGGGTTGGAAAGGACCCAATATTAAATATCAACCAGTTCCATGATGGAGGGACACCTCCCACCACACCAGGTGGCTCCAAGCCCCATCCAACCTGGCCTTGAACCCCTCCAGGGATGGGGCAGCCACAGCTTCTCTGGGCAACCTGGGCCAGGGTCTCACCACCCTCACACCAAAGAAGTTCTTTCACACATCTCAGCTCCATCTCCCCTCTCTCAGGGTCAAACCCTTCCTCCTCATCCTAGGGCTCCCCTCCCTCATCAAGGGTCCCTCCCCAGCTCTCCTTGAGCCCCTTGAGGGACTGGAAGGGTCTCCAGGGTCTCCCTGGAGCCTTCTCTTCTCCAGGCCTCCAACTCTCTCAGCTTGTCCTCCCAGCAGAGGGGCTCCAGCCCTCCCAGCATCTCCATGGCTTCCTCTGGAACCGCTCACATCTCCACCTGGATACCCCTTGAGCTCTCTCCCCCAGAACCACGGCATGCTCTACAACTTCCCATTAAACCCCATGATTTTCCTCATGCATCCTGCAAGGCTCCAGCTCCCACTCCCTCCCCCAAGAAAAACTTCCCCAAATCCCAAAAGCAACGCCGAAAAGCCCCGATGTTCGCCCCACCCCGAGGCCTTACTCTGCTCCGTGCTGCTGGAGTAGCTGGTGCAGCATCTGCGACTGCTGGGCATGGTGGAGGTCAGCGGGCGCCATGCCCTGCCCCATGCCGTAGGGTGGCATCAGGGGCTCGGCCTTCATGAACATGTCCCGCTGCAGGCCGGGGTAGTGAGGGTTGTGCTGCTGCTGGTGTGGGTGGGGTGGCGGTGGCGGTGGTGGTGGTGGACCCTGGAGGTGGGGAGGTGGTGGAGGGGGAGGCGGCGGAGGAGGAGGATGCTCCAGGCGAGAAGGGGGAGTCATGTGGCACATGTTCTCGGGGGTCATGGTCCGGAGGAGGTGAGGATCTTGAAAGAGAGAGGGAGCAGGAGCTGTTAGACCTTCAGGACCGCATGTCCTAAGCCCATGACCAGCACGGACCCTCTCCTCCTGATCCATCCCAGTTCATGAAGAAACCCATAAAATCGTAGAATGCTTTGATTTGGAAGGGACCTTGAAAACCACCCAGTACCAACCCCTGCCCTGGGCAGGGACACCTCCCACCACACCAGGTTGCTCCAAGCCCGCTCTAACCTGGCCTTGAACCCCTCCAGGGATGGGGCAGCCACAGCTTCTCTGGGCAACCTCTTCCAGTGCCTCACCACACTCACAGCAAAGAATTTTTTCCTAATGTCCAATCTAAATTTCCCCTCTTCCAGTTTAAAACCATTACCCCTTGTCCTATCACTACACTTCCTGACAAAGAGTCACTCTTCAGCTCTGCTGGAGCTCCCTTCAGATCCTGGAAGGCTGCTAGAAGGTCTCCCCAAAGCCTTCTCTTTTTCAGCTGGGGGCAAAGGTCCAACCGTCAGCAACAGACTCTGAAGAGCTGGAGAGAAAGCACCTGAACTTTACCAAATTTTACGGATTTTGGGCATGGCCCAAGGAAAGTGCCCCACAGTATGCAAAGAAGACCAACTTGATGATGCCAGAGCTCCTCGTAGCTGTGGACCACAACATCCTGCCAAGAAACCAGACTGCCAGAGCCTTGAGAAGCCAAGGATTGAACCCACAGGGCATGGGGATGGGGTCCCAGCTCAGTGCGTTGGTTGGTCTCCTCTACAGTCCCAGCAGAGAAATGGCCCCAGGATGCCCAACATGGGCCAGAGGCACCAAAGACGGCTCCTCGCTGTGTTGGGGTACCACCATGGAAGGACACTTGCTGTGCTCTTCTCCAACTGGAGCAGAGACAGGCATGGGAACGACTAGAGAAAAGCAGAGACAACCGAATCCCCTGAACGCCTCCAGCTCACCAGCATCAGCCCCTGAGGATTTCTGGGGTAACACCTGCTCGGGTTTTCTTTAAAATTTAAACCCGAAGGAGACTTTGATCTCTGAATTTAAATAAACAAAAAGGGACATTCAAATGCGGTCCTACCTTCCTCCTCCTCCATTTGGAGTTGGATACTAAAGTCACGCCACGAGGAGGGGACGATTTGACTACATCACCACCAAAAGAAACGCTTGGGCTGGGGAGGACAATGCAAATCCACCTTCCTTTCTGCATCTGCTGAGGCTTCCAGGTGGCCATCAGCTCGATTTCACCCGAGGGCTCTAACCAGAACCAAAACTGTCCACGACCTCAAAGGTCCCTTCCAACCTAAATTCTGTGATTCTATGAAAATAATTCTGGGGGCAAAGAGCAACAAAGTCAAGTGTGTGAAGGAAAGCAAGATGGTTGAACCTCACCCAGTGTGTCTGAAGAATGAGTAGAAAGGAGTGATTCGACCACAGGAAATAATACAAATAGTTTTACTGGAGAAAAACACACACGCGTTGGTGAGAAAACTGGAAGGACAGCAGCTTTGGAGGTCTTTTAAGAGCAAGCCAAAGCTTCTCCACATCCTGACATCCCATGAAACCAAGCACCAGCAAAGTGTAGGAAGGAGAAAACACACCCAGGGACTGGCCAAGCCCTGTCACCGTCATGGAGAGGGACAGCAGAGAAGGTATCTGCTAGGTTTGGGCCAGGCTGCTCCCCTATATTGGTGCCATCAGCCAGCCCTGGGCCGCACCGGACTGGATGGACTTTGGCCTCAGAACAACCAGTGGTTGACTAATGAGGTCAAAACTCTTGACCAGGAGTCAGGAAACTCCTCCTGTTGCAAGGTATGGAAAAGTGAAATGTATTTACCCTGAGCCCTCCTACCGAAGGCTGCTGGGGCAGGGCCACCACCACCCATTCTCCTCCCTTCCAAGGCTTTCTCCTACCCACCAAGATCTCTCAGTGCCCTTTTCCAGCACAAATCCAACTGGAATCCTCTGCCTGTGCTCCCAGCCAGACCAGTCTGCCTTCTGGAGCTGTCTCAGGGACAAGCACGAGGGCTCCACGGAAGAAGAAAGGTCTGAAGGTCTCCATCGTCAGGAGACTGGAGATGAAGACCAAAGAGCAGCCTCGCTTTTGCCAGGGCTGAAGGGTGACATCCCTGGGACAGAGTGTCTCCTTGTTTTTCAGCCAGGTGGTGATGGTACTGGGCACGACACCCCCTTTACCCAGCTCTGCTCCTGCCACCCTGAGGAGGACTCAGCTTCCAGCCCCGTAATGGGGAGCAAAGACTTGCAGGGCTCAGCAACGAAACCGGCCGAGGAGCTCAGCTCAGCTGGTGGATGCAGCTCCCAAGAAGCCTCAGAACAACCCTCAGAGACCAAGAAATGCATCTTTACAACATCTGGCGCGAACATCTGGCCCCTGCAGCACAAGTCAGCCTTGGCTCTGGTGGTTCTGGGCTAAGCTGGGGGACCTTGTGCAGCTTTTAAGGGACAACCCATGGATGAGTGTCCAGGAACATGCCCTGGCAGCAGATACTGCATCTTCACCATCGTTTAATCTTTCCATCCACCATGACATGGAAACAGGGTGGAGACAGGGGCTGATGCTCTGTGCTCCCAGCTCCAGGGAATGCTCAGGTCTGGGAATCTGGTCCTTCCCCGGTGAGGAAGGAGCTGCTTTGCGGCTGCTCTCCAGGAGCCTCTTCTCCTCCACCAGCACCTCGAAGCAGAGCTCTCCCCGCGGTGAGCAACCCGGCCTCTTTGTTATATTTAAGGAAGGCCCAGGAGGAATTCCAGGGATTTTTTTAGCAAGATAAACAGAACTCTTGACCTCTTCCATCAGAAAAAAAAAAAAAAAGAAGAAAGAAAAAAAGAGCAGGCACTGTTCCTGGTGGGGACTCAGCTGGAGCCTGGAGAAGAGGGTGCTGCTGCTGAGGGGGAAGGGAGACCAGAAGGAACCTTCCTCCCTTCCTCACCAAGGAGTTTCTTCCACCAAAGAGCAGTGAAGGTCACCAGAGGCACCAAACAACACCCAGTGGCTTCCTCAGGGGAGGACCAGGAAGGTCTGGTGGTGACCTGGCTTGGGGCAACCCAGCCCTCTCTGCCCTATGTAGGGGGAGAAGACCCCCGGGATGAGCTGGGGAGGGGGAAGGAAGAGCTGGGAAGGAACTTACTGCTGAACGGCGGGTTCATTTCTGCTTCCCGGGGCCGGGCTCCATGTCCGGGGACACTCTCACACCNNACCCCCTCTTCCCTTGCAAAGACCAGGAGCCGAACAATAGGCGAAAAGTCGAGAGATATTTACTAACTGATAATCTCCCCACGTATTGCAGCCGCCTGTTTTCTCCCGTCCGATAAAGATTTCAGAGCCAACCACCTTCCCAGAACAAAGAGGGCAGGAGGGAGGGGGTGAGCGAGTGTGTGGAGGACATCGAGGGGTTTATTATCATTTTATCCCCCCCCAGACACACACACACTCCCTGTCCATCCTCTTTCACTTCTTTTAAATTACTTACCGTTCACCTGCTGAGGGGAATAGGCTTCTGATCCGGAGTCCGGGGGGGAATCGGGTAAAGTGCTGCGGAGCCATGGAGAAAAGAGAAAGGAAGGTCACCTCAAACCAGTTTCCAGCCCAACCCCTAGGTTCAGTTCGATCCCAGTACCTTCCAGGCTCCGTCTGGCAATCCCAGGGGTACCTGCAGAAGATCCCAAGTCCACCCCAGGGATGAGCATGGGACTGTCCCCGCTCCCCAAGGCAGGACCTCGGGAGAAGGGGGCGCTTTGTTGACCTGCCGAGGAGACCACCAGTGAAAAGAAGCCAACCAGAAGCTTGTCCGCCCCTCAGAGAGAGACCGTGGGCTTCACGGTGGGTAAATGGGAGGCTCTGGAGGAGCTGGGCTGGGAAGTGGGAGCTGATGCCCAAAAGCCAAGGCTGGGTTGCCCAGGGGATGGATCCTGCCTTGTGACCTGTACCAACCTGAGCACCACCACAGCTGCTGGCTCTACCACCCTGGCTCTAACCCCGACCTCCCCACGACTGCAAAATGCCAAAAAGTTGGAGCTCTCAGCTCCCATGGCTTGTGGACAGCAGGACTGAGGACCAGCCCTGTCATGGACTCCAGGGAGCCGTTTAGATCCTCCATCCTTCCTTCTTCTACCCGGAGCCAGCAGAGCCACATGGCTCTTCAACCATTTTCCAATCACCTCTTTGGAAATTAATTTCAATTAATTTTTCTTCTTGCAGCCTCCTCAACACACATCCCACCGCAGCAGGAGCTTGGGCTTCACACATCTTCAGGCCAAGGTAGAATTTCCACCACGAGTAGAGGGACTGGGCTGTCTCAGACACTGGTTCTTCTCTAGCAGAAGTGAGCTGAAGTGCATGGAAAAAAGTTGAGGTCCTGCTCCCAGCCAGCCTGAGCCATGGTCACTGGAGATGGGCAGGGAGACGGTGGCTCTGGTGGCTGGAGAAGTCATTGCTTGAGAGAAAGGCTTCACCTTAGCACCTGCAGTGTCCTCTGTCCCTTGGAGAACCTTGGCAGAGAGGTTCTGCCCATTCATATCTGCTCCATCACCAGTGACACACAGCCCCAGGAGGTTTTGGCATCCCAAAACCTCGTCAAAGCCTGCTCCATCTAAAACAAACACGGCTGTTGTCCTTCCCACCTCCTGACACCTTGTTCCTCACCACAAGGGGATCCTTTCCTGTTCCTCCATCTCACACCATCAGCTTTTGTGGCTGCAAATTAATCCCAGAGAAAACTGGTGCTTCTTGGATGAAAGCTGGCCAAAAAGCAAACGAAGTCCTTAGACGTGGGGAGGAAACTCTGCTCCTGACGGCACCCACTGCTACAGCTGCCAACCAGGACACCCAACCAGACCTTCTTGCACCAGCCCAAGACCCGGTAAATGGGTTCTCCACGGTAAGTGGTACAGGGCTGGAGAGGGAAGAGGTAGGGTAGCCCCAACAACAAGCCCTCACCCCACTTCCCGTCTCCTCCACCTTCCCCTGTGGTGCCTTCCCACTGCTCCCCTCCTATGCTTAGGCTGGAAGATCTATCACCAGCCTCATTTCCAGGCTCCATGCCATGACTTCATGTTGTATTTCCTACAAATGTATCAGGATCCGTGCTTCAGCAAGTCAAATTTTGGCCAATAACAAGGGCCTGGGAAAATTCAAGGAATGCTGGAGGCTGGGAAAGGCCTCAGAGAAGAAAGGTGAATTCAGCCAGAGTTGGTATCCAACACGTGAGACATCACTCTTCCACGACAAGCCTAGTACGATGACGACGAGACATTCCGGGATGCTGAAGAAATGCTGCCATCAAAGCTGACCCAGTTCACCTGCATCCAAACCAAGGTCTCCACCTCTAAGAGCAAGCTATGATCCTTCCACACGACGTCTCATGTCCCGGAGAACACCAGATGCATGAAGAAGGGACACAACAAGGCATCACATCACGCTTTTGGCCACCGTTCCTCCTAAGCTGCATGTAGCCTTCTGGACACGCAGCAGAGGAGCACTCCCCGCTCTGGGATTAAAAAAAAAATCAGCGGATTTTCTTTAGCTTATCTCTTTCTGGAAGATCCAAAGGGTCAAAGTCATCCCAAGGGAGATACATTATGGTTGAATCGTTGGCTCAGTGCTCTGGAGGCTCCTGAACCTGGGGATCTCCACGCCGTACTTGCTGGCAACACTAGAGGGCTCAGAGCAGAGGGAGTAAAACCAGCCCAGGGACCTGCAGAGATGAGCAGTTCTGGGGCCATCCACCACCTCCACTGGAGAAGGCAGAGAGACAGGCAGTGCAGAGCGTATGCCAGGGCCACCCACCACCAGTGCTCCAGATTGGACCATGGCATAGCTCCTCCTGGTACAACTAGGGCCAACTGCTGAAGAATAAGCCGCTGCATGCTTTGATTTTCATCTCTCCAGCTCCAGATCATCTTGTTCCACTCCCCCGTGACTTTTGCCCAGAGAAGCTGTGGCTGCCCCATCCCTGGAGAGGTTCAAGGCCAGGCTGGAGGGGGCCTGGAGCAACCTGGTGAGAGGTTTCCCTGTCCAGGGCAGGGGGGTGGAACTAGATGATCTTGAAGGTCCTTTCCAACTCTAACCATTCCATGGTTCTGTGGCTGGGGAAGAGCAGCACGGACCAGAGAGGTGCATGAGGAGGAGGAGGAGACCAGACATGTTCTTCCCTTTGGGTCTACAGGCACTAAAGCTTCATGAGTTCCAGCTCCTACCCTAGACACCACCGTAGGATCATACCTCTCAGCGTGCTGTGCCTACCAAAATGCTCTCTGCTGCCACGGTCTCTGTCCCTTTGTCCAGAGACCCTGTCTTTGGCCAGAGACCCTGTCTCTGTCCCTTTGGCCACCGCAGATGGCAGCTGCCACGTCCCTGTGCTCTTCCAGCCTGTCAGGGTCATTCCTTCCTGCCTCCTCCTGTTCCCAGAGAGCAGGAACAACATCTTTTCTCCTGCCAGGGATAATTGTTGAGTCCTTCAGCAATATTAAAACCTCGTTCATCCTCTTCCTCTTCACCAGGACATCCAGAGCTCATCGTAAAGGAGCACAAATCCAGCTCAGATGCCACCTTTTGCTCCTCTTGAGTGGAGTCTCTATAACATCAGGCCAAGAGAAGAGGACCTCTCCACCCAACTTAGTCAACACCTTCCCCTGGGACAGTCACGGGAACATCTGGGAGACTGAATTTCATCTTGTTCAAACTTATTCTGCATCTCTTCCTTCTTAAAAAGAAAAAATATACAACGCTACAATGCTCTGCCATCAGGCACTCGAAGACGTGCAGCATCGACATCCCGGTCACCCCGAGCCGGTGGCTCCATCACCACGTGCGGACATGGAGGGATGCCGCCGAGTCTCTCCAACTCCACGCCCACAGACAAAAATCTACCAAAAAAAAAAAACCTCTCTGGAAACTTNAAAACCTCCCGGGAAACTTCAGGCCCTTCATTTGGGAAAAAAAAAAAAAAAAGCCTCTCTGTGAAGGCAGGGCTTAATACAGAGCGACACTGGCAGAACTCTACCAACCCTCCAGGACCCACCAGCCTGGAGGAGCACTTGTCCCACCACTTGCCCTTCTTCTTCCACCCCAACCCCACTTACCCAGGTGCGTAGGAGGCCTTGGGCTCTGATTTGATTGGAGGGACCACGCTGTTTAGGCAGTGGCCGCCCAGGTAGCCCTTGGGCACCACCATGCCATTGTTGTTATTGCAGTTGAGGTGAGCACCGTAGCCGGGTCCGCAAGGGTTGGCCAGAAGAGGACCATGTCGGATTGGGATCTGGCTGCCCGGGGGAGGAAGGTGGAGGGAACCGCTGGAAGAGGGGTTGGTCACATTGGCGATGGAGCCGGCGAGAGGCGCGTTGATGGTGGTTGAGCTGGAGGGCTGGGGCTGCGTGTAGCTGGCTGAAGTGGGGATGTCGGGGAAACAGCTGGGAGAGAGAAGGGGGACAACCTCAGAAGAAGGGCAGAGAGATGGCACTTTCTGCCCACCCTCCCCCTCCCCGGCAGCAGGGACGGAGCCACTCGGGTGCTGGGGGACACCCAGAAAACAGCAAAACAGGCAGCGTTGTGGTGGCACCAGCAGGAGCGTACAGAGAGGCAGGTCCATCACCTGGGTTGGTGGGACTGGTCCAACTCCAAGGGTGCGAAATCCACCCGTGGAGCCGTAAAGGTGGCCAGGACACCAACCTCAAAGCTTGTGAAGACAGCAGGGTCGGCTCACCGTGCTTCAGCTCACAGAATAGCAAAGGGGAAGCCACTTTGTCACCTCAGCCCCCAGGTCCTGCTTCCACCTTGTGGCCCAGATCGTCCTGGTTGCTACCCACGTCTGCTCCCCCTGGGCTTTGCCAGCACACGGGGAGACCCTGCCCTTCTCCACACTTGTGTCCCACCGGGGATTTAATCTTCCACGCTGTGCTCCCAGACCTTGCTTTCCCACGGCCAACTTAAGGAAAAGTCTCGAGGGGACAGAAGAGACGTGGGACGTTCAAAGGCAAGAAGCCAGGAAGAGACAGGAGGAAGAACTGGAAAGGAGTAAAGGAGCAAAGAGCCATCCAGGAGGACTTTGAGAAGGACAGAGGCACATCCAGGGGGTGCAGTGATTTCCAAACGATTGCTCGGATTGCAGGGCTGGAAATTGCTCGATGTCCCTCCACAGAAAATGAGAGGGAAGGCTGTTTCTGCTGCAGAGCAAGGGAAACACTTACATATCTGGTGAGTCCTCCTTGCTGATGTACTCTTCCAGGATGCTGGTGTCAATGTTGGAGGGTTCCAAAGCTCCATTAATGTCGTGGCCTGCAAGGGAAGAGGAGGGAGAAGTGTAATCCCCGAGAAGGACACGAAAGGCCCTTGTTTGCAGGTCAGAAAAGCAACGGGACCTTTGCCAAGTCAAGAAACTGGTCTGAGAAGATCAGCAGATCCTTCAGCTTGAGGACTGCCAAGTTCATTCCCAGTGTAAAACCAGACAGAGACGGAGCATGTGGGACAAACCATGGTGGTGGTACCCAGGAAGTTGGACACCCAGGTAGGGTTTGTCCATAGCAGTTTTTGAGCCGTGTTTGGGCTGTGGAACAAACAGGCTGCCTGAGGACCAGGCTCAGGAGACGTGGGAGAAGGGAGATCATGGGGTCAAGCCTGAGCTACGCAAGTCCCACGGTTCCACAGAACACCATAGCCAGGTCTTGCCCAACCACCACCACCACCACCACCAGTTCAGTGCTGACGTGGCCTGTGAGAGCTTTGTCAGTGAAGCTTCAGGACTCGGTGGAGCTGATGGAGGGGCTCCACACCAGAGGGAGTGACCCCTGCAGAGCTGGTGGGCTCAGGAGCTGCTCTGGGAAAGCTGGTCTCCTTCCCTTTGGACCCTCTTCTGGCTGGAATCTCTCCATGACAGCTCTGGATCAGCTCCCAACCCCACAACGAGCCCTCCTCCATCTCCTCTCCTTCAGCAAGAGGTGGACTTCCTTTCTCCTGGAGGGCTCCTCCTCCTTCTCCTCCTCCTCCTCCTCCTCCTCCCCTCTCCCGTTCTGGGAGAGCTGGGGCTGGGTTTTGTTGACAGAAAGTGCTTTCTTTATCTGTCTCTCCGAAGTGGGAGTCTGCAGCCCTCCGGGGTCGGTGCCAGCCCTCAGTGCCAAGAAAATGGAAGAGAAGACCCAGCTTCCCCCTGCCCACCCCCCACCCCCNCCGCAAAGCCCAGATCGGGGGGCTTTTCAGCCCAAACGCCGGCCAATTGCAGCTCTCTCCCCTGCAAATCCCTTTCATACCAAGACAAGCCAATAAATCCAGAAATAAATCCAGCCAGGAATTCTGCCCAACGGGCAGGGTGGAGGGATCTCTTCTCTCTTCGGTAACCCTGGCCAGAGGAGAAGAAAACTGGGTAGCCCTTCACTTGGGAGTCCACCTAATTCTTCGTGCACCCAGGGGACTTGGGGGAGAAGGTGGTGGTGCTCTCCCACAGACTGGTTTAGGTTGGAAAGGAGCTTAAAGACCATCCAGTTCCAACACCCCCTCCTGCTAGACCAGGCTGCTCAAAGCCCCATCCAACCTGGCCTTGAACGTGGAAGGATGCATCTGGAGAAGGGTCACGAGAAGAGGACGGGGCTGCAGAGCTTACGAGGTCTTGAGTGGTGCCAGCACCTCGCTTCTACAGCGGCACGCACCCCAGCTCAGCACATGGGGGCTCGTCCGTGACAGCCACCTCCCCTCCTGAAGCTGCAGTGAGGTGGTAGCAACCACGCCGTTGGTCTGCTTGGAGATGGGATGACACTACAGGAAAGACATTGAGGGGCTGGAGCGGGTCCAGGGAAGAGCAACGAAGCTGGTGAGGGGTCTGGAGAGCAAGTCTTGTGAGGAGAGGCTGAGGGAGCTGGGGGTGTTCAGCCTGGAGAAAAGGAGGCTGAGGGGAGACCTTCTCGCTCTCTACAAACTCCCTGAAAGGAGGGTGTAGCCAGGGGGTCGGTCTCTCCTCTAGGGGAACAGGTGATGGGACAAGAGGAAATGGCCTCAAGTTGCACCAGGGGAGGTTTAGGATGGATATCAGGAAAAATTCCTTCACACAAAGGGTTGTGAAGCCTTGGAACAGGCTGCTCAGGGCAGCGGTGGAGTCACCAGGTATTTAAAAGTTGGGCAGACGTGGTGCTGAGGGACACAGGCTAGTGAGTGGTGCTTTGGGTGGTGTTGGGTTGATGACTGAGCTGATGATCTGAAAGGTCCCTTCCAAGCAAAAAGGATTCCATGATCCTTTGACTAGAAGAGCTGACAGATGGCCAGCACCATGAGTGCTTGTGTCCCTCGTTCATCCCTGAGGACATCTGCCATAGCTTGCTCCCGACACTTCACCACGCATGGCTCTGCCGAGGCACCTCTTCTACAAGGAGGCCACTCCTCGACCGCTGTGACCCCGTAACATTAACTGAAGCTCTTCTGCCAGGGGGTGAGTGTTCCTTCCTCTCTGCTGCCTCCCTCTTCACCAAAGACACCTTGCTACAAATCACAGGATGAGTTTGGCAAACAGCTGCCACAAGATGCTCTCAGAAAAACTTGTCTCCGTCCCAACCATCCCAAGTTCCAGGGTGGGACCCAGGGTCAAAGAAGCCAAAACCAAACAACAACAACAACAAAAATGCACTTGACCAATTTTGCTGTCTTTCCACAAGCTACTGAGCCCCTCCAAGAAAAAGTTCTCAAGATGTTTGACCCCAGTGGGTTCCCCTCATGCTTCCAAACTCCAGGACCTTCTCAGTGGTTGAAGAGATGCCAAGGATCTACCTAGAAAGGCCAGGAGGCCCTCAACAGCCAGCGGTGTGCTGGGTTTTCCTATTTCTTTGCTACCTTGTCTTAAAAGTCCCCGTCAGGAGCCCTCAGAAGAGAGACCCAGGAGAAGGAGGAGATAAGCGCCGTGACGCGAGAGTTGCGTCAGTTGTGCTGCTGCGGAGCTGAGGGGTGATAACAGCCACAGCCACGCATGTGCCGCGAGAAGAAGCACTGAAAATCACAGAATCACAATGTTTTGGGTTAGAAGGGGACCTTCAAGCCCATCCAGTGCCACCCCCTGCCTGGGCAAGGCCACCTCCCACCACACCAGGTTGCTCCAAGTCCCCTCCAACCTGGCCTTGATAAAATAAGATAAAAAAATAAAGGGTCTGCCCCTGCCTGGGGACAGAGGTGCCAGAACTGGGCAAAATGGAGACGTCGGGACAGTAGGTCTCGCTGGTGAAAAAATAAGGAATGTCCCACCACCCAGAGGTCCCAGGCAGGCTGGGCTCTTCCCAAAGGCCAGCTTAGGTGATTAATTAAAAGCTAATACTTCGCCACTTGAGTCACGAGCTCCTCACGACACTAAGAGCGCTCCCTCCCCCTTCCCAAGGGGGGATTAGGAGGGAGCAGGAACCCACCCAAGAAGGGACCTTGGGAAGCTCCGCAGGAGATGG